>CM046306.1:42253001-42659414 GCA_025267735.1 Mactra quadrangularis | reverse complement strand
ATACACCTGTTTGGCTTAACGGTCGACTTCACGGAAATAACCGAATAGTTTCGAATGTGCAAATATCACCGAAGCGTTCCGAATTCGTGATTTGTTGTGTCATGGCCGCCACTGTAAAGTTTTAATTTAACAATGGACTAAATCTGATAAATTTGAAGGAAGTATGTCTACTTTATTCGATGAGCAAAAGCTTAAAGAAGTGCAGGCGTATTTCAATGTAACTGGTAGGAATGCTGTTGATGCACTGCCTGGCATTTCCTATTTATTGCATGCTATTGGCGCAAAACAAGTTTCAGCTTGCAAATCAGTTTCTGGCTTGTCTACCAATTATTGTTGTAAATGAAATGTTCTGTTGTTCCTTTGAGTTTCTTGTGTTATTTAAATTATTTAATTGCATGTTTATTTTGTGTTGCTTTTGAATTCTGAAGTAGTTTCAGTTAATTTTGTTAAAAAATACAAATATCTAGCTTAAGCCTTAAAGTCAAGATCTTCGGTGAACCCGTGTGTATACTGTTAATGAACAGGTACGCTGAAGATAAGTCTATGATGAAAGTCCACCAATAATTGTGCCAGGAATCTGCCACACTCGTATACATTCATTGAATGTGCAATGGAGTAAATTGAAGAATATCCCAATAAAATATAAAATAATGTACTGGTTGGCGACCTACAAACTCGGACGTCCTACAAATCCGGACACCCGCGTAGACGCTTTGTTTTGTTGTTTACTTTGATCATTTGTTGTCGATCACTTGAGCGCTTGATTTTGTAACAGCCAGTACCAACAAAGTCACCACTATGTAATTATGATTTTTGAAAATACAATATTTACATTTGCGTGTCATTTGACCTGTTTCCTGTTCGCGGGGAAGTTACATGTAATGCATTGCGCATGCGCAATTATTTAACAGAGGCCCGGACAATTAAAAATGGGTCAAGTGCTAGAACATTTAAGTAAAATGTTTAATCAATTGATGTTTGACAGTAAAATGTCAATTATCTTTTAAATTTCAACTTAAATGAATGTTGACGGACCGTCCGGAAACATGGTACAGTTTGAAGCAAAATTAACACAATTTAATGACCCTATGCCAGGGCCTCAAAACATGTGTTCTATATTTAGAAAGTAGAAAAACCGACGACATTAGAGAGACCTTGAACCTAACTTCTTCCAGGTAAAAAATCTAGCGTGTAGTACAAACAGTTTTAAAGTTATTGTAAAAAAAGTTATAATAACGTCCGGTTGTAGGACGCCAACCAGTATAGTATTTTAATTTGCCAACTTACAACATATACCTATTCGCCGGACAGTAGATTCGCGAAAATGCATGACATAACTTCAAAATAGTTCAAGAGATTTCATTTTATAGTTTTACAGTTTATATAAAAGAACTCTAATTCTTGCAAAATGGATCCATTTATAAGTGAACTGATGGCATAATTGTTAGTTCTGATGGTTATTTTGGTTTATTTTTAGAAAAAGTTTTTCTTCTTTTTTGTCAATAAGGTTGGATGGAGTGTTGTGAATTAATTAGTCCTAGAATTTGACTTGGATTTTACTTACAATAAATCAAAATTAATCAAAACAGTTGTCTAATGATTATTTCTTATTATTCACAACTTGATTTAAGGCCTAACCATTATTTAATATTGACATAAACTTGGATCTGCGTAGGTTATAGATCTATTGTTCATTAGAGCTGTGTATATTTTTATGATGAGATGACCCTCATTTAAAAGCATGTAGAAGGAACAAAAAGAAACCATTGTGAATGAAAATTTCATAAAGTTAGCCGTATAAATCTACATTAACCAATCTGATTAAAACCCGATCTAAAATTTTCTGCTCGCATACTCGCTAATTTAGATCTGGCCTTTTCCAAACGAAGGTCACCGTCACGTTCAGGCAACCTTGTCTCATCATAATATTCATGACGAAATTGTTATGATACGTAACTTGTTTACATCGTCTACGTCACGCGAGCCGCCCAATCGCAGACTGTGAATATTACCGCGGTTAAATTAGCAAGCAAAACTTGGTCTAAAAATAGAAATTACGAAATCAAAATGTGATTAATAGTGTTTTCGTCTAGATGAAAGCTACGCATTGATTGGTCGACACAAAGTTCATCTCGACGTGACCGTGCATTGACTAAGTAGAGATCCAGTACAACAACGCGAGTAGAACAGGATCTCTGTTTACGGAGATTGTACATTAACTGAATACACCTGGGTTTAATCGCTGACTCTCAACATTTAAACAGTCCGATAGTTCATTATTGACTTATTTACGTCATAATGATGTCATAAACATGACTGCTTTATTATCATGTACATTCACGAAAATCAAAATGTTAAAAAAGCCGCTTATAAAGTTTTGGTAGCCAGAACTAACAAATATCAAGCCCCTGATCGCGTTTAGCATGTTGCACTGTAGTTGGTAAGCAAACTAATAGAGACTGACAGTCACTATTGGTTTATAGTGTGTATTGCAATCAAAGGTGTCTGATTGTATCTGACGCATGGTTTCTTCGATTCAAAGCTCTTTTAAAACTTATTTATTATCATTAGCAAATGATTCCTAGTTTGCCATTCATTAATATACAAGGTAATCATTTCAGACATCTCCTTGACTCGTGAAAATTGATTCTTGCTTGTGAAAATTAAAATTTACATATTAGTTAGGCTAGTTTTAATATTTATTCATTGAATGTGGATTTTTTTGCCAAAATAACACTTTTTCAATAATGTTACGTTTTTAAAGTAACTGCAAACAGGGAACATTTTTGTATCTTAAGTGACTAAGCTAGAAGGTTGAACAGTGTGAGATTATATTCATACATTTACCCATGCATTTTTATACACAAATATAGTTTTGTATCATGTCAATTCTTATTTGTAGTACATGTAAATGCTTTTACCTTTATTATTATTCTTAAGTCATATGTTATATTATCAAGGCTCCAATTAAGCAAAAAAAATGGACTCACAAATTTTTGCAAGTTAAATTTTATTTCAACTCGCAAAATTAAATAATCACTCGCATTTTTTCTTCAAATCTTTATAGCACACATTGTAACTTTTAATATATGTAATATAAAAACAACATAGTGCTGCATTTAACTAGATAGAACATGGGAGTCATTTAGCAATAGACAAAAATATACCAATATGTTTTAATAGTGAATCTTTGATTAACACTATTGGTCTATCTGGCTGTTTCAATACTGATTTAAGCTTTACTAGTTAAGACAGTAAAACTATTGCCTCGATTTCAACTCGCGAAAATTTGCGAATTAGAATAAAAGTTACTTGCAATTTTCAAATTCCACTCGCATTTTGCGAGTATGAGAGCTTAAATTTGAGCCCTGATTATTTAGTTCTCAAAATATCTATGCTGTATAACAACTTTTAATTTTGCCTATAATTTGTAACAAACTTTTAACCTTTTATTGGTGAATCACACATTATTAAGTATCCCACGTCACCTTTCAAAATGACTGTCTTATGATTTAAAATTTAGGATTTGTGCCCCTCTGTTGCTTCGTTTTTAAGGGGTGAGGCCAGTCAGTCAATAATATTGGAATAAGAGCATCTTGAAACCGAATCACTGTAAGGTGAAAAAACTGGCTAATTCTTGTCCATGTCACGACTGGTTAAGCATTTAATTCTTATAATTTCATTTGAAGAATGCATTCAATAATGAGCATGAATCAGCATACTACATTTCTAAATATTATAAATTTACTATTTTTACATAATAGGCACCTTCAAGACTAATTCATTTTACATATTGTGTGAAATACAATGGCTGTTCATTAAAATTTGAGTGTCTTACTTTGAAAAATACAATTGGTTTCAAATGCTGTAAAATCATTAAGATAAGTAAAGCTTTAGTTTCAGTATCAGGTTAAATTTTGAGTAAATTGAGTACAACCATTCTAATTTGTCAACTAATTGTACTATTTGTTGTTGCTGCATATCTGTTGAGCTCTAATACATTTGTATTGTAATTATAAAATTCATCAAAATGATTGCCTACACTTATACTATATAATTTATTATACAACTAACAGGTTGTGATTTAAACTCAGCTAGACAGACATCATCTTACAAAACAATGGGAGACGTACAGACAGAGTCCAGTGAGGATATGCCAAAAATTGATCTTAATAATTTTGAAGATCCCCGATTTGAAGATGGCAAATATGTTCTAACTAGTCCAAGATCTCTAGAGGCGGCCTCTAGGCTTGGTGTCAAGGTAAATTTTTAAAGAACAGTCAATAATTTATTAACCTACTGACCGACCATCAACCTGACTTATTCATACCCCCTAAATTATTTTTGTACAGTAGCTGTCTGTAGCTTTTTCAGTGTCTGCTCAATTTCTAAGCACCTATTTTGCGGATCAATTCAAACTTTATTCATATACCAGATATCAGGCAGACATATCCCATTTTAGGTACGGTCCATAGTTATTTCATAGAGTTATGGCCCTTTGATGAAAAATTTTGTGCGCTTATTTTCTGGGCACCCAATTTATTGATAAACTTGTTTTTTGGGATATTTTATCACATTCAGTGAGAGGTCTAGTTGATTATGATGAACTTATGAGGTCAGCATTGTGATATGGAAATTGTCTGTTGATTACCTGTCTGATTTGCTCAGTCTATAACACATTTGTCTGTTGATTACCTGTCTGATTTGCTCAGTCTATAACACATTTGTCTGTTAATTACCTGTCTGATTTGCTCAGTCTATAACACATCTGTCTGTTGATCACCTGTCTGATTTGCTCAGTCTATAACACATTTGTCTGTTGATTACCTGTCTGATTTGCTCAGTCTATAACACATTTGTCTGTTGATTACCTGTCTGATTTGCTCAGTCTATAACACATTTGTCTGTTGATTACCTGTCTGATTTGCTCAGTCTATAACACATTTGTCTGTTGATTACCTGTCTGATTTGCTCAGTCTATAACACATTTGTCTGTTGATTACCTGTCTGATTTGCTCAGTCTATAACACATTTGTCTGTTGATTACCTGTCTGATTTGCTCAGTCTATAACACATTTGTCTGTTGATTACCTGTCTGATTTGCTCAATCTATAACACATTTGTCTGTTGATTACCTGTCTGATTTGCTCAGTCTATAACACATTTGTCTGTTGATTACCTGTCTGATTTGCTCAGTCTATAACACATTTGTCTGTTGATTACCTGTCTGATTTGCTCAATCTATAACACATTCGTCTGTTGATTACCTGTCTGATTTGCTTCTACATTTATAAATTATTGCAATCTGATTAAAACCCGATCTATAATTTTCCGCTCGCCTACATTGCAATCTGATTAAAACCCGATCTATAATTTTCCGCTCGCCTACTCGCTATTTTAGACCTGGCCTTTTTCAAACAAAGGTTCAGGTGACCTTTTCTCATCATAATATTCATGACGAAATTGTTATGATACGTAACTTGTTTACATCGTCTACGTCACACAATTTGAAATGAGTTGCCCAATCATAGACTGTAAATAATACCACTGTTAAATTAGCTTGCAAACCTTGGTCTAAAAATAGAAATTACGAAATCAAAATGTTATTAATAGTGTTTCGTCTAGATGAAAGCTACGCATTGATTGGTCGACACAAAGTTCATCTCGACGTGACCTTCCACGGAGACAGAAGAGATCCTTACGACAATGCTCTACAGGATATCTGTTTACGGAGATTGGGGTCCACTGGACCACTGATTCTACATTAATCAGTACATTTATTGATCTATATTTCATCTACTTTCAGCCTGTAGATCTACTATATAAACCTTTAGCTGAATTTCAAGAAGAGCTATTACCTCAAGATGTTCCTTTAAGAACTATATATAATATATATGATGAACACGAACATAATAGAGAAAGTAAGAGTCTTCTATTATCTTTTATGAACCCAGGTTGGTAGCACAGTTAGTCGCCCACCAGGATTTCGAATCTAGTGTCCTGAGGGGGACAATTATGTCAATTTTCCTCCCTCAATAAAGTATATGAAGAGGTTTCTGGCCTTGTGGAAGGGTAGGTTAGTACTTCTTATAGACATGGATCCAGGAAAGCTAGGTTAGGTGTGCTGGATGCCTTAAGATATCTTAATATTGTATTAATTTTATTAAAACTAGTCTACATCATTCTTCAATAGACGTAGTTACTAAGTTTTGCTTGTTTTGCAAAGACTTATCATAATTCATTTGTTGTCCTTCTTTATTGTAATGATTTTTATAACAATTTATCTTTGTTTTAGGAAAGTTAGCATTATGTAGAGAAGAGAGGGGTCGTATAATGGATGAAGAAAAAGGAGTTCCACCCAGTAAAAGAAAACCTGTTGTAAAAACGTCTAAGAAAAACTCCTCTGTATTGAAACCTCAGACCAGAAGACCTAAATCCACCCCTTCCATGAGGAAAGCTGTCACCACATCTAAATCTGGTAATTATTAATCTAATTGAAACCCATTGTAAAAATCTGACAAACTTGCAGTGTGAGTCATGTGTCAGACTTGCAGTGTGAGTCATGTGTCAGACTTGCAGTGTGAGTCATGTGTCAAACTTGCAGTGTGAGTCATGTGTCAAGCTCAGCTGACATTTGATACAATAATATTTATGAATCATGACCACACTTCCGAAGTTCATCCAATCACAGTCTGTAATTAGCATACACTGTCAAAAAAAAGCTTTGAAAAATAATTTAAGAATAGATATTCAGAAATTGTGATGCTATTGATAGTGTTTTATCTTGGTTAATGCTATACATTGAATAGTTGACACGAAGGTCATCTGGATGTGACCCCTGTGCGATATTGGAATATCCTATGTCGGCAATCTATACTACAGGATATCTGTTTATGGAGACTATAGAAAACAATAGAGTAGAGGAATACAGATTCCACATTCTCACTCAGGGGCCAATTTGACCCCTACCCAACCCGGTTCGATAGCCCAATTGGAAGCGCGCCGGGATTCGGAATCTCGTGTCCTGAGGGGGGTACAGGTTCAAATCCAACCCAGGGAGGTAATACCCTTCCATGAAAATTAGACAATAATGTCAATTTTCCTCCATTGATTAGATAATATGGAGAAGTTTCCGGCCTTGTGGAAGGGTAGGTGAGTACTGGTTATAGACAAAGGTCCAGGAAAGCTAGGTTAGGTGCGCTGGACGCCGTGAAATGACCAAAAATGTGTTGATACGGCGTTAAATCCAATAAATAAATGAATTAAATAAATAGACCCCTACCGGACAGATTTTACTGGCCCAGCTTTGAAGTTAGAAGCATTGAAGTTTGAACTTAAACACAAAAAATGACACAACCCACCTTCAATGTCATCTTACTACTTACCCTAAGGTAGTTGAAGATTTTATCAGGATCTCTAAAAAATTGGGCTGTTTTTATGTAATTTTGAGTTTTCCATGAAATATTTATCCTATTTTATGATGGCAAGTTTGTGTGTTTACAGATGAGACTGTAGATACTGGAAGTTTACAAAGACAAAGAACAGCTTGGGCTACATCTGTAGGACACGATAGAGTCAGTAATGATGAAATAAATCAGAGGTATGTTTGATTAGATTTGATTCGGAACTAATTGTAGTCGGTAGTTCAGTTGGTAGAACACCAGTATTTCAAATCTAATGTCTCCAAGGGGGTACTGGTTCAAACCCAACCTGGGGAGGTTTTACCCTTCCATGATAATTTGACAATTATGTCAATTTTCCTCCATTTATAAGGTATATGGAGAAGTTTCCAGCCTTGTGGAATTGTAGGTGAGTACTGGTTATAGACAAGGGTCTACAAAAATGAGGTAAGGTGTGCTGGACTCTGTAAAATAACGAAAATGTGTTGACACTGCGTAAAACCTAGAATAAATAAATTATTTGGAACTAGGGTTCCAGCAGAAAAAGTTTGTACTAGATGCACAGGTCATCACTTTTTTGTAGGGCTTTTTCAGGAGGGTTTGGGAAAAAGGCCCCTGCTCAAATAGATTGTAAATAGTGAGATTTGGGGAAAAAATATCGACAAATCAACCCAATTGGAAAATTTCATCATTAAGTTTTCTGCATTAAACCTTTATATGCCTTGATTTCGTGTCTCTAACAGTGTTGCAGAGCTCTTAAAGAGTTTGTTCTTACAGTTCAGTGAGGCATTCAATGCAAATTCTCATGTGTTTATTATTTTTACATGTAATCTCGTGGTTTCTTTTGTAAAGGCAAAAGACATCAATTTTAAAGGGAATTATTTAACAAGATTGGGATTTTTTTCTTGAAATTGGGGAAAATGGTAGTTATTTGGCATTGGGAACGTGGCCCATATTCGGCCCCGTGAGATAGGCTGAAAAAGCCCTGTTTTGTCAAATTCAAACTTAGAATGCAAAATGGTTTAACCTGTTTATTATGTCTCTAATGCATGTTATATTTTGATAACTTCATTATTGTAAGTCTGTTTTCATGTTTGCTGTAAGTGAATATATCTTCATATAGTAGCTTTAACCCTTAACCGCTCAATCCCGCATTTTTACGTGTCTAGACCCCCTCCTCCAAAATGGCCGCCACAGCCTTGAAAATGGTGCTTTTTGATTAGATTTAGTGAATTTCACTAAAGGATAGTTGTCCCCAAAAAATGAGCTTTTTTTTGCGCGCCTCCCTCATCAATTGATGTCCCAGGGGGGTTCGGAAGGGGGATGTCTCCACCTTTGTTGCTGGGTTTGAAGGGGCCGCAGAGCCCCTCATCACTAGAAAAAAAAATCGGGTCAATGAGTGCAGAGAAATAGTGCCAAATGCTGATAAGAAAACATGTTTTCAGTCTCTGAAAAGACCTGGCACTTTAAACCTCAATTTTGGAAAATATTGAAATGCAAATGTGAGGTGGAAAAAGAGCGAAAATTGCATTTTTCGCCGATTTTGCTCCGCCCCAGCATTGCCATGGTAACTGGGATCGGGGCTCAACTTGGTTTTTCTGAAAGACATTTACCCATGGGATAACTTGGTCAAGTTGCATATCTGTATGTTAATTAGTAATGAAATTAGAGCATCTTGAAATAGCCCTAGCGCGTAATGGTGAAATAATGGCTACTTTTCACACATGTCGCAACCAGTAAAGGGTTAAGCATTTACATTTAATTGACTGTATTATCAATGCACATTAATCATCATATATTATAATGATATGTTTTATGTGTGTATATAAACTTGATATATGAAAACCAGATGCACAATTACACTATATAACATCATGCGTAATGAATTTTATTTTGTTCTGTATTATTTTATATATTTATGGTGGAGGGTTTTTACTTATTTAGTTTTTATGATTTATCTAAATTTGTACAACGCCATTGAATATGTAATATACTAGAAATAGGCGTTTAATCAAATGAAGAAGTTTAAGTTTAAGTGTATAACTTGTTTTTGTTTTCTTATAGGGTAAAAGAACTACACAATGAAAGTCAGAAATTAAGATCAGAACTGTTATCTAGAAAGGAAACCAGAGCACAAAGGTAAGAGAATGTTTGATTTTGTTTTAATTAAAATATTATCATTTTGTGTATTCAAGTTTTGTCCTTTTTTAATTGACAATAAATTAAAACCACTGATATGGCAAAAAACTTGCGATTTAAGTTCGAAAATATGGCCGAGTGGTTACGACATTTGAGTGGTAATCATGAAAAAGGCCAGTTCTTGGTTGGCTCAAATTTCATCCAAAGCCTTCTTAATTGTTTCTTTGAACTAGAAACTTTATAATACTAGTTCAGTGCTCAGGGGCTATGAAATAAATTTGAAAGTGATTAATCTAAGTTGTAAGAACTTAACACGTAGTATACATGTAAACTAAACTTACTATTGAAATTCTTACATCTGAATTTCCGCATTACTTGAACTAAGATTTAATGAAATATGATACAAAGATTATACTAGCAAGCTTATTTCTTACAGAGTGAAGGAGAAGAAAGAACGACCAGCCACAGCTAGGGGTGTGTCATCAAAAACTTCTATATCTCGTAGTTACAGTGCCTCAGATTTAAGTCTGGCTGGTACATCAATGTTAAATAGATCAGATGCTTCTGTGGCTAGACCTATTACTAGTAATAAACTTAGAAAAGTTTTAGGTAAAACCAACACAAAGAAAGCTGCCATAACACCTAGGGTATGTTTTTATTGTTTTACTATTTCTGCAATTGTGGCACTATCCTACCCAGTTAAAAAGTTAAAGTGCATTTTAAAGTCAGTTAATTTTAAAGTTTTATATGATGATGAGCTTTATATGTTATCTCTTACATTGTTATCTCCAGTCAGGTGATCTTTCATAGTACTCATTTACACCGTGGCGGAGTGGAACAACTGTTGGTAAATTTCTCACACAAGGAAATCAGCAGTGTCCTTTCTAGGAATTGAAGCAATGATCTCTTTATCCCTAAGTGTGCATCCTACCTCTGGACCACTGCTCCTACTTGGACAGTTGTGCATTGGTGTTGGCTTAAAACTTCCTAGATAAAGTTTAATGTGCTACATTTTTAGCCAGATTTTTTAACGAAAAAATTCGGCTTATAGTTTGGCAAAACACGGCGGGCTGACGGGCAGTGTCAGTCACTACGTTTCAAAAAAAGCCTTAAAAATTTTAATTCAGTCTTAAAAAAAGTTTTGATTTGAAAATTTTGTAGCCTACATGGGTGAAAATTTTAAGTTTTAATACTGATTTCAGTTGTTTTTTTAATTAATTAGTTTAAATGTAATTTATATGAATTCTGTTTATTTTAGTGGGTTACAGTTTTTTCAAAACTTTCAATTTACAACCAATTGTATGAGCTATGTTTAACCTCATAAATATTTCATTGAAACTATTTATATAACAGGATGAGAAGATATTAGAATTAATGGTAAATAAACATGAAGATGAGAAAGCTGAAAGTCGTGAAAAATTGTTACAGGAAATACAGTGGGAACGACAGAAGAAGGAAGAAGAAGCAGTGAGAATAGCTTCAGAAATGAAACGTAGAAAAATGTTAGCTGATGAAAATAGAATAAAACAACTTAATAGGGTAACTTTGAATTATAATTTTAATAGAACTCTCCTAATTAAAAAAGATAAAAACAAATTTTTATCAAATTTTTTATTGTTCGTTCATGTCAGTTTTTTTTTTGTTGTGTTTAAGGCTATCGCAAACCATTGTATAGGTCATATCATGATAGTCTGTCAACCTTCTCAGCTTTCTTGAAAAGGCTAAATCTCTTCATTAAGCTGTTAATCAGTTACTAGACACGTACTTCTGTCAGTGACTGACACTGCCCTACATGAATTAGAATCAGTGGTAGGAGAAAAGATGATTGTAGAAATTATTTCATGGCTAAGCTCCACGAAAGTATACCCCGTCCTAGAAACAATCCTACAACCACTTAATCAGTAGAGTGGTGTGTTACCGACTGAGTTTTCATTACTTGCTCAATTTAGTTCATCAACACATCATTCAAGTATGTTCATAAAGATATCATGGAATAATGTGTTTTATATATGCTTCCAATGTTCCTACTTTTCTGATCTCAGTTGTGAACATCCGTTAACAATTTACAAAAAAACTTAATCGACTTTAAAATAAATGCCTTTTTGAAAAATTATATGATTTTAAAATTAAACATATATTGGAAAATTTTAGGTCTGCTGATCTACTTTTGTTCTTGCACTCTTCCTGTCGAATATATTTGGAAAATTGTCAGGCATATTATTCAATATTTTCATACTTTTGTTTTCCTGTTTTTATTTAGTATGAACAAGAGGTAAGGAGAAAGAAAGAAGAACAAAAAATAATTGCTCAACAAGAAAGATCATTAAATGAGAGTAAAAGAAAATGGGCCATGAGATTTCAGTCAGTACAAAAACAAAGAAATCAACAATCTGCTGAAAAAATGGAAAGAGAACAATTACGCAAAAGAATTCAGGTAAGATACAAGCTGTAACCTTAACTGTAAACAATTCAAAACTTGGTATGCTTAGCCAAGGTTTAAAACTTACCATTTTAACGAGGGATCCTAAATATAAGGTGTTCCTGAAGGAATCTCTAGTCAGTTATTCAGGGATTCAGTCTAATATAAGGTGTTCCTGAAGGAATCTCTAGTCAGTTATTCAGAGATTCAGTCCTAATATAAGGTGTTCCTGAAGGAATCTCTAGTCAGTTATTCAGGAATTCAGTCCTAATATAAGGTGTTCCTGAAGGAATCTCTAGTCAGTTATTCAGGGATTCAGCCCTAATATAAGGTGTTCCTGAAGGAATCTCTAGTCAGTTATTCAGAGATTCAGTCCTAATATAAGGTGTTCCTGAAGGAATCTCTAGTCAGTTATTCAGGGATTCAGTCCTAATATAAGGTGTTCCTGAAGGAATCTCTAGTCAGTTATTCAGGGATTCAGTCCTAATATAAGGTGTTCCTGAAGGAATCTCTAGTCAGTTATTCAGGAATTCAGTCCTAATATAAGGTGTTCCTGAAGGAATCTCTAGTCAGTTATTCAGGGATTCAGTCCTAATATAAGGTGTTCCTGAAGGAATCTCTAGTCAGTTATTTAGGGATTCAGTCCTAATATAAGGTGTTCCTGAAGGAATCTCTAGTCAGTTATTCAGGAATTCAGTCCTAATATATGGTTGTTCCTGAAGGAATCTCTAGTCAGTTATTCAGGAATTCAGTCCTAATATAAGGTGTTCCTGAAGGAATCTTTAATCAGTTATTCAGGGAGTCAGTCCTAATGCTACCATGTTGGTTTCTCTTTATTACTATAGCACCAACACGGCGAGGTGTGGGTTAGAAAAGAAGACTTCTGAAGACTATGTATATTTTGTATATTCTATTGCATACAATCATTCATGCATAATCATACATTCATATGTACATACTTGTATCTGTAAAGAAATAATACAAAGTCATAAATAAAAGTACAAATAGACTTAGGTTCCTAAAAAAGAAGAAAGCATGGTAACAAGGTCATACAAAGTCATTAACGTTTTTTAAACAAGACAACACTAAGATAAGCACCAGTCTTTTGTAATGAAAATATGTCACTGAACTCAATAATAGTCCATTGAATAGAAAGTACATGTTGCATTACAACTGTATAAAGAAACAATCCACTTCTTCGAACTTACCAGTTAATATAACTGAGTACAAAAACTCTCACACTCTCCATATAATTACAACAAACATACTCTGCTTGCTTCAAGTGGTGACTGCAAAGAATTAGACAGGCATTGTATTAATTAATTAGTAAAATAAATCATTATAAATAACTATGAACTGTTAGAGGTTATTAATGACAAATGACACGTGGCATGGAAGTAAATGTCAAACTAATAAGTGCTGGTTGCTCAATTCCAAAGATCGCGAAAACATATTACAATAAAATTGAAACCAAGTTTTAAACCAAATGAAAGAATGACAACTGAAACGAATTACAGAATTAAAAACTAGAATAGCTAAAGAACAAAAAAAATGCACAAGTGCTAAACCATACCAGATTCTGTTCAAGAAGCAAGACCATTCTCTCACAAAAGCCAAGTCGAGAATGATTACCGCTTGACGGACAGATCACGTGATAAACTTGCCAAGGGGAAATAATTGAAAAGAGTAAGAAAAGGCGGAAAGAGTCCAAAGAACAGAAAAGCGTACAAAATTAAATAGTGACTAAACGAGGACCCCGTTACACTAATATAAGGTGTTCATGAAGGAATCTCTAGTCAGTTATACAGGGATTCAGTCCTAATACATGTATAAGGTGTTCCTCCAATATAACAGATATTGTGATAAACAATTCATGGCAGCTTAAGTTGATGGAATCCCTTGCTAAGAAGTATATGGACTGCTCCTAAGGTTTTAGGATTCTCAGATACCTGGGACACTGTTAATGTCAGCCCAGTTTGTTCTGTGAGAAAATATCGGTGACTTAATTTATGGAGTTAATTCCATTTTCATTTATTTATAGGCAACTTCTTTGTGGTTGTAATCTTTGTTTGAGCAGAATGTTCACTTTCAATGAAAGGGATTATTTTACTGAATGATGAAATCTTACTGTTTCTGTGACAGAGTGAAGTGACTACTTAATCTGTTTATAAAACCCGAATGACTTGTACAGTACAACTTCTATTGAACCATACCTACTGGGAGGGACTATTGCTGTTTAAAGGTTGTTGCTCTGCAGAGGTTAAATCCAATTGAATTACACCAAAGGGATATATTAAAAGCTGTTGTTGTGCAGGGCATTTGCTCTATACTTGCCCCCTCTGCAGAGATTATACTGTGTTCCTTTTGGCTGAAATTATAACATTTAGGAATTTCAGGACTTGGACAATTTGGAAATTTCACCTGGCATGTAATGTTATTATAATTGTATGTAACAGGAAAACAATGTAAAGAGTTTAGAAAGAGAGGAAGAAGAAATGAAAGAATTAGTTCTACAGAAACAAGATCATCAAGTAATGACTGCTGCACAGAAAAAAGAGGCTAGATTATTACAGGAGTCTATGGTTAGTAATAGCTTTGTTTTGATTCTTCAAAAATGCTTGCCAGCTTTAGTCTTTGAATATACTAGCCAGTGGACTGTGGACCAAGTCCCCCGAAATAGCCATCTGTTTAGTGTCTTTTAGAATGTGAGTGGTCTTACAATACAACAACATTTTACAGCCACAATTTCCCATATTTTACAAAAATTGGTGGTTTTATTGTTCATTCATTTTAAGGAACTGTTATATCTAATCAGTCACATGGGCTGAGTATACATTTTAACAAATAACTTACATTTTTTTAGTCCAGAAAACTTTCATTTGGTCTGGTAAAAATCCAGTGCTGATAAAATTAAGACCTGCAAATTTTACAGTTGCAGTAATTACCTGTGGTCATTAGCTAAAGTATAACTTTTAATGAGCAGGAATGATAGGTAATGTAATGTGATTTAGACTAACAGGATTAAGATTTGTTCTTTCAACAAGACAAATAAGCCCGTCAAATATTCCCCATCATTGTGAAAATTCATCCAATGGTCCTGCGAATGACATTATCATAGTAATTTTTTCAGGTGAATGTAAACTAGCTATGAATATTACTTACTGTATAAATATAATGTTTTCATATTTTACAGCGTGTTATGATGACAAACAGATCAGAGAGAAGACAATTTGAAGACAGATGGAATGAACTGTTAAGAGAAACACAGTATGTATATAACATAGTGTAACATAACATAACATTAAGTAACATACATTATTTTATTTTAGACTTAATTAACAGCCATTTTCATTGGGAATTTTGACTTAAAATTGAACATATTTCTAGTAAAGATATCTGAATGAAATTTTACTGTTGTTATGCCCATATGTAGATAGATCTACATTTGTTAAAAATTCTAAACTAAAACGGATTTGAAATAAAAAGTAAGTTTGCAAAGTTACCAGATTCAAAACAAACTCCAGACTGTATTTATGATTAACCTTTATAGATATAACAACTGTTGATTAACTAAACCATACTGATTTTGGAATTTGCTGAATGCTGAGTTGACTTTATGCTTCTTTTATTCATGGGTAAGTGGGAATCAATTTATTCTAAAAACAGGATTTGTCCTAGGAATTTTTGAGGGCACTGTATATATAGATAATATGAAGTATCTGGTCAAATTAAGAAAAGTAAAAAATTGAAGAAATGTATATTTTATACTTTAAAAATTTCAGAGAAAGTATAGATGCCTTAACAATGTCAATGAATGATAAAGACCAGAAACATAAATCTAAATATGAGCAGATATTACAACGTAGAGAAAATGAGTTAACATTAAGCAGGTATGTACTTGTAGTCCTTCTTAAAGTTTAAGTGATGTTTAAAGTCTGCTTCAATATAGATGTTCGGACAATCTTACAATTTTGTACACTAACCACTGATTACCTTTAAGGGAAATTAAGACGAAATTAGCCAGTGTTTATTTTCACTCTTTGGGGAAAGGTGTCAGGGCCCTATTTGAGGGGAGAGTAGCGACAAAATCCAAATTTGGGGAAAAAATTCCTTTATGTTTAATACTAGAGATAACAAGGATCCTCTAACAGAGTAACATTTCTGTCTGTCTATATAAAATTTCAACTATTGAACCCATATATTCATCTGTGATTTCTCTGTCATGCTTGAGGAATGGGCAAAAATGCTATAAAAAGGTACTGAAGTTTTAGGACTCTCTGACAGGGGAATTTTTTACCTGGTAAGGGGAAAATATACTTTTTTGAGAGGGGAATGGGGCCCAATTTTGGCCCTTAAATTGGCTGAAAAAAAACACCGTTAGCAGTGCCTCGAGTGGGGTTCAAACCTGAGGACTTCTAAATTACTAAACTGGCATCCTACCACTGCTTAAACAGTATTCCTTATGAAACCCAATATTGCTGACGTAAGATGTACTTGAGACGTAACAACTTGTTGTAAAATAGAACTAATATGCAGTTGTATAAATTATGCATGTGTTTTAATGGACCTTACTTAAAATACTCTTGTCTTGTTACTATATGTTTTTAACTTCTCTAAACAAGTGTATCTCATTAATATTAAAGTGGACATATTCTATTAATGTCTTAATGAACATATTTCATTAACTTAAAAGCAAAGTTTGTAAATTATGTATTTAATTATGCAATTTTTTCATTGTATAAAGTACTAGTATCTATTTTCAGTTAAGCCATTACAAAATTTGGTGTAGATTTTTTTTGTTCTTTCTTCATTTATTGTTCATTTTTTTGTGCATTTTATATATATGCATGTTAATATGACAGTTAATGGTACTGTAAAGGAATGATTAAATGATTCCAGGAATTGTTGGTTGGTCTGTAGCTTTTCCTTGTCCGCTCCATTACTCAGCACCTATTTTACCGATAAGTCAAGTATTGATATTTGCCAAGTTATGGCCCTTTGATGAAAAATTTTGTCTGTGCATTTTCTCAGCTCACAATTTCTTGACAAACACATGTTAGGGGTTATTTCATCACATTCAGGGATATGTCTTGTTGTGACAGTTCTATATAAGAAATAGTACCCACTACTGACCACACCAATGCCTGCTGTTTTATGTACTGAAAGAAGAAGCAATTCTAAGTAAGGTATAAAAATATATATTAATGTATTTTAGGTTAGATAGAGAGAAGAGGGCATTGCAAGCTAAGTTAGCTCAACAACAACATGAGAATGAAATGGAAGAATGGAGAGATAACATTATTACTGCTAGAGAAATGGTAAATGTTATACTAGAGCTGTTGAATCTTATACTGAATGCTGCTATTTCACTAATTTCCACTTAATATCATTGTTTATAAAACTCTAAAAAAATTATAGAGCATTTTGATGCATTGTACAGTGTACTGATAATAATAATTATTTTCATTTTTATTATCATTATTATTATCATCATTATTTTTATTGCCATTTTCATTATTTTCATCATTCTTATTTGATTATTATAATTAGTAGTGTTTTTATAAGAAGTAGTGTTTTTACTATTATTATTATTATTATCATTATTATTTCAGTATATTCATCATTGTTTTTATTATCATCATTATTATCATCTTCGACATAATTAATATCATTACATGCATCATTATAATCATTGATTATGCTTACAATTACAGTCTGAAAGACATGCCAGGGAAACTTTAGCACAAAGTATTGAAAGAAAGGCAAGAAAAGCTCATGAAGAAAGAGTACGAAAAGAAAAAGAACAGAAAAAGAATATACAAAAGTAAGTCACAAATAATACCTGCTAGAACTAGAATTAATGGGCTCAACATTAAATTTTTTAAAAGTTTGTCGCCTGGTTTGACAATCACCAACTCCTAGATATTTTACTTACCCAAACCAAATGTTCACTAGCAGTAACAAGATGCACGAATCCAAATATAGGTTGTCAGAGGCATTCGGACAACCTTTAATTTTTCTCAAAATTTCTTTTATCCAAGAATTTTTACAGGGCCATGTATTCTTTAACCAATAATCTCTTATGAATATGATTGTTATTTATTTATTTAAGAATACATGAAGATATAAATGAATGGACTAAAGAGATGGAAAGTACCATAAGATATAAAGATAAAAAGTCTGACCTTATACAGAAGGAGAAAGACTTTGCTATACAACAGGTAAGCTTTTCTTTATGTTTTCTTATGGTATTTGGTGCGTCATACTTCAGTCCCCTTAAACATAAAAGTCTGCCTAAGGGCTGAGCATAGCTTGATCATACAATGCATGTACATGCACCATCAAGCTACACAAGTGCCCATACAAATACTTTCCAACCCTTGTACACTCATACTTGATGGTTAAGAAAGGTCTACGAAATGCCTTACAGATCTTTTACTGTCCCTCTTACCAGTGTTGTCACGGGTCTTAAATTTATGTGACCTCATGATAGTAGATAGTTTGTATTGAGACACGGCTCCCTATAGCCTACAACCTTTAAGAAACCTCGATTGTGAGGGACTGAAATATTAGCAAACAAAATTTGATAAGCAAATAGAGCTTATATATATTCACACATATTAAAAGATTTCTTATAAAATGTTAAATTTTGGTCAATTATTTCTTTTTGGTGATTATTTGCATCTAATTCATCCTTGTAAGTATAAAAAGAATGAAGGCATCTCACTGAAGCACCTCATATACAGGATTTTATGGAAACTCACGTGTTCTTCTTTTCAAGTTATAAACACAACTATGAGGCTGTCAATTTTGTATAAAACTGTAACAACTTTGTCTTATGCCACAGTCTCATAAAATTGTTGTTTGTTGCGGACCCTTACATGCAGACAGTCGTAGGCTGTAGGAAGCCTTGCGTTTCAAGGTTATGGTACAAAACAACAAACACGAACAGAGCTGTAGCAGGAAGATATGCATGGTTAATGCATACTCGGCCACTATTTTGTTCTAGATTTGACTCTGAAACTGATACGTGTATCCTGGGCTCATTTCACGGACCCTGGTAAAAACGTAACAGTCCGTACGGGTACGCAAGAGTTTGTACGGGTCCTTGCTGAGTTTGATCGCATGGCACCCATATGGTGCCCTCACGGCTATTTTTATTTTTATGGGACTGTAGCTTTATATGTTTTCTGAAATTAGTTTTTATTACTGCATACAAAAAGGATTAAAAGAGCAAAGAACTAGCCCTAATGGCTATAACAGCCTTATCCTACTATTAAATAAGAGCAATTTCTTCATAAAGACCTGTTTATAAATGTTGTAATTTGATTATTCAGTATATTTCTATACTTATATCTTTAAATCTTAGGTCAAAAAGGTAAGCTATGCATGACATCAGTTCATTAGTTATATGTTGGAAAATTTGTTTTAACTGTTAACATTGAATGTCTTGAAACTCAGAGGAATTATAGATTTTTCTTGCATTGAAAATATATCATCCAAATAATGATAATGAATACTATATTTTAAAGGCTACACATTTGGATAAATCCAATCTTTCATGTGGGCCTCTAGTAAGCATATTACAAAGTATATACTACAGACATTCCGAAAAGTGTTTTGACATTACTGGACATTTGGTCAAGTGATCTCAGATAAATTACTGGACCGAATCTTGTTTCACTGGACCAGAAGAAATCATCAAAATGTCAATATGTCATGACTTATTATTTCTGTTTTCTGGTTGCTAATCAGTCATTATTATAACTTTTAACTGAAGACTAACATCAAAATTAGTTCAGTACATACCAAAAAATACAATAAAATAGCCGATAGTTGTCCTCATTTTAATTGTAAAAATGAAGTTTAACTGGACATTCGGACTGGTTACAACAGACTTTTTCCTGGACTGACTAGAATTTCACTGGTCAGGTCTTTCAGACTGGCGCTTTTCGAATTGTCTGATATACTATATTAAGTTAATGAATGGATTTAAAAACATTTGAGAATAAGAAATGAAACAGTTTGTGCTGCAGACTTGAGAATAACATATTATTTATCTATGAAAATCAAATTAAGAACAAAGTAACCTGAAAAGAAAATTAAGGAGTAAAACATGATTGTATGCACGAGATGAGTTTTTGGTGGACAAAGAACATATCAAACTTATTCCACATTTCATGGAATGTACTGTTTTTTAAGCTGTTTGCAAGACTAATGTTAAGGGGTATTTTGTTCCAAATGACAGATCCTGAGTATGTTTAGGATTTTCTACAGGATTTAAGTCTAGGTTTTAAAACATTCAGCTGTTGTGTAGAACTTGATCTTAATTTATGACTACTACTTAAGACAAATCTTTCATTAAGGTGTATGACTTCATATAGCTCAAAAACATTAAAGGTAATGACTAGATAATGGATGTTGCCCAGGATCTTGTACACAATGTACATGTACAAACTCTTTCTTGAATGACCATTTTTGTTATCAAATGAAAAGTAACCCTCTCTTTCGTGGGCAGCTTTCTAAGACAACAATATTTGACATCTTGTATAACTGAGATTACAAATTAACACTGTAGATGAATAGGCATGATTGAATGAATAAAACTAAATTCCTAGTTTAGTTTATGTAGGATATAATTGCAATGCCTAATACAATGACATGCAGAAAGCAGTGTATCAAAATAAATTTGTAGTTAGGTTATTGCTCAGGGGTGGGTTCAGGATTTTTTTCTAGGGGGGGGGGGGTCCAAACTGTTTTAGGGGGGTCCATACTTTTGAACCACAACTACGTTAAACACATTTTGCAGAATAATGCTACATACTAATAATAAAAACTGCATAACAATTAAATCTATGTTACGCACCGAGAAAAATTGCTTCATGCGACTCAAAAATGACTTACTGTCAAGAAATACCCTAATGGACAGGTACATTTTGGAAATTCCAGGGGGGGTCCAGACGCCCCCCCAACCCCCTCCCGCTAGATCTGCCTATGCTGCTAACATGTTTAGCTACATTTGAATAAAGAAGAATATAAGTTATAACACTATGATTAGTGACATTGTTAGTTTTTTATGAAACCTCAAATTCTTTCAGATCATTGTTGTAGGGCCCCACATGTTTCTAGGCTGGTTATTGCTTTCATTTATTCTGTTATCTGTTATTTGATGTTGAAATATTTCTTGTATAGATTTTAAATCATATTTGAGATCTAAAAAGAGTTTTGTTTCTGGTTTTATCTTTCTTAATGGGAGGCAGGAAGGCAAAATTTATTTTTTAAGGGTCAAATTTGTTGAGTGTTGGAACCCAATTTTACCTTTTTGTGTTATTTTCTAATGTTTGACCTTTATGAACGCTCAGGAAATCAGAAACATCTCATCTAATTTTAGGCCGGACTTCACTAAAAATAAATCCTAACTGTCTTCTTGATATCTTTACCTTTCTGTGAAGTAACCACTAGTTACTTCAGTATTTCTTACATTGCATCTAGTTGAAGTGAGACTTTAAACTTAGTATTCACTAGTTAAAGTATAGTATACAAGAACTTAAACTATTGCTTGTGCAGGTTTACTTACTCAACTTTTCTATAGGAGTCAATCCATTTAATCTGCATAATCGAAAGTTGTAGTTTGTTATGTCAAGTAATGATCTATGTTTTTATCAAATAACAAAATTTCATGAAAATATAGGCCACAATAACCTACCACAGTCTGGACAAAAAAGTCTTGTCAAAGGTTTCCCTGAAAAGGTTTTTACTCAGAGGTTTGAAATACTGATGTGTATGAGCTAAAGTTTCCACCCTATTGCTCTTTATCCACACTTGGACAAGTCATTGTTACCTGATTATTGGATTGTTTCATCATAATTACATGAAATACAATGAATTCATTAAATGAATAATTTCTTGAGTGTTTATAATTGTACCAGTATGTTGACTAACACTCATGATATTGCCATTCGGAACACCCTCGACCTTTCATGAATGAATAATCTCGGAAGGATTCGTGGGGGGTCTTCACCGGATTTTGGTGATTTTACTACCTACGCGAGGCAAAGCACGTAACGGTTACGCAAAATAGTTCTTGTAGTTTACACACAGATCTTTGTCTAAACATATTTATTTGTTTTAAATTGAAGCAAATATTGTTCATCGGTATCATTGAACTGTGTAATTTTAAATTTACGGATTAAAAACGGAACTTCAGTCATCGCCTAAACAATCGTGTATTTGTTTACATAGTTTCAAAATGGCGCCTAAATATGTCCGAGGTTATTCGTGTAGCGAATGGCCGAGGATGTTCCGAATGATGATATTGCAAGAGTGTGTATTCAGTCACTGAAATTATTCAAAATTTGATAGTTGAGATAAAACGGACAATACAATCAGAGATATGCAGATCAGTTATTGATTATGTAATTATTTTCTGTGAATATATATTTTCTTCATTTTTTGTTTCAGTCTCGACATGTTGCAGCGTCCTCACAGAAAATGAGAGACTCCTTGAAGAATAAATTTGGTGGAGAAACATTTGACAAGATGGCATTTAAAGCTGAAATGTATAATAAATTTGAATCAGGGACTACTTTCTTGTCTGCTGAGAAAAATAGTTCTCACGTTAAATTCCGTTAATTGCATTTATCGTAGCGAATTTTAGATTTTTTAATTCTATCATGCTTAGTAAGATTATTATCAAATTCATTTTGTAGTTTTGGTGTAGCATTGATTTTTATTTTACCAAGTGAGCTCAAAAAGGATATTTTCATGAGTAGCTTTGCCCTAAGTGAAAAATATCATTGTTCTGGGTTTGCAAATTGAAATGAAAACAATGTTACTCAAAATTTTACTAATGTCCAGTTTCTTTCTTGTTCCTGTGTTTTATGAAATTATCATTATGCAGTTTGCTAGTATTTTTTCACTGCAATGAAGATAAAAATAATAAAAATAAAGGCTTCATTCAAGGAGGCTACACAAAGCTTGGTACAAGTCATGGTACAAAATTTACATATAGAAATACTTTTTCTTGTTAGATGTAGTTTATTAAGCCAAATTTTATTAGGTATTAGATGAGTTGATATTAATTCCTTGTGTATTTATGTTATATTTATAATAACTGTATAGATCTTATAGATCCATTTTTAGCTCGACTTTTCGAAGAAAATGAGAGCTATTGCTATCACTTTGGCGTCGGCGTCGGCGTCGGCGTTGGCGTTGGCGTTGGTTTTCAGGTTAAAGTTTTTTGAAACACTTATAACTTCAACACTATCCAAGTTATTTTATTGAAAGTTGGTATACTTATTAAGTGGGACTATATTAACCATTCTGTGAAAGGGGATAACTCTGGATGAATTATTTTATGAGTTATTGCCCTTTTATAATTAAATAATTGCAAAATATGAGGTTAAAGTTTTTCCTATGTAGAATATCTTCAATACTGATCAATTCATTTGACTTAAAGTTTGTATACTTATTTGTCAGTACAATATCTACACGACTGTGAAGGCACGTAACTGTGGATGAATTATTTTTAGAGTAATTGCCCTTTTATACTTAAGAAATTGCAAAATATGAGGTTAAAGTTTTTCCTATGTAGAATATATTCAATACTGATCAAGGTATTTGACTTAAAGTTTGTATACTTATTTGTTGGTACTATATCTACCCGACTATGAAGGGATGTAACTATGGATGAATTATTTTTGGAGTAATTGCCCTTTTATACTTAAGAAAAATGCAAAATATAATGTTAAAATCATTTCTATATGTAATATCTTTAATACTAATCAAGATATTTGACTTTAAGTTTGTATACTTAGTTATGGGTACTATATCTACACAACTATAAAGGGACGTTACTTTGGATGAATTATTGTTGGAGTTATGCCCCTTTATACTTAAACATTTAAGATTAAAATTTGTTCTCATGGGATATATTTAGAACTTATAAATATATTTGAATGAAAGTTGGAATGCTTATTCGTCAGTTCTTCATCTATCGGACTATAAAGGGACATAACTCTAGATTAATTACTTCAGAGTTATTCCCCTTTATACTTTGATATTTAAGGGTTATGTTTGCTCAAATTTAATATATTTTGTTTGATAGAAAGTTAGTATACTTTTTCATCAGTACTACATCTAGTTGAATACAATGGGACGTAATAATTGATGAATTATTGTTGGAGTTGTGACCCTTTTCAACTTTTTAATTCGGGAGAAAGTATTATGAAGTGAAATATTTTCAATACTTAAGAAGATATTTTAATGACAATTAGTATGCTTATTCATCAGTACTACATCTACGCGACTACAAAGGGACATAACTCATGATGTTATTTTTTGAAGTTATGCCCCTTACTTTAATTTTGAATTTTGTTCAAATTGAAATACAATGTATTTATAGTTCTTCATGTAGATATTTAAATGAAAGTAGGTATGCTTATTCGTTGATACTATGTCTACTTTACTCTGAAGGGGTGTTACTATGGATGAATGTTCTAGGAGTAATGCCCCTTTTATATTTTACAAATATGAATTGGTAGTTATTGTTTGACTGAACTATATACTTTCAAAAATTATGTCCTGTCTTGAAATTACTTTTGTTTAAAGATAAGCCTTGCCATGAACAAAACACCAGAAAAGTCGAGCGCGCTGTCCTTCGACTGCTCTTGTATAGTTATGTAACAATGATATGTTAACCTGCTCTTATGAATATATTATACTATTGTTCCATGTTAATGAACGAATATCCTATAGACTAGGGGTGTAACAATACGGTAAAACATGTATTGCAATATATTGCAATATGCAAAACCCGTATTGTAATTGCAATACCTACCATTTTCGGGTAGACATGCAATGATGCAAAGCACAAATAAATGCATGTACATTGTCCTAATTGGGTCAGTGTATTTTTAAAAAATCTTATTCAAATGTTTGAATTACTTGTGTAAAATGGTCTATATTTTAGAAAATGTGTATTTTGAAACGGACATTCTCATTTGACTAAATTTTTAACCTTTTTGGCACAATAAGATGATTTCAAGTATTCAACACATTTTAATCCTTTTTTAACTTTTAGATTTTTGTCTAAATTAAACAATGAGACATTCAACTACAAAAACAGGTTCAATGAAAATGAACCGGTTAAAAACCGTTAGAATTCGTATTGCAATATTAACCGGTATATCGGTTAACCGTTACACCCCTACTATAGACTGAAGTCACAGGATCTCCTTACATAGCACAAGGGGTCATGTTCAGATGACCTTTCTGTCAACCAATCAAATTACAGCTTTTTATGTAGACAAAAGGCTATTAATGGTATTAGAATTTTATAATTTTTTAGATATAGTTTTCCATGTTATTTTAGCAGTGCTTGTTATTCACAATTGGTTATAGAAATACAAGTAATTTATTAGTTGAGCTGTGAACGACGGCACTTTGTTGGATTTGCTTCATAAATATTATTACAGTAAAAGTCAGGATACAGGTACATGTAGTGATCTGTAATTTAGACAGACGATATATTGCTTGTGTTGAATTTCTGTAATATGTACAGTCTACGAAATTAGGATATAAAAATGATTGCTCAAACATGTCATTTTTATAGCAAGCACTCTGTATTGTTTGTAGATTTTTGATTGCCCTCAAGAAATGTTTGGTTGCCCGAAATAAAAGGTAGTTGCCTGGGCAACCAGACACCCGCTAATTTTGTAGACTGTATATATTACTTGTAATTAACCAGTTCAAGTTTATTGTGTTCATAGGGGCAGGTTGATAAATTAAGACAAAATGGTACTCTTATGTAAAACTGTGATAGCTATGTGATAACTACACTTGTTTATTTATATATTATGTTGTGTAATAACATTCACCTGATACTTAGCATTGACTCATGCTTGTTTTAAAGTTGTTTCTTAACGTACAGTACCTCCCTCGTAACTGATGAGGTTGTTTGGGAATGCACCAGTCTTCACACTAACCCTCTAGCCCAAAGTCTTGGCTTGTTGACAGATTGCGGGCTTATCACAAAAAAGTCGTAACTCACTTTTTTAAATACAAGTTATGACTGTTTTGGGCTAAGCCCAGAAGATAAAAAATGGATTTCCACTACCTACTTGAAATATTTGTGAGATAAATTGTTTCAATAGTATTTGAAAATGTGTACGAGGGGTGATCCAAAAATTCGTGGACAATGTGTGTATCTCCATAACGAGACGTCCTACCATGCTGATTTGTTAGGATATCATTTATCAATGCTTTTTTAATAAATGGACAAAATTTTATAACATCAATTGCATTTTTCATCTATTTATGGCATCATCAAAATATGAAGTATAGAAATCGCGGCGCAACTCATTTTTTCTCCTTGATGAATATGTTTTTACCTCATTCAAACCAATGTAAAATCTGTTCAAATAAAGAAAATGGCAGGAAACGTTGTAATAACGTTGTTTAGACATGCATGACGTCATTCTGTAAGTTTCAGAAGAAATTTGATGTTGCGGTCATTATACACTTGTGTTTAATAAAAGAAGCTATGAAAACAGCTTCATAAAAAACGGACGTTATGGAACCAGCAAAACTGCAGACAGTTATACATTTCTGTGTAAATCTTGGAAAAACATTTGGCTAGACAAAAACAATGATTGAAAGTGTGACATATAAACCATCAGTGTGTCATACACTAGTGTATAAGTAGCATCTCCGATTTTCGAATGGATTTGGACTGTGTAGGGAATGATTCGCGGTCTGAGAAACAAAGTCAAAGAAACTAAGGAAAATTTGCATGAGAAGGTTAATGAAATCATATGGATACTTATACGATTCTCAATTTTCTCTGTATTTATTGTTTGGAACTGTTAGCAGAATTGTAACAGAAAAGCTAGAAATGCATCGTACATGTCAAAGGGGGGAATGCTTTGAAGATTTATAAGGCAAAACAGTAATTAAGTTTACTTCTTTTGACAACATGACGTCGTTTGAGACGCCATGAGCTGCGCCTCATTTCATCACGTCCATGTATATAAAATAGTGCAGAATCATTAATTATGATTGAATCTTTACAATATTTTGGAAATTTGTTGACAAATGCTCACTTAAAAAGATACTAGAAATTCATGTGACTGGCTTCATTATTTTTTGTTTCATGCAAGGTATCCACAAATTTCTGGATCACCCCTCATAAGTAAGAGAATTGAAGGTTTTGTTTGCTAACAACATTTTGTAATATGTGACTTGGCCAAATTGATTTATTATTTAAGTGTAAATGTCTGTTATATGAGGTAAGAGTAAGGTTTGATATCCATTTTTCATGCAAGTTTTATTTTGTTGTTTCAACCATGTATAATAAATTATGTTATGTGTCTGTCTTTTGTAACCAACCCATCCACCCTCCGTACAGAGCTGCAGTAAGCATGGGAAAAGAGCGGTCTTTTTACCTGCAAGTTTCCCTAGCACTGAAGTATGAGGGTTTCACTAGATTTTTGCCAGGCACAAAGTCAAAGTTGCCACTATGCCCCAGGGTGGGAGGGTGTAGGTTTACAAATTGCTGATAAGAAATATTAATAATTTTGTAAAATAAATGCATTTCATAGAAAACTGCCAGAACTATATTTTTGTATCCTAGGTTTTTCATATTTTATTTGTATGCCATTAGATAGAGTCATATTTATTTTGTCTTGTCTATTTATTGCTATTAATGGAGATTTTATACATTTTGTCAGCTTAATGCAACTTTGCTCACAGTCATTGTTTTTAAAAAATCACTTTTTAGCGTGAAAGTCTCATGTGATCCAATTGGCAAGTAGATTCTATCACTTGGAATCCTCAGACTATTATTGAAGTCCTATGTATGGATAATACTACATTTCATCAAATATTTTTAGGGTGATGAAATTTAGATAGTTCTTCAACAAAACAATACTTTGCTTAATTTTCAAACAAATTAAATGATTTACGAAAAAGGTATTTAAGATCAATTGTGTCAAATTGACATTAAAAAAGGGTAAAATCTGAGTAATCCAACTGATTGTATCTGCTATTTGAAGAGTATTCAAAGGGAAATAACTAGCTAAAGTCTCTTATAAGTGACACAAATGTCAAACAAGTTATACAGCACATTCCAAGTAAGGGAGAAATTAATTTTGTTCTTTCCTATTTTTCCAGGTTTTTGTTAATACTTCTTTTTTGGTTTTATTATTGTCAGTTTTAAATGGGATTTTAAGTTTAAGCATTGTATTGTTTTAGCTCGCCTGAATGTTAGCATTTAGGATAGATTAAAGTCCACTTTTGTCTGGTCCATGTTGTCGGTCAGTATTTAGTTATTGTCCATTTTTTCTCAACTAACAAAGTTTGAATAATTTCACGGTGAATGATTACACACTATCTCAATATCACGAGTGTAAGACAAAGAGCACGAAGTCACCGTGAAATTATTCATGTTTTGACAGTTGAGAAAAAACGAACAATAGCACTATAGAGCTTTTGGATTGTTTGATGTCCAGTTTCTGTACAATGTCTGTCATCATGCCAAATTGGCCAAATTAGGTTCAAAAAGTCACTAAGTCCAATAACATTAATGCATGGACAGTAACTTGACATGAGAGTTGATGTGCTAGCAACTTTAACTTAGATTACACTTTGAAGACGGGTGAGCCATTTTGGGTCATCTTGACTCTAGGTAACCCTTTTTTAGCTCAGTAGAGCATTTTTGGGTCATTTTGACTCAATATAGCTCTTTTGAGATCTGGTGGCTAATCCTAAAGGTTATTTTGACCCTATATATAACTCTTTTGAACTATTAAGGGTCATTTTGACTCTATTGAACTCTTTAGATGAGGTGAGCGATCTTTGGTCATCTTGACCCTCATGTCATTATTTTGTACTTTGTAGACTAAGCTAATGTTGTTTTGTATTTTATTGCATTATATAAAATATACATTTATAATAAAATCTATTTATTATTAAATGAAATGGTTCTTTTTTATGTTCATGCGCAAGTCATTCATCTATCCATCTGTTTGTATATTTGCTTGCATTAGAAGAATTGTCCACTTATTAACTTCAAACTAATTTCACCATGGTCATTCTTGGTATTATAGATGACATTGACCCATTGATATCGTACAAATAACGTACAAGTTTCAAGGCTAATCCTTCTAACTATTTGTAAGATTTTAACATGCCCCAACAGCAGTAAGAAAATCATATAATACATCTAGAAGCTTTTATTCTATACCCTGGGATTTTTTTTTAATTGGATTAACGCCGTGTCAACACAATTTAGGTCATTTTACAGTGTCCAGCGCACCTAACCTAGCTTTCCTGGACACTTGTCTATAACCAGTACTCACCTTCCACAAGGCTGGACGCGATATGACCTTTCTGTGTGGGTGCGCTGTAAAACCAAACAAGGCCGGTAACTTCTCCTTATTATCTAATCAATAGAGGAAAATTGACATTAAATATTGTCAAATTTTCATGGAAAGGTATAACCTCCCCCGATGGGATTCGAATCTGTACCCCCTTTGGGACACGAGATTCCAAATCCCGGCCCGCTACCAACTGCGCTATCGGCCCCTGTTAGTGGGTTACCCTGGGAAAAGATTGTTTTGGTTCTGAATCCCTTAGGAATGAGCTTTGGGGCCGCAGCCACCCTGGACCCCTGGTCAAGGCTTTGCCCAGGACCCAAAGGGACCCTGAATTTTCTGCCTCCAGTAACTGGAAATCTCGGATCCGCCCATGCATTCTGCTAGCAGACACAGCAGAAGGATCGTTCCGTCTGCAGAGTCTAGGGCTGTCACGATAAGCCAGAAGCGTATTGCGATATATTGCAATACGCTAGCACCGTATCGCGATACGTACCACAATTTATTGTGGGGTTTTAAATTCGTTAATCTTACATGCAGCTATTGAAAAAATCTAGCTTCTTTAAGTCTATACGGTCATTCAGGACTGTGATATATGTCTTGCATATAAAAAAGGTGCTTAGGTTGAAAGAAACAATCAAGCTCCTATACGCCAAGCTTGTTTCATAACTACCTGTCCCAAAGTATTCGATTCAAGAACATGTTTTGCACAAGTTTTGTACAACCAATTTGAATACGCTCCATTCAGTTAAAATTCTTGTAACTTAAGCTTAGATTGAATGAAAGATGGAAAAAAACTGACGTTTCAATACTTTCATTTCGTGAAGGTAAGAATTTTCCAATGAAATAAAAAATATCGCCAAATACCGGTACATTATTTTCGTACCGCGGTACGTATTGTCGCAGCTGCGTTTTGCAATATACCGATATACCGGTTAGGTATATCGTGACAGCTTTAGCAGAGTCTGCCAACTTTATGTTCATGACAAAACGAAACTAAGATTCATCTGAACAAATTTCAAAATTCAGCATGTTTTTTATCTATATGAGTATCAAAACAATTTTAGCTTCTACATATCTTAATTTTGATCATAGTAACTTGCTGCAGTATATTTGTACAATAATTTTTGGAAAACACTGTATATAGACGTAATGAATTAACTTATTTGTTCGAAAGTCTTCATTGATACCTACAATTCAGTAGTCAACATGGCGTCCTTCCTGGTGTGCCCTGTTTTGTTTAATATGTTATCGTTGCTGGTAAAAATGTTTTACTAAAAACTTTGTATAATAAACATTAAATATTCATGAAAAAACAGTTTCCAGTGTAAAACCATGAAACAATATAACAAAAGATCTTGAAGAAAATATTCAATCAATTAGTATGTTTAATTTCATGTTTATAAAAAAGGTTTCTTTACATTTCTTAAATTTAAAATAAGTGAGTATTAATAAATTCCAATATAATAACGCTTTCCGGTGTAGAACTGTATAAGAACAATGAAGATTGAAAGAACCCTCACTATTCTTTAAAGTCTTTGACAAAAATGTCGACTATAAGATCAACGCTCTTTTTTAAGTTAAACAAAGGATTTATAGTTTGTAATAAACGATGTATATTTAGTATATTCACTGGATTAATATTTCTCATGTTGTATGGTTATCAAAACTTAATAAATACAATTCATCCATCATTAATAAAGAGGCATAAATTAATTAGTGCCAGAATAAAAGACAATAAAAACAGCATCGACGTCGGTGAATTTATTACGTCCACAGTGAAATACGGAGCGTTGAAAATTGACCAGCATAAAAGGTAACTACGTATGCGGAAACGTTTCACTATTAGGACCATTCAATTTAATGCTCTTAACAATAAAAAGGTCTTAATATTGGGAAATTTCCCTTCTCAAATAAAAAACATTTGGAACTGAAATGGTAAACATTTACGTGATTTCACAATTATCAATGTGGATAGTTCCTGTGGAACTACATGTATACTGTAGCTCATTATTTATATCTTGTACGAAAAAACGAACTACATGTATATGTTAATACATCGGAATAGCTGCATATAATAATAAGTTAGTTTGTTTTTTAGTATTTCTTATGAAACATTGTTAAAGCTATTTGGTGATATTTTGCTTGGATTGTTTTGTCTTCCTAAATGAGGAAAAAAAGTTCTTCAATAATATTGCTAAATCAATACAACCAGGACTCTCAGAATATATGTATACCGTTCATTAGAGAGTTATTATATAAGGCTGCTTATGAAAATAGTAAGGTCCGCCTGATAAGCATTACTTTTAACAATTTAAAACAGACAGAGTATAAAATTAAATATTTATCGGAGAACGCAGTTGCATTGCTTGCGGTCAATGTCTTGCCATCCCCTTTATATAAACATACTTAAAAGTTATTGTGAGTTGTATGTGTTTTTGAGATTGTACATATGATTTTGTCATTTAATATATAAATGACATGTTCACTCACAGTACAAGTGGATCATTACTTGTTTTATTTATTATTATGTGTAACACAAATGTACTCACATACTTAGATTATTGTGATATTTGTTTGATTGCAAGGTATTGTTAACTTGGAAGGAAAGAGGCGAACATATAAAAATAAGTTAATTTCCTTTGAATTCTTTGAAAATGAATAGACTTAACTTGTTATCAAGCTTGCACATCAAAATCATCTAAGACGTCTAGCGTGCAGTGAATGTACTGCCGTGTTTCATAATGTTTTTTCCATGTTTCAGATGTAAAATAGGACAATTCAATGATTTCGAAGACCCAAGATTTGCGAGTATCATTCAAGAAGAGGAGGCTCTCCAACATGCACCATGTTATGATACTAAACTAGCGGCATCAACATATTATTCAGAAGTTGCTCTATTAGGTAGTGTATCAATCTGATTAAAACTCGATCTAAAATTTTCCGCTCGCCTATTCGCTAATTTAGATCTGGCCTTCTCCAAACGAGGATCACGTTCAAGTGACATTTTCTCATCATAATATTAATGACGAAATTGTTATGATACGTAACTTGTTTACATCGTCTACGTCACGCAATTTGAAATGAGCCGTCCAATCGCAGACTGTGAATAATACCGCTGTTAAATTATCTTGCAAACCTTGGTCTAAAATGTTATTAATAGTGTTTCGTCTAGATAAAAGCTATGCATTGATTGGTCGACACTAAGTTCATCTCGACGTGACATTCCACGGAGACAGTAGAGATCCTGTACGACAGCGGTCTACAGGATATCTGTTTACGGAGATTGGTATTGTATGAAATGTAAAGTTTACGCCGCAGTTCAACATGTTACCAGTCATATTGTTACAGTTAATTGTCTTAATTAGGGCCCTGAATAAACCTTGATAAATGAGATAGAGATAACCAGAAATGACCGTTGAAAAATCGATTTGTTCATGAAAGGAAACTGCTGCAACTAAAATAAAAGATTTTTAATTAAAAAAAGTTCAGTAGTATATTATTATCACCACATGAATTCACATCATTGAATTGCAGACTTTAACCTGTCTGGTTAACACGGTAACGACCTTGACACTGGATCTAGGGATTAAGGAGAAACATACACTCTTTTGTGGAGTTCCATCATAAACTAGTCTAAGGTCATTCTTCAGTCTATTATGAAACAAACAGCACAGTTGTCCTAAATTCTTCACTGTAGAGATCATAACACTTGAAAAGGATAACATTTTTTTTAAATCGTAGGAAACTAATTAAATTATTCGACACAATAAATGCAATATGTGTAGGTTGAATCATTAAACTATTGAATACAGTTTAATCATCATGAATAAGGCGACTGTCATCTGCATTGTGACTAAAATGTTGAATTACGACGTAAAGCATCATACTGTATGTTATTGTATTCTGTTGTTAAAATAGTGATGATAATTGTATTGTATTGTAAAATGTTAAATGATAATTGTATATGTAAGTTGCTGTATGGTGTTATTAGTATATGTACATGTATGTCATTGTTTTGTATTGTAAAAACAATGTATAGCCATGTATGTCAAATATTTATATGATGTATGTTATTAATGGGCCAAATGGCCTTTAGAATATGAAATAAAGTTACTTACTTACTTACATTCCAGATACCACTAAAACATCGTATGAACAAGGGGAGATAATCCTGGCTAAAGTAACTATGTACGATGGTTATGGCAACATGAAAACAACAGGTGGTGACTTACTAAGAGCTACAATACATGATATAGAATATAACAAACATGCTGCTGGAGTGGTCATTGATAATCTTGATGGAACATATACAGTAGAAATAAAAACATTCTGGAGTGGAACTTCTATTATCAAAGTTATTCTTTCTTATACAAGGGAGGCTATTACTGCTATATATCGTGTTAGGATGGAGGTAGTACCCCCCGTTACACCAAACTCGTTCTCACTACGTTCTGAAAAAAATGGACCGAACGAGCTCCAACTTGGTGCAAACGGACTGGACGTAGTTGCAACTTTCTACGAGAAAGCGTTCTGAGAACTAGTTTGGTGTAACGGGGCCTTAAGATTTCAATCAATCTTATTAAAATCCGAAATGTATTAAAAATGTTTGGTTATACATGTATCATTTTCAAGATTAGCTATTGTTTGAACTTATAATAGTAATTGTAAAGAAACGTAGTTATAAAAAAAATATACAAATTACTTAAGTTTCTCCATGATTAAAGAAGTGATTAACGTTCTGTAATTAAGTGACGGTGAAGATAACACCGTTTGTGTACGAGTGATTTTTCTGGAAACAAAATTGTTACATGTTTTTTACTTACCGGATTTTATTACAAAACGGCTTATTATGTTCAACCTATTTTGTAATAACTTATTTTATAATAAGTCTCACAATTCTGGTTTAAATTACAAATCGGGTTGTAACATTAGCTCATCAAGTCATTTTTGGGTTCATGTGTTGATTTTGACCATAAAGTACGTTTAACCCCAAAGTCTGGTTTGAAGTTAGAAATACAATGAACATTTTTAATTATTAATACTGATTTCAGTATTTTTAGAATAAATTATTCTATTTAATTTGAAGACTGTCTCTTTTAATTGAAAGAAGATTTTCTGTAATTCCAAAAACTTTAACTTCTGAGAAATTTTCTGTGGTTATGAACAGTTTTTTTAAAAGCGCTTAACAATCATATGCATAATTAGGAAATGTTTAAATAAAAATGAAAATTTTTATGTGATGATAAAATATAAAATAATAAAATGAAGACTAAAATAAAACTAGGAATTCTACTTGAATCAGCAAATTTCGACAGATCACAAGCCCGAATTGATATGTTATATTGTCGAAGAAAATGTTATTAACTAGTCAAACTATTCAATATAAGTGATTTTAATAGCCCGAATATTAATTTGTCCCGGGCAAAAGAAAAAGATGGTTAAGGTGGCGACCGTTTTTCCAACAATATTGTGAAATGGATTATTTATTAAAAAATTCTAAACTTTCGATATAGGTTCTTGCAACAAGAAATATTTATGCTAAATTTGAAAGTTATAATGCCAGCGAGGAGGTTATATGTCACCCGGATCATGTTCGTTTACTTGAAGCAACAAATACAGTTGGTCTATGTAATATGACTGATATCAACACTGGAATGTCGTTTTATTGTGAACGACCAAAACATCAAAACTTGACTTGTGATGATTGGAAGTTTGTCAGTTCAAAGACTCCATACCCATCTTTGTCATATACCGAGTGTGAATCAACACTACTGAAAAGGTATTTTGTGCACATTATTTCTTTTAATTGTTTTGCCTTAATTACTCTACACTTCACCTAAGTTTACTCGCACTAGGGGTGTAACGGTTAACCGATATACCGGTTAATATTGCAATACGATTTCTAACGGTTTTTAAACCGGTTCGTTTTTCCTTGATCCGGTTTTTGAAGTTATGTGTCACACTGTTTGTTTTATCATAGTCTTAAAGTTGAATGTTTAAATAAATGTAAAAATGCATTAATGACTTGAAATAATCTTATTGTGCTTGAAAAGGTTAAACATTTAGTCAATTTAGAGAAAAAAATATTTTCAAAAGCCCGTTTCAAAACATGCATTTTTCTAGTAATTCAAATATTTGAATAAAAGATCGTTTGATAAATACACAAATGTATGTATACGTGTTATGCTGATCCAATTAGGATGATGAACATGCATAATAATTCATGATTTGCATGTCTACGCAAAAACCGGTTCGCATTGCAATATATTGCAATACGGTTTTTACCGCATTGTTACACCCCTAACTCGCACAGATACCAATGCGTCTTAATAAGTAATGTGTGTGTCTTTGTTTAAACATCATATTATTTGAATATGGAATGTTTAATATAAACAATGTCATGCTCATTATAACAAATATATACAGATTAGCTAAGTTACTTTTGTTAGATTTTTGATAGAGCATCCAATTTATCATCACTTTTTATTATACAGATGTTGAAAAAATGGCACCAGACAAGCTATACAAAGGATTTAAAACTGCTATAGTCTTAAACAAAAACATATTGACCAGTTACTGGCGAAACGAAATTTGAATTCTGTTAATGCCCCCGAAGCAAAATTTAAAAATAGTATAACTTAACAGCATACATGTAATAATAATTAACATTAATTTACATTATCTTTGTTGCTATATTTTAAGTTCAAACATCAATCTGACAGACACAGTTACAGTAGATGTAAAGCCAGAATTAAATTGTAAAACTTCACCTTTGATACCAGTATCCGAGTATAACATAACACAAACATGGACGTCAAGGGAACCTACAGGATATTTCATAGAAAGGAAATGGAACTTTGCTCAAATTATTGGTAATACATATCAAATGCTAAGTGCAAGATTAGTTACATATTTATTTATTTACATGAAGTTAGACTACTTTTGTCTTGGAACATTTAATTTCTTTTTCAAAACTTCAAACGTGATCTTTTATTTGATTGGGTATTCACTATCAAAATTGTAATTTTCTTCGCAATAAAGTTTGGCAATTTTTTTTGAAAGTTTTATTATCAGAAAACCAAAGGACAGTACTTCTACCATGGCAGGGGCGAATCCAGGATTTTTTTCTAGGGAGGTCCGAACTTTTAAACGGGGGGTGGTCCGAACTTTTCTCGGATTGCTTTATGTTACTTAAAAATGACTTGCATGCAAGAAATACACTAATGGACAGGTTCATTTTCCAAATTCTAGGGGGGTCCGGACCCCCTGCCCCCCCACTGGATCCGCCTATGCATGGTATATTGTATTATAATGTAAACTTTGAAATGACTTATCACTCATAAATCATTATACATACAATGAGTCACATAATTTATTTTATAAAGTACATAAACTATGTAAGTATTATATTACACATTGTTTATGTTACACGTAAAGAAATATTTCCAAGATTTGCATCCTATTTAACGTTTTTTTCAGACCCTTGTCTAAACCTTCTTTTATATTGTTCATGTTTAACCATTTCAATGCTGAATTTTCTCAATGAACTAGTCCGACTTCAATGTTTAGACCTATCCATTGTCATTTTTAGGGATTTCAATGATGAAAATGAACAATTAGAAGCCAACAACAAAAAGCCTGGTCATCCGGCACTTGTTGTGTCAGCTGTCCTGACTCTTTGCTGGTAGCAAAGGCTTTTCATATCTGGCATTGAAAGGGTTTAATCATATGCGACCAGCACGGTCCCGAATCAAAAGTACATGTAAGGTTTATTACTCAATAAACTCAACAAGTTCAATCAGAGGCCAGTTTATCCATCATTAATAATTAAATTTCACATATTTTTACATGCGCGCAAAACTGAGGCTTTGTTTTTTCAAATGACATCAACATCTTTTGCATTCGCCAAACAATAAGGTATCATTATCTTATTTCTGTGACATGTTCAGTTTAAATCAACTCATTACGGACTCTACTTGCATTCCATCGACTTCTACAACTATGGACTTGATATTAGTGTCAGACCCTACGAAGATTTATCCGAGTGGTGTTATAGACCGTGACATTAGTGATCATATGATGACATTTTGTACCAGGATAATTTGTCGACCAAACACAACAATGTGACAATCCGTTCTTTGAAACATTACAGTAAAGAAAGTTTTCAGCAATCTCTATTAGGTCAAGACTGGTCTTCAGTTCTTCATTGCGATGAGGTAAACAATGCCTGGAACAGTTTCAAATCAATATATGTTTACTCGACACATAAGTCGTTAGAACTACACTGTACGAGTACACTAAAGACGTTACGTCACGTGCTCAATAATGACTGTACTATAGATGTTACAATGAAAAAAATAACCTCTTGAATATTCATACGGTTTGACTGCAGAAAAATATTTGATGATTGATTTGCATGCGTAAATATCATTGTTTTACTTAGTTTATTCGATTTAACGGTACAAAATTTGGTGTATTCTGTTGTTGCGACTTTTGTACCGACTAAACTAGATCGTGATGTTTGAAATCGGTCCATGACTTTATAACTCGGCGTATGCAAAATATGTTGGTGTCATTTGAAAGAGCAAAGCCTTAGCTACACGTGCATTATTGAATAAGTGAAATATATTATATTTATAACGGTAAACTGGCCTCTGAGAAAAATTGGTTAAAAACTACCATTTTTAGTAATATAACCTATATGTACAATATAGTATTTTTGATTAGGGAACGTGCCGGCTCTTGTGGGTTAAATGCGACGTACAGAGTTATATGACTGAATAATGTTGAAATGCGACCTAAAGAGTAATTTGATTGAAAAATGCGACGTTATGAGCAATACATGTACATGTACTACTAATTTTAAAAAGAATTGAAATGCACAAATCATCCTGCATTACTTTGTTACATTTCTTTAACGATTGTTTATGTTTGTTTTTATAGGTATAGACAGTTCTTCAATACAAGATTGCATCAGAAATAAGAGAATATACTTGATTGGTGATTCAACATTACGTCATTGGTTTACCTTCATAATGCGACAAACAAAATGTGTAAAAATAACAGGAACATGGACCAAACAAAGTTGGCACCAAGCGTCAGAATGTGTTCTAAAAGAGATAGACTTCAAGATAGGGTGGTACCCACACAGTCAGCCATTTTGTGTTGGAGGTGATTGGGAAAGTGCTGAACATACTAGCATTTCTATAGCAAGACGTATTGACGATATCCCTAATGATGAAAACGCTATTGTTGTTTTTCAAATATTTATGCATCATTTAACTTTTCACCACTCTGTTGCTCAAGACAGGTATGAACATATACGCAATAGTGTAGAACGACTTTTAATGCGTAACAGAAACGCCGTAGTGTTAATAAAAGGACCTCATACATTTACTGAATCAAAAGCCGTTGGACGTATCAATGATTGCTATGTCGGATTATTTAACAAGATCATATATGACAGTTTTAAAGGTTTATATGATCGTGTTGTACTCCTAAATAACCAAGATCCGACAATTGCCACACATAATGATAAGATTCACCCACCTCTAAATATTGTATCAGCTATGGTTGAACAAATGTTCTATTTTGCGTGTCGAAAATAGTTGAGAGTAATAAGTAATGGAAGTATCATTTCAACATTTTTTGTAGTCAAAATGAGGCAAACAGTGAGCCTCTGGACCCAAGCTTTTAACCTGACACTATGCAGTGGCTGATAGCTGCCTTGGAAATTATAGAGGTAGACTGTGGAATGGCCGTAGAGAGTATTTCATAACAAACTTTACGAAGGTATATAGGTTCCGCCCATGAATCGAACTCACGATTCCTTGATTCAGAGTCGACCGTCCGTCCGACTAATCGTCCAGTTTCGAAATCTCTACCACTGTGACATATGAGGCGCTAGAAGATAGTTTAAACAAACAATATTGGATACAATATATATAATATCTATGCATGTGTAATACATACTGTTGATTATAGAATTGTTATAATATAATTATATGAATTGAATACATGTATCTTGTATTAAGTTATAAGATTTTTTGGAATACACTGTATATTTACTCAGGGCCAAAGACTGACGATTTAAGCTACGGTTTCACTTTGGAATCGTATGTTCAAATTTTTGTCACCGTAGGGGTTAGGTCAAAACAAAGTATCGTTGCGTGTTTTCTTTCTTGCTGTAAAAAGGTTAATTCTTCTTTAATTTGTTGATGTATACCTTGCCCGACCTGGTATACATTTACTGAACACAAACAAAAAGCCTCCCTGAAAATAAATCATAAATAAACTGAAATATAATCTAGAAAATAAATGAACTGAATAAGCTATAATAACTTCATTAATTGTAAATGTAGCTTGTGGTTTGAATTTTTGAATGTCTTTGAAGTTATAATTGACGAATTATGGCATATGTGTAAAAAGTACATTGATCGCATGTTCTTTATTCTTTCGGGCGGGAAAGCAGTCTGCATTACACGTGCCCAGTCTATTTCCAAACTATGCGTTAACATTTTGTTAATCATTAGGTGCTATTTTGAGTTGTATATATGTTGTTGTTTTTCAGATTTTATTATGATTTCGTCATTTAATATATAAATGACATGTTCACTCACAGTACTAGTGGATCATTACTTGTTTTATTTATTATTATGTGTAGCACAAATGTACTCACATATTTAGATTATTGTGATACTTTTTTAAATGCACGGTATAGTGATTTGTAAGGGAAGATACAAATAAGTTGTTCTTACATTCGCTATAGTGATAACTCTGAGCAATTATTGAACCTTGTACTGACTATTTAATTGATAATGAGAATTAAGAAATAATCTGGAAATACATTAAACCTTATTCCCAGATATTGACATATACTAGGGAGATCATATTTCGTCACCTTAAGGAAATTAATGAATACAATGTTAAAATTGTAATTTTAAACTGACTATTTATATTTGTAAAATATGTAATTGAATCATAAAGCTCTTATTCCATCAACTTTTCAAGGGTTTATTCTATCAATTAACGTTAATAAACACAATGTTATGGGGCTGGGTATAAATGCAGACGACTGTTTTAGCTGGACCAAAATTCAACACAGCAAAATAAAAATAAGTTTTTTCTTCATTTATGTGAATCAAATTTCCGTTTTTTATTTATTTGCAATATTTAGATCTTTTACCTCCAAACTACCCAACAATTTTATGACAAAATCATTGAAATTCCGCCATTTTAAATATTGACATGTTTAATAATAGTGTAAAATCACAATCAGTGCAGGTTTGGCTCCGCCCACAAAGCATCTCCGCCCTACGTTTAGATTTCAAGCTAAAAACGAGAATCTTAGCTTAATTTAGGGAATAATTACCTAAATTTTATTATTGCTATATGCCTAATGTAATTAAGATGGGGTGACGAAATTAGGACCTTGAAGGATAGATGTTTAAAGAATCATAGGTAGAACCTTTCAGTTCAGCTTTTATTCAACAGTCTTAGACACATACATGATGAATTAATCAATTGTAATAATCATACGTTAATGATAAATTAATACAAAAAAATATTTAATGACCAATCTCCACCAAAGTATCACAAAGCATTAAACAATTCAGTTAGTTTCCTTGTCTATTATACTTACCTTAATTAAACCCGGCATACTTTTCCATAACTCTCTATTTGGTATAAGATCTGCTCCTATAGCATTCTTTTTTATCTTTTGATATAAAACACCAACAGTAACATACAGCACTAAAACAACAACAGCACTGAAGACAAAAACAACAATTTGTAGTCACAGTAACAGTTTTTATTTCATTCAGTTTTACGCTGTTTATCAACGCTTTTATTTGATCAGATTACCGTTATTATTATCATCATTTTCATTAGTTTCATCATCATTTTCATTAACATTATTATCATTTTTATGGTCATTTTCTTTTAAATTAAGAACATCATCATCTTGATTATCATTATTATCATCATCATAATCGTTCACATTATTATCATCATCATTTTCATTATCACTTATATCACAAGCATTATCACCATTACCATTTTTATAAGCATAATCTTCATCATCAATTTCATTATCATCATTATCATCATCATTTCCATGATTATTATTTCAGTTTCATTATCATCATCATCAGTTTCATTAACATCATTTTCATTATCATTGTTATTATCAACATTATTATTACTATTAAGGCTACATTGTTAGTATAATTTCTGTTATTTGTGACAGCTAACCAACCTAACCAACTTTCGTGGCATATTTTTCAGTACTCACTTATCTTTTAAAAAGGAGCTGACATTTCGTTCTACAAGGGAATTTGATACTATATATATGACTTTTTCATGGAAGGTTATCGTCTGGTACAGTCGACATTTGATCTACCATGATAGCATCAAATCCGCTCTAAAGATTTTATGAGCTCCTATGGCTAAGCGACTCCTGAAAATATTAATTCTGAGCTCTTTCGATAAAATAAAATGATCTTGCTAAACAATTTAACAAATATTATATATATATATATATATATATATATATATATATATATATATATATATATATATATATATATATATATATATATATATATATATATATATATATATATATATATATATATATATATATATATATATATATATATATATATATATATATATATATGTGCTTACATAATTATAACTATCGTTCCCCCACCTATCGCTCCCGCTGATCCACCTCGACAATTCACTGGTCCGCTCGCCGTACAACCATTTGCGCATGCACATACTGACGTCAGCTTGAATTTCTGTAAAAACAAAATGGCGGACTCAAAGTATTAGAAAATGTGTAAACGTTTAAAAGCAAGAAGGTATTGAAGACTTTATACATTTATCCAATCACAAAGCACGAATTGAGATCGATGCATGTGATTTTAAATCACTGGATTACATGAATTTCTTTTATAAGGTAATCTTAAACAAGAAATATCTTTTTAAAAGATATTCGGTGCTATGCAAGTTTGAAGTATTAATGTTAGCCAGCGAATATGACTTCAAACTACTATAAAATCACAATTTTTCAAAAATGAAAAGACACAGCAAATTATGGAATCAAACTTAATATTTTCGGGACCCGCATGTTGAAAAATTTTGACCGTTTAACTTAACTTGATCGGGAACCGCATATTGAAAATATAGGACAGAATACTAAACTTTATTTCAGACAACCAATGGTATCATATATTTTATTCATTTTTCAATACCGGAGGAGAATTCTATTGGACATATAAAAATGGTCGAGCAATTTACTGATTACGTCAAAGGTCAAAAGTTGTCTAAGACAGCTGCGCCGAAAAATCTTAAATGATTTCAGTATTTGTTTTATCAATAAAATTAGCCATCAAAATAACTTACATACAGAAATTCTTGTTGGACACCAATAGCTTCAAAAGTCGGTTTACAGGCATCCGGTTCACAAATCAACTCTACCTCTGACACACTGTAATTTGTTAAACAGACAAGTTATGAGCAGTATAGTGCGTACAAAAAACAAACGTGTTTTGGTAACATTAAAAATGAGACAATTCATTTCAGGGGTAGGCAGTATTGAAAATAAAATTTGTGTAATTCATTTTAACAAAATAAGCATGGTTGATAAAACACCACCACTGTAAATCATGCTTGTTATGGTAGAATGCTTTCCATTACACCAACAACTAAGACACTTGTAATACAGGTCGTCCACATAAACATTGCGTATATAAACAAAGCTTGTTTCATTACACACCAATATTTAGGGGTGGATTATTTTTATAATTTTATAGTTTAATTAGTTTACACTTATTTTATAAACATATCATTACATAAAATTTACAATGTGCATACAAACTATTTAAAATAAATGATACATATAAAAAGGTTTGTTTAAATCAGTAAAACGCTGTTCATGCATTAGCTTGTTCACCTATTTAGTAGGCAAGTCCATTGTTTAAAGTACAAAAACACGCATGACCTAGAATACGACCTGTACATATCACAATTGTTTATTTTAAAGTCATCCTGGGCATTCCTCGTCGACGGTTAGTTCACTGTATTGTTATTATAAACAGTGTTTTTTTGTACGCACTTTACTAATTTGAATTACATAATACATAAATGTTACTAAACAACTACCTTGGTTATGGCAAGTCATGCGATTTATACTGAATTCTAAATCAAGTTGCAAAGGTTGAAGTTTGTGTTTCAGTTTGCTTCCATTTGCCGGAATGGTGTATTTGCAAGTCAAATCTTGTTCAAGAAACATAGCAGTGCTCCTGGTGGGATTTGAACCCAGAACCACCCTTGTGATTGTTCCTATGGTTATTTCATTCGGCATTTATATGGAATACGGAAATACCCGATGTTTTACGACATCATAATAGTGTAGTTAAAGTAACTTACGCAATTCTTGTTCCCTCTCTAGCAATATAAGCTGCTATGACATTTTTAGTTGACATATCATATTGGTATTCCAAATGACCTGCTTCACCAATAGTTTGCTGAAACTCACCTGATATTCGACACATCTAAAGAAAATAGAAAAAGCATAAATTCTCAACAAAATTCACAGATTTTGTTTCAAAGCCACTGTCCGTTACTAGGCGGAAATTCCTACGGTCTTTGCCTTTCTTTCGTTATTTGTTTGTTGTGTCCCGTTCATATTGTTCGTTTTTTCTTAACTGTCCATCATTAATAATTTCACGGTGAATGCGTTTGTTAAAATTATTGTCATAATACATCCACGAGTTTCCGAAAGTGTGTATTATGATCGAGTAAAGCTGTTTATGCCGTATGATATGTTTTAGTCAAGATATTTTTAACAACAATTAGGCCACTAGTACAAAAACAATGCATTCAGTCACCATGAAATTATTCAAGCTTTGACAGTTGAGAAAAACGGGCAATAACAGATAAACAAAAAAAATTAAAAATTATTAACAATGTCTCTCAGTTCATTTGGTCTGTTTGATTGGTCATTGTTTTTTAAACTGTTGCTTTTCCTAATATGTTTTCTTACTTCTATTTAACATGACCTTTATCTCAAGCCAGGGAATGAAAACCAGACACGAAAAATCTTAATTTTTGAATTGTGTGGATAGCTAGCGTACAAACAATTTTGTATTCATGTAACGTAAAACTAAATCTTTATTGCAGTTAAGTTCTGCTACAAGGAACACATTGGTTATTTCAAAACCATGCGATTTTAGACAAATTGTAAGTCCCAATGCTTAATTTGATAAGACAATTGGTCAATATATTCAGACCATAGACGTCTATGATTAAGACAAAGGCGCTAATTAGAATGTCGATTTCGATGGGCCTAATCATTGGCGGGCAGCACTTTTCCGAGCGAATAACTTTCTGGTCCTTCGCCTCAGAGCAGTCTTTACAATAAACTTTCATGAGCACTGGACACGCAGTAAAGCAAAATGGATTTTTTACAGGACCGAATTTACGTACGTTTACTGGACTGAAAATTTCTTAGAAATTTGTTAAAATAATGAGTCTATTTTAATAAATTAGATTAATGTATCCTAAAATCAAATATAGAATGTACAAGCGTAAAATATCTAAAGGAAACAGTATTTTAACAAATTGTTACTCTGTTTTTATTCATATACATTGTATGATAATTCCTACTAATAATATGACATTTATTAGTTAGGGACATTGGTGGCAATAAAAATTTGGTGGACATTCGAACCACTCATTTTCTAAAAGTCGCTGGAGTGATGGCGATTTTGGCAGACTTAATCCACGGTCCTCTGACTGAAATAGAAGACTGTTTCAGAGTCACTTTGAAGACAACAACAACAAGGGATACTTACAGCTGCGTTCTGACATCCGCCTTGACTGAAACTGTTACAAGGATCATAGGAATACTTATATCCATCACTGCCACTTACTTCTTTAAATCTGTAGCATAAATAACGTAATAATATTTGTCCACCCCTGATATATTGGCCATTATACCAATGGTAGAGATTTTAGTGCATGGAATATTCCGCGAAGGCTGAGCAAACACAATGTATATAAATGAGCGAGGACCCATTGATCGTCTGTTTGTCATCCCCATATGAGAACGCGTCTTATATGTAGATACAGTCGTTTATGGGTATCCAGGCAGTATAGAAACCGCCCGTCTAGCTCCTAAGAAGCACATAAGACTACTCATCTAGTGGTCGTTGGTTCGATTCCTGGGCGGGGAGTACTTTCGTTGAGTTTGGTCGAACAAGTCTTCCTCCTACCACTGATTCTAAGTCATGAAGAGCAGTTGCTTACCACTGTAGGATGTAGGGGCCTAGTAACTTGTTAAGTGCTAAATCATGAGATTATGCGTTCCCTGGGGCGGTGATTAAGTTGACTAACCGCTGTAATATGACTCATACACTATATTACTGCGACGTTGAAAACGCAACTAACAAAGAAATACGGACAGTACAGGTGAGAAGAACGACCAACTGCAACAATATGACTATGTTAAATTGCGGAAAAAAACAATAAACAGAACAAGCTCTCTTACTGGGAGAGACGAAACGTTGCAGTTCGGAGGTATTTATCTGCAACGGTTTAATTCAATTAATAGTATGCCTATGGGAAATATCTGTTGTTGTACAGAGGATTTGTTCTGTTTAACATTCATATTTAGAACAAATATCAAACGAAGAAATATTAAAGAAGTATTACTTGTGCTTACTTTGGTTGATCAGTTACTCCTAGACTTGTGATATCTATAACTGATCCATCATCTGTCATCTTACAACTACATTCTCCTGTCCCAGGTTGACCTATACATTGTTTTAAAGGAGGAGGTGGTTGGCAGTATATAGTCTTCAATAATAACAACATAGTGGTCAACAATACTACACGAGCCATGCTTCGTTGATACACGACACCCGTTTGAACTAATGAAGTCAATTTAACCGCTTGCAGAAACAGATCGGTCTATTGATGCAATGTTTTCAAAACTAAAAAGCAAATTCATTCAACTTTTTTAAAACTAAATATTTAATTTATGCAATTCAAAACAAAAAAATAAGTTTATGCAACGTTTTCAAAACTTAAAAGTTAGTTAATGCAACGTTTTTAAAACTAAAAAGTAGGTTTTTACAAAACGTTTTCAAAACTAAAGAGCAATTGTATTCAAGGTTTTCAAAACCATAAAGTATGAAACATTTTCAGTGTATGACTCTCTTTATGGGCAACGAATTAAATTTATACTCCATATCCAGAATGCGAACGCTGAATACCTATAGAGAATCACTTTGTTCAGATATTGATGCAAGTTTGACTGTTAAGACATACGACTTCTCAATGTCGAAATAAAGAAGTTCAGAATTACATATTGTTCAGACTGCATCAGGAGTACTGCACATTTTAGTATTTTGTAACAGTTATGTCATTTGTTGGCAAATGGTGTAAAGTTCAGAGTTATATAAAACACTTAAAATTAAAAATCTTTACTCCAAAAAAACCAAAAACAATTTTCATAAATATTAAATCTCCTGTTTTCCATGAACATTCCTCATTAACGCAAAAGTATTCCTGATTTCATGGAAAGAATAACTTAGCTACTCCAAAATTGTCTTAAAACTCACATAAATAAATGAACACCTATTTTAATAATAATTAAATTGAGTCAGATAAGATATGCGATGAGTCTGGCCCTAGTCAAGATATGTATACATACATTCTGACCTCAATGAAATATCAGTTTTATATCTTGATAAAATACGGTTATCTAATTTTTAAATTTTATCAATGTACAAAGTAAGCCAATTAGGGACTTTAGTCAGTTATCTTTCCCTGATAAAATCTAAAGCAATCCAATTGGTAAGTAGGTCCTTACAGTTGGAATCCGCGGTTTTTATCATTGAATTCCTATGTTAGGATAACAAAATCTTTCATCTAATATCTTTTTTTTGTTATTTAAGATATTACAAAAGTGATGCAATTTAGATAGTTCCTTACCTTAAAAATACTTACCTTAAATTTCAAACAAATTAGATGATTTACAAAAAAGTTATTCAAGATTAATTTTGGCAAATTTACATTGAAAAGTAAGGGTAAAATCAGACAGACAGACAGACAGACAGACAGACAGACAGACAGACAGACAGACAGACAGACAGACAGACAGACAGACAGACAGACAGACAGACAGACAGACAGACAGACAGACAGACAGACAGACAGACAGACAGACAGACAGAGAGACAGAGAGACAGACAGACAGACAGACAGACAGACAGACAGACAGACAGACAGACAGACAGACAGACAGAGAGACAGAGAGACAGAGAGACAGAGAGACAGAGAGACAGAGAGACAGAGAGACAGAGACAGAGACAGAGACAGAGAGAGAGAGAGAGAGAGAGAGAGAGACAGAGAGACAGACAGACAGAGAGAGACAGAGAGAGACAGAGAGAGACAGACAGAGACAGTGAGAGAGAGAGAGAGAGGGGGGGAGCGAGAGAGACAGACAGACAGACAGAGGGACAGACAGACAGAGAGAGAGAGACAGAGAGAGAGAGACAGAGACAGAGAGACCGAGAGACAGAGAGACAGACAGAGAGAGACAGAGAGACAGAGACAGAGAGAGAGAGAGATTTAGCCTTTCCAAGAGGAGTGAGTAGATTGACTGACTGCCGTTATTTGACCTTATATGTGTTGCTACGGCGTTAAACCCAACCAAAAAAAAAAAACAATATTCTCTATATTTTAAGTATTACATCAATTTCAATAGATATTCACGTCATTAATGTTCATCTGTATTCATAGTAAATAAAAAATCACAGACATATAATCACTGAATTTTTTCTTTCAATTTAACTGGAGTTAATACAAAATTTGTTTTATGTTATCAAATAATTTCTGCTAACTCGTGCTTTACTATTATATTCTAGTACATCAGTTAATTCCCTTGTTCGGAGAACTAAAATCGAAACAGGAAGTTTTTATCATTAAGGGTATTTCCAATGAGCTCATATTTGGTCAGCCATTTTGATTTAATAATAATTTGTTTCCAAAGATCGGACTTACAGGTTTGTTTTTGTTTATTTCATTAAACTTTGTAGATAATTGTTTTATCATACTTTGATTTTAGTTTTTCTTGATAATGTACGACGTTTAATCTGGCTTATTTAAAAATTGTCTATTAGTACGAATAATATAGGGGTGGCCAAAAACTCGAGATATTCAGGACAGAAATAATGAATGAAACAATAGGGAAATGTTAAATTTGAGAGAGAATATGTGGCATTTTTTACAGTAAATTGAAGACAAAATGAATTTAATAAGTGGCTCATTGCTTTTCTATTTGATCAAAAAGTTTTCAAGATTAGAAACTGGAACCAGGATTTCACGGTTGTGTATCAAAATGAATATTCAAAATGTTATCATGGAATGTCCCGAAACCATTACTTAACTCAATTATGTTTTATATATTCATTTATATCTTTGTTTTAAATATGTATCAACAAATTTATGATCTTTTAAGGCGGTCAGCACACATAATCTAGCCTTCGGGAACTCATGTGTATAACCAGCATTTATCTATCCTTTTACAATGCAGACAATTTACCTGGTTTTCGTTCAGTTGTATTTTATTTAATAATAACCGATTACATATGTTTTACCGAAGTACTCTTGTACAGCGGTTTATTCCATTGTATGGTATCTAAAAATCGAAACTAGAAGATTGAATTATTTAGGGTAATTCCAAATGAGCTCATACTTCGTCAGCCATTTTATTTAAAAATTATTTGCTTCCAATAAAACGGACTTAAATAGTTCTTATTTCGTTTCGACTTCTAGAGATTTGTTAATCAGACATTCCATCAAGTTTGTATATAACTCATGATTATTAATTAGTCTTATTCTAATTATTTTTTCAGTATGACGATAGAGTGATCACCTTGTTGAAAATGAAATAAATTCCTTTAGGAAATAGTCACGAACGTCAAGATATCGCCAGGTAAATATGAGGAATTTATAATTAATTTAAGGCAGTATTAGACGACTGTGGCAGTCTTCTTTGACATGCATTTTATCAAGTGTGTAAATAAATAGACACGGAATTCATAAAATCTGCCAGGTAAATATTATGGATTTTTACAATGAATTTAAGACAGGCCTAAGCGATTGTGACTGAATGCCTTTTGTACTTGATTGAAGATTATTTTTGTACCGGTACTGTCGTCATCCAGGTTTCGCTTATTTGTATTAAAATAAAAAAAATCACGAGATTTAAATCACTGATTTTTCTTCAACTTGTGTTTGAAATTAAATATGGGGTGTCATTTGCTCCAATTTTGAATTTTTCTGCAACCTCCAGTAAGATTTTTGTTTAAAACAAACGTTTGCTGATAAATATGATCAATGCAGTTATAACTACATAGCTGTGTTTCGACTTGAAATATTTCACTTGCAGATTTCAACAAGTCCTCTTTAAAAAAGATACAACAATTGTCTAAAATGAGTTAAATATACTTAAAGATACAATAAGAGACCTTAGTCAGTTATTTCCCCATGTACACTTGTAGCGTATTTGGATATTTGACCGAGCGGATATTATTTACAGAAAGACAACAATAGGCAAATATATACAAAAGATATATAGTTTTTCCTCAGGTTACTTCCCCTTTTGATTAGCAATTAGAAAATGATTGAAAATGATCGGGTATCGAACAATATGAATCAAAACAAAATAATCGGTATGAAACAATTATTGGTATGAAACTTAATCACCGTACAACTAATACTATCAACTCAAACACTCTATGACTCTTGCTTATTAAACTTATATGTTCGAAACCTTTCGAACTTGACACCTATAACTATTGAATTCTGAGACTTGCAAACCGGGTCCCGAACACTTGGTTGGAGCTGGAGACGAATAGGTATGAGCACCGCTGCAAATTAATCCGTCCCGAAACTACCAACACCTCGGCACAAAGACCAAACTAACAATTCTCGTCGATACTCTATATCAGACTTGCTCACCGAGTCCCGCACTCTTGTTTGAAGCTGGAGACGAATAGGTATGAGCACCGCTGCAAGTTAACCCGTCCCAAAACTACCAACACCTTGGCACAAAGACTCGACTAACAATTCTTTCCAAAACTCTTTATCAACTCAATGTAATTTTATCTCCAAGTCTGAGCACCGCTGCACGTTAGGAGACAATTACAATATATTATATTTATTAATTAATATTTACCATTTAATTTTAGATACTACTTCGACGACGACCAGAGCAAGAGTGATTATTACAACTGAAATCACGCCTTTTATACAAAAGCCAACCGGTGTTAACACAAACTATTATACTGCAAATATGTCCGTTTAATAAACTGCGTAATAAGCTTATATCCACTCTACGAATAGCGGAACAACTTTGTCACATTACCCACGCCTCCGTTTTTAATCGTCCCGATTAATATTTCTATATGTATGTTAAATACTGAAACTAAAACATTTTAAACTTTTATTAGAGGTCTTCCTTGACCTTATATAAACCATAACATCATAAAACATAGACCTATGTATGAAACATCAAACATTTTACATCAATTTACAATGTAATTATCATCATGAAGTATCATAAAGTATATATGGGATCCGGCTTTCTTAGCTTCAAGAGTTTTTTTTTTAACTTTAAAACATATTTTTAATATAAAACAGTGGTCAAATGATTACTTTACATTATGGGAACCCCAAGTGATATGTTCCATAAAGTCGTATTTGTTATCAAATACATTATCACACCTTGCACACTTGAAAGGATTATCATGCATATGAACGCCTTGGTGAACGCGCCATAATGCTCTACTATCGAAGTCAATACCACAATAATCACATCTACTTTTATCTTTATCTGTATTATCTGTATCACACTGAGTGTGCATACTAATATACACCCTGTTATGTTCCATAGTCTGAACTTCTTTGACATGCTTCACGTCTTTATCACATTCTTGATCAACTGTTTCTGTCTGTAAACCTCTCTCAACCCATACAATATCATGTTGACAACACTTTTCTTCTATATCAGGATTTATTTGAATTACAACATTATTTACACATATCCCATTTTGTTGATCAAGATCTGTTTTATCATATGAATTTCCGACTATATCATTATCAGTGTTATCACCATTATCTTGACTAGTGTCTGCAACAGCTTTGTTACATGTTGATGCTTTAGTTTCAGCCGTATTATGTAAATGTTTCGTGCGAATATGACGCTTGAGATACTCCTCTCTTTTAAAAGTTTCACCACATTGTCCACACTTGAGTCTACTTTTGGCACAAGTAATTAGGTGTTTGTCAAACGTTTCTTCTTTACGTATCCTATCCTTACATATTGGACATAAAGGATCCTTTCTTGGCGTATTCTTGGTCTTAGCCATGTTAACTGACCGGGAAACACACAGAACATAGTCATTATGCCAAGCTGGAGCACGTCTTCGCCTACCTGAATGGGTAAATTCTACTATCTCTTTATCTGACTTTTCTTCTTCAGCTTCTGTCTCATCACTGTTATGAGAAACGGCATTATCTTCATCACGAAGAGTCTGGGGTTTTGCCTTTTTCATGCGATCAACATGAATTATTTGTGACTTTCCTAAACGTCCACAATTAACCTTGTATAATACATCAGAAAGCCTTTCTTTAACCTCAAAAGGTCCTTTCCAGAAGGAAGTAAATTTGTATGTGCAACCCACGGCCTTCACGGGAAAATACACGTACGCTTTATCAGTTGGTTTAAATGTCTCATATGATAGTTTTAAATCGTGATACCTCTTCTGTCTAAGTATTGAACGGCCGGTGTTTTCTCGAACAAATGAATGTGCCCGTTCAATATTGTCCTGTAGCTTCCATACCCAGTCACTTTCTGGAACTTTCTTAATATTATCTGGCATTTTAAATATTAGGTCCAAGGGAGTTGTAGTTTCGCGCCCAAGCATCATTATGTTTGGAGTAAGGCCAGTTGTTTCATGTACTGTTGCTCGGTACGCCATCATGACAAATTGCAACTGCTTATCCCAGTCTCGGTGGTTTTCGGCAACAAAGGCACTAAGCGTAGAACACAATGTGCGATTAAATCGTTCAATCATTCCATCTGACTCGGGATGATATGGTGTTGTCCTTGTTTTCTCAATTTGAAGCAATTTGCACATTTCTAAAAAGACCTTGCTAACAAACTGTCTACCCTGGTCTGAATGGATAGTTTTGGGTACGCCAAACCTCGAGATAACTTGTTCCATCATGATTTCGGCGACTGTTGTAGCTTCCATGTTTGGCATAGGGAAACTCTCTGTCCATTTCGTAAAGTAATCGCCAATTACTAAGATATACTTATTTCCTGACTCCGTTTGAGGCAGTTCTCCTAAAATGTCAACAGCCAGCCTTTCCATTGGATAGCCACTACGTGCTACTTGCATCGGAGCTCGCTTTGACTTAGACGGTCCTTTGCGTTTTGCACATATTTGACAGCCATTTACATATCGTTGTACATCATCTTGAAGACCTGGCCAGTAGAATCTTTGTCTAATTTTCATCATCGTTTTCTTAATGCCTAAATGTCCAGAGGTCTTCACATCGTGTGAATGGTAAAGTATCATTCGCCTATTTTTATAGGGAACTATGGCTTGCCAAATGGTGTTTCCTGTCTCCATGACGTCCCATCTTCTCATTAATACATCATTTAGTAGTTCCAAACGATCAAATTGATTCCACAATGTCTTGATGAAATAATTTTCTTTGGCAATATTGGTGTGGTCGGGACGGTTTTTTTCTTGGACCCATTTACGTACTTTCATCAAGTCTTCGTCATTGTGCTGTAATTCAAGTATACTTATTTCTCCGTCAGGAGTTTGGTCAACACCTGAGACAATCAGTTCAACGTCTGTCTCAGACTTACATTTAAGTCCACATTGTTTACACTCTCTTCGACTTAGAGCGTCCGCATTGTTATGAAGTCGACCCGGTCTGTGCTGAATTCTGATGTCGTAGGTTGAAATAACCTCTAACCAACGAGCTAATTGACCTTCAGGAGCTTTCATGTTCATAATCCAACGAAGCGACCCATGATCAGTTCTAAGAAGGAACTGCTTTCCATAAAGATAATGTCGAAAGTATTTAACAAAATGTACAACAGCCAATAATTCTTTTCTGGTGACACAATAGCGTTTCTCAGACTTACTTAGGGTCTTACTAGCATAGGCTATAACACGCTCTTCATCGTTGATCTTTTGTGACAATACTGCACCTATTGCTTGGTCACTTGCGTCAGTGTCGAGAATAAATTCTTGCTTGAAATCGGGATGAGCTAGTATCGGCGATGACACTAACTTAGCTTTAAGGGTTTCAAACGCATTTGCGCATTCGGAAGTCCAGCTAAATTTCACATCTTTCTGAGTCAGCTTATGCAGTGGTTTGGCTATTGCGGCAAATTCGTGTATGAAACGACGGTAGTAGCTACACAAACCAATAAACGATCGAACATCACGACTACACTTTGGCTGAGGCCATTCTTGAATAGCCTCAGTCTTTTTCTTATCTGTTCTGATTCCAGCTTCTGAAATTATATGCCCGAGAAACTCTACTTCCTTCTCAAAAAGAAAACATTTTCTGGGTTTCAATTTTAGATTGTGTTCTTTAAAACGCTCAAGGACATCTTCCAAGTTCTTCATCATGGTCGAAAATGTTGGTGCTGCAACAATTATATCATCTAGATATATAAGACATGTTTTCCAGTGTAAACCTGTTAGTACTGTCTCAACCAGTCGTTCAAACGTGGCAGGCGCGTTGCACAGACCAAACGGCATGACATTAAATTCAAATAAACCGCGGCGACTTGCAAAAGCTGTTTTCTCTTTGTCTTCCTTATCCATTTCGACCTGCCAGTAGCCAGAATTCATATCAAGACAACAAAACCATTTATTTCCTGCTAACTGGTCCAGTGAGTCATCTACCCTAGGTAATGGATATGCATCTTTAATGGTTACTTCATTCAAACGTCGATAGTCGACACAGAACCTTCGCGAACCATCTTTTTTCGTTACTAATACAATACCACTAGCCCATGGTCCATGCGATGGTTGAATTATATTTCTCTCTAGCATCTTGTCTATTTCGGCATCAACCTCTTCATTCATATGAACTGGAACACGACGTGGAGGTTGCTTGATAGGCCTGGCATTGCCAGTTGGAATCTTGTGTTTTATTATTCCTGTTCTACCAATGTCTTGATCATTTTCCGAGAAAACCACTGAATATTTATTAAGAAGCCTAGCAACCTCACCTTGTTGTTTTGGATCAAGATCTTTAATTGTTCGAGTGTATAGTTCCATGAGGTGATCTGGAACTGGTTTGCTTTTAGTATGATTTGCACAATTATTAATTGGCGTCTGAACGCTCACAACTGGAGTTGCATTGGCGACATGCGTTCCTGGGTAAACTGTTTGAACCTCGTCTGTAGGATTCATTATTCGAATTGGTACTTCTTGATTACCGTACACCAGACATTTTGCGACTAGTCCTTTTCCTGTTTCTAAAAGTTTCGGCTCAGGTTCGATAATACATAATTTTTCATGCACAAACCCTTGATTTTGAACCTTTCCTTTTGTGATAATTTCTGTCCGTGGTGGTATATCAGTTTTCTCTATCATTTCAATTCTATAACAACCTAACTTCCCACTGCATTCTAACCTACAAATATTACCGTTGAGATTTAATATATTCTGTACAGTATCTATTTGACCTCTATATTTCACACGACAGATTAGTCACAATAGCTTCTGTCGAATATTCGTTCGAGCAGATTTTAAAAGTTGCATTTACGACGCCTTGTATATCGAAAGCGTCACCAGTGGCTGAAACAATTTCCTTATTGAATGGTCTTAACTTTGAAATTAAATTCTTGTCAAGTAATTCTCCATAAAGACGTGTTGAAATAAGGGACAGTGTTGCTCCTGTATCAACTAAACAATCGACAGTTTTCCCACCAAGACTAGCCTCAAGATATAAGCCGGAACCTTTAAAGGTTGTCATGTTCACATTCTTACTGTCTGTCGATGCCTGTGAACTGGTTTCATAATTTTGACTTGTGATCTCTTTATCATTATTGTTCATATTTCTTCTATTAGAAGGGCGAAAATGATTTCTATTGTTCCTCTTTTGATAACCTCCACGGCTACCATAGTTGTTTGATCCCCTACCTCGCATACTAGATCTATTGTTATTATAAGTCGGTCTGGTCGAAACTCGACTTTGTGTTGAGAACTTTCTCATTTCGTCCTGAATGTTATCTAATGTTTGTTTAAATTTTTCCATTTCTTTGCGCAAGTCCTGCGTGTCAGATGTTGGCATTTCATCTGTTGAGAGGACATTTCCAATACATTCAAGTCGTTTCCTTTCGGCTGTTTCGAATGCTTCAAGCTCGACGGCATGTCGGACCGCATCATTAAGGTTTTGGGGTCGAGCCTGTTTAGTTCTTAAGCGTATATCTGAACTGTGCAAAGCGTCTATGAACTGCTCTTTGGACAAAGTTTCTTTTACATCCGATGGGGCAGTTGGGTATGCTAGATTAACTAAACGACGAATGTCCTGTGCAAGCTCGGACAGGTTTTCTCTAGGGCGCTGTTTACGTTCTTTGAATTGTACTCTATACAAGTCTGTTTGGTTTGGAGGTAAAAATCGCTCTTCAAGCGCCGTGACAAGTTCATTGAAGTCCTGAGTTCCAGACGTCAAGTTACTAAATATTCCTTGAGCTTGTCCCCTCAAGGATACTGCAAGGTATAACCCCTTTTCAGTGTATGTCCAGTTATTGATTCTAGCACATGCTTCAAAATGTGCTGCATAATCTTTCCAAGAACTTGTACCATCATATGTAGCTGGTTTGGTCAAAACACTTCGTTTCTGTGAAGTAATGCTTTGTTCATCTCTTTGATACATTTTTGCTTTTCGTTTCGTGATAAAACGTTCAGGATTTTTAGGACTTTCAAAGTATTCCGGAACTTCATACTTTGGTGTCAAGCAGTGCTCAACTTTTACTTCTTTCCGCTTCAACCCCGCAATCGGACTTTTTTGTGAGACTTCATGTTTAACGTTTTGAGACTGCTTACTTTGAACTGGTGTAGAAGTCTTCAGTTCGTTTATTTCCAGATTCAATGCAGATATCTCATGTTCGAGCTTTAGCTGCTCATTTTCCTTCGTAAGTCTTTCTAATTGCTGGTACAAAAGCTCCATCTCGATGTCTCGACTATTTGAAGCCATGATGTTGTCTCTCAAATTCAAAATTTAAAACCTTATATCTTACATCCCACCGCTGCCACCAATTTTGTAGCGTATTTGGATATTTGACCGAGCGGATATTATTTACAGAAAGACAACAATAGGCAAATATATACAAAAGATATATAGTTTTTCCTCAGGTTACTTCCCCTTTTGATTAGCAATTAGAAAATGATTGAAAATGATCGGGTATCGAACAATATGAATCAAAACAAAATAATCGGTATGAAACAATTATTGGTATGAAACTTAATCACCGTACAACTAATACTATCAACTCAAACACTCTATGACTCTTGCTTATTAAACTTATATGTTCGAAACCTTTCGAACTTGACACCTATAACTATTGAATTCTGAGACTTGCAAACCGGGTCCCGAACACTTGGTTGGAGCTGGAGACGAATAGGTATGAGCACCGCTGCAAATTAATCCGTCCCGAAACTACCAACACCTCGGCACAAAGACCAAACTAACAATTCTCGTCGATACTCTATATCAGACTTGCTCACCGAGTCCCGCACTCTTGTTTGAAGCTGGAGACGAATAGGTATGAGCACCGCTGCAAGTTAACCCGTCCCAAAACTACCAACACCTTGGCACAAAGACTCGACTAACAATTCTTTCCAAAACTCTTTATCAACTCAATGTAATTTTATCTCCAAGTCTGAGCACCGCTGCACGTTAGGAGACAATTACAATATATTATATTTATTAATTAATATTTACCATTTAATTTTAGATACTACTTCGACGACGACCAGAGCAAGAGTGATTATTACAACTGAAATCACGCCTTTTATACAAAAGCCAACCGGTGTTAACACAAACTATTATACTGCAAATATGTCCGTTTAATAAACTGCGTAATAAGCTTATATCCACTCTACGAATAGCGGAACAACTTTGTCACACACTATTCAAATAGGATGGTCCAATCAGATGGATTACTCAGATTTTACCCTCACTTTTCAATGTCAATTTGCCACAATTAATATTCAATTTGAATACCTTTTTAGTAAATCATTTTATTTGCAAACTATTGTTTTGTTGCATAACTATCTAACTTTCACCAATTTTGTTAGTATCTTAATTAACAAGAAGAATATCGGCTGAAATATTTTATCATTCTTGCATAGGACTTCAATGATAAAATCTAAGGATTCCAACTAATATGACATAATTACCAATTGGATAGCTTTATATTTCATCAAGGGAAGATAACAGACCAAAGTCCCTCAATCGATGGTGCAAGACTACAATAATTTAAAATTACACCAATGTCTATTTGTAACAAAACCGGCTGCGCGCTTTAATTTTCTGAACATTAAACACTTATATTTTGAAAATATAAATCGTTAAACTCTTATCTTGAGGATCATTGTAAAGTGTTTGGACTTCTTTTTTCAACAAAACTGTGATTACGTAGAGATAATACATGTATCTGTGAAATATGATACCCAATAACCGGTGACTCATGGTTAAGAATTTAAATAGAACTAGATAGGAGCCCTTGCAAGCACGGGCTTTAGGTAATGACAGTTACAAAGATGAAAAAAATATTCGGCTCTCTGAGGGACAAATTTACTTGTGGCGGCAGTGGTTATTGATTTAATAAAGGGAAATAACTGCTGCGGGGAGTTTTGTCTATTTTTAGTTTTATCTAGAACTATTTTTAGACACAAAAAAAACACTATATTTGTTGATTTTTGGCAGTTTTTGCAAATATCAAGAGGCTTTGTCAAAAAAGAATTGTCAACTTGATATGCCGGTATATATAGGTGCTCCAGCAACAAACAAAGATTTATTCAATGCTGCGCAGTTTTTTCCACAAAACAGGAAACTCGCAAATTTAATAGTATAGATGTAACGGTACGCTCCATTATAAAAAGTATCAAATTCAAAAAGGGAAGTTTAAATCATTAAAAAAATTCATAATGAGCTCATCTTTGTTCAGCCATTTAAATTTATTTATTTATTGGAGTTAACGCCGTGTCAAGACAATTTTAGGTCATTTCACGGCGTCCAGCGCACCTAACCTAGCTTTTCTGGACCATTGTCTATAACAAGTACTCACCTACCCTTCCACAAGGCTGGAAACTTCTCCATATTATCTAATCAATGGAGGAAAATCGACATTATTGTTAAATTTTCATGGAAGAGTATAACCTCCCCGGGTGGGATTCGAACCCGCACCCTCTCGGTCACGAGTATCCAAATCCCGATGCGCTACCAACTACGCTATACTAACATTAGTTTGTTGTCAATTTGTAAACCTATTGTTTTACTCAGTAAGTAAATGGAAATGTAGAAGTGGAGTAACTCAAGAACAATAACTATGTTTATTAAACTTTGATTTTGCGACTTTGACTATTGAAGGGGAATAAAAATATATTTCTTATAAAGGAGTAGGTGCGATTCGGCCCTGTAAAATCGCCGAATTTCAAATGTACGATTTTGGCCATAATATTTCTCATACAAATAGATCTATCTTTTAACTTTAAGAAAATGTAAAATATGTGTCCATTCAAGTCTATTTTGACTGCTCATGGGGCCCTTGAATAGGGTCATGTGCGTTGAAATTCGCTAAATTGACGGATTTTGACCTCTTCTACTGTCATTTTCAATACGAGAGCAGCATTGCAAAGATTTGAAATTTTCAGGAAATGTTTATTTTATCATAATAAAAAGCTGAGCGAAATATAAAATCTTTGTCTTTTTGCACTCATATTCAATTTTGAAAAAAAGTGTTTAAAAATCATTACTAATATAGTGCTTTTACCAATGTGAAAGACGAACAATATTGTAACTAAAAATGGACTCACCAATTCTAGATGACTGTTACTACGGTTGATTCTACTCGATTGAATACGTTGAAATTCTTACGATGTTACTTCTATGGAAGCAGGACTTTGTCTGATCTATCGTTCCCAAGATGCCCAGCTACTTCCGGAACATTCGGACGACTTCGGTCTAGACGGTTAGCACCACACTTCCCCCCTCTATATCTTTAAGGTGAAGACGAGTGATGACATTAAAGGTGCTTCCAGGTGACTGATTGACGTAGTTTTTCTTGTATATGAAGACAGGTTGATCATTTCATAACGACCCCCCCCCCTGGCCCTATTGACTGGTTGGCGCTGTTTCTCTTGTACATGAAGACAGGTTGATCATTTCATAACGACCCCCATGGGCCTACTGGCCCTGTTCATCCCTGGTCTACCAGGAGTAGGGATCTACTTCCTACGGTAGAACAGACGGGCGTTTCTTGTAGTGGTTTCCAAGATCTTCTTCCAGTCTGTTCCCCTTATTTCAGCTACTGGCTTGGCAACATATTAAAGAAGGGTTGTTCTTCAAATGGGCAGTGCCGGGAGGCTTGAAATAAGGAGCATCTGTCTCTAGCATGAACTTGTCCTCAGGACATTGACGCACAGCCCGATGAAGCTCTCTGATGTCCTGTTGATTGGAGGAAACTACTTGAGTGAACCCAAAATAGGTGTTGGGGAAACTCTTCATCCAACGCTCCATCATCTCAAAGGATCCAGAGTACGAGTGGAGATGAATGAAATGTTCCTTAGTGACGGTTGGCTGTCCTTTCAGTAGGTACCACATGGTCAGCAAAGCCTCATCGGACGTGGCAACAGTGTTCTGGCCTCTGACGTGTAAAACTAAAACATGATGGGGTTTCAGTAAAGTGAGAACCTTCTCCAGTTTCTGCATTTGGGTAATCCACTTTTCAGCTGGTTCTGTTCTGTCAATACCCACTTCACCCAATCCAACCACGTTTACATTGGATAACGCAGATCGGAGGTGGTCCATGGTTCCTACCTCCAGATCTAACCTTGGGTGGATACCAACAGTTACGTCCACACCCTGTTTGGATAACTGGTTTATCTCATCTGACGAGGGAATACTGTTTGGGTTGCAGAAATTGGCTACCATACCAACTAGAGTAACTTCTACGTCCTTGCTCACCTTCGGGTAGTTTAATACAGCTTTCAGATCTGATCTTGGAAGCCGGTACTCCTTAGCTAATCGGTCCAAGTGAAAATGGCTATCGAAAGCCTCTGGAGCCTTGGGCAGAAGTAACTTATCATCCTCTGACAACTCATACATCTCCAACAGGTTGGTTCTCTGATGGGGTTCTAACATAGATAGTAACCCCAACAGGACTCTCCAATGTAAAAGAGCAGTAACTCCATTTCCCCTGGTGGTGATGTCGTAGTATAGTGGAGTTTGCAGGGCAAGACCTTGACAAAGCTCTACCATCCCCTGTCTCAGCTCGCTGCCAACTCTACGTTCTCTAACAAGGCCAGCTCGCTCGGCATACTTGATGAGATCTTCCAGCGTCTTGGAAGAGCCAACCAGCCATCTCATGATTAGCTTGAGGGCTCCAATTCTTCTGCAAGTTACGTCTTCACCATGTAAACAAGTAGTAAAAACCCCAGGAAGATGGGCTTTTAGGGCATGATCTTCAGTCTCTACCTCAACGCAGCCTGGAATAGGACAAGGGTTGGTATTAGTGTAAGAACTCCTTGCCTTTTTCCTCCCTTCTTCAGATGAAGAGGTTCTCTCCCTTGGTCTACGTTGGGGTTGAGATGACCTATGACTCTGGTACCTGTCCTGAGTGTTCCTTCTGTTGTTTCCATGATGAAAATCATTACGACGCCCTCTCACAGACCTGTTAGGGGACCTAACTGACTGTCTGTGGGGACTTCTCTTCACAGATGTCTTCTCTTCCCTGACTTCTTCAGCTCTGGCCACAGGCTTGACTGGACTCACAGGCTTCGTTAAAGTAACTGAAACCTCTGGTGATGAAGGCATTGGCTCATCTGCCCATTCCATCTTGGGTGGCTCAGTGTCCATGTCTAGTAACTTATCTTCCTGGTCAGGAGTAAGTTCTTCCTCTGGTGTAGGGTCTACAAATGGGATAATGTTGATCTCCAGCCATTCCTTGGGTTTAAACCCTAACCGGAATAGCCGGGATCCCACCTCACGTAACCATCCTGTCTGTCCCAATCTCCTGGCTAGCTTCACCTGACGACTCAGTTTATCTTCAGCATCTAAAAGGTTTTCAAGATGGAAGATAACCTCGCACAGGTCAGCGGGATGGGTAAGGTTTCCCTCATCCGACTCCTTGTTCACATCTAGTGACATCAGTTCTTTTGACATAGCCATATCTGTAAGTAAACAATATAGGTATTATCGTTATGTTAACATTACACTGAATACCTTATCAGTCTATGATCACAATCTTCACACTGGTATGCATCTATGTTGATTGCATCTGTAGGAGTTATGTCTACACATGAGCCATGGAACCATTCATCACATGTTTCACACTGTATCATAAACCTACCTTGCCAAGGTTGTCGGCAATAACAGTATTTCTTACCATTATCCAGACGGTCTTCAGTACGTGGGTTCTCCTTCCATTTCCTGACCCATAGTGGAAGTGACCTATCTATACAAGGCTTAATACGGTCATGATTGACTACAAAATATGTATTCCTCAGTTTTATCCTGTAAACAAAAGATGACAACTTTTCAACTATAACTCCAGGCCCTTTCCAAGGCGGACTTAATTTCTTACATTGACCCTTGATTGATGCAGTGTCCAAAAGGTACACCACATCACCAGGTTCATACTGACGCTCAAGGATTCTCAGATCATAGTTCCTTTTCATACGCTTGGATGCTGACTTTAGACTATCTCTAGCCTGTTCATGTGCTACCTGTAAATGATGAGACATCTCAGATGCATAATTGTCAGTACTGTCATAATTGCTCCGCAACTGAGGAAACATAAGATTTGCTGGTGTATTAACTTCCCTACCTAACATAAGTCTGTTGGCAGTAAAGCCAGTGTGCCTATTAACAGAAGATCTTAAAGCCATGGCTATCTGTTGTAGAAAGACATCCCAATTTTGCTGTGACTTGGCAATAAAGCATCTCACTGCATCCATCAATGTTTTGTTGTATCTTTCTACTTGACCATTAGCTGATGCCCTATATGGCGTTGTCCTTGCTTTATGAATGTCAAGAACCTTGCACAATTCACAAAACAATTTAGAATCAAAATTCCTACCTTGGTCTGTAAATATCTCTAAGGGAAAACCAAATTTTGAAAAGAAACAATCCACCGCCGCTCTAGCTGTTTCTTCGGCAGTCTGAGTAGGTAATGGCACACATTCTACCCACTTACTGAATTGATCTACCATCATAAGAATGTACTGGTTACCTCTTGGTGTCTCCGGCAGAGGACCTAAAAAGTCTAAATGAACTCTCTCCATTGGAGCACCAGCATGGTATTCAGTCATTGGACACTTACCATGCCTGGCCACCTTCTTATGACTATTACATACATTGCATCCTGCAACAAAATTGGTTATATCCTTACCCATTCCATACCAAGTGAATTTTTCTTTGACTCTCGCCTTGGTTCGCTTAACCCCTTGATGACCAGATGACGGTAAGTCATGATTAAGACTCATAGCCACAGGTCTCAGTGATTTTGGCAACACCAAGCGAAGTTCTCCATTGTTACCCCTTTCATATAACAGATCATCAACCAGAACTAATTGTTCTTTGTTTAACCACAGACATTTAGTCATTGGGCTAGAAATGAACAATTCAGCTTGTTGAGGCACTACCTTATTCATTAACCAGTTTAAAATCAACTTAAGGTCTTCATCTTGCTGCTGAGCCTCTGAGACTTCAGAACAGCTAAAGCCCCATACTGAAGATCTTACCTTTACACTTTTATCCAAGGTCTTAGTGTTAGATGCCTTGTCCGGTTGTGCCTTGTCTGACTGATCTGTAGGTTTTAGACCACCTGGATCACTGGTTGTTTCCCCAGTGGTCTTCTTACCAGGTTGTTGCTCATTATTCGAACTGTCACCTTGTGGTTTTGACTTACTTCTAGTAACCACATTTACGACTGAAACTGATGTATCCCATGGAACAGATTCCAATACATCTTCCAAATCATCTAGATCTGTCCTGTCCAATGGTTCACCAGGATACCATTTATCACATGCACCTGTAGATAAACTAAAAAACTTTACCTGTGGGACCCCTTTCACAAATCATCCCCGTCTTGCCACTCCCTCCCACCCCGCACTGATGACCTCCATACTGTAACCCGTAGATTCTTGGCTGCCCCTGCTCAGATTCTTGCACCTTTCCTGGTAGCGACCCAGTGATAGTGCACCCCTGAGCTAATGGAATAGCCTCATCTACGTCATCCATAAAAGCTCCCCAATTATTATGATGAGCTCTAACACAGTATTTACAACCGCCACACGGCAACTGTTCTGGTTTTAACCCAGCACTATATGCAATACATTGTCCTATATCAGCCGGCCTTCTTGACAATGCATCCGCATCCCCGTGCTTATCACCTTTACGGTACTGGAGGATCATATTGTACTGAGACAATTCCTCCAACCAGCGAGCCAATTGCCCCTGTGGCTCCCGGAATCTCATCAGCCAGGTCAGGCTGGAGTGGTCAGTTCTGACTACAAAAGGTTTACCCAACAGATAATGTCTATATAACCTTGTAAATCTTACCACTGCTAACAGCTCTTTCCTAGTCACGCAATAGCGACGTTGTTCTTTGGTCATTGAGTAACTACCATAAGCAATAACCCTTTCTTCCCCATCTTGCACTTGTATGAGTACAGCCCCGATCGTATGATCTGAGGCGTCTGTATCTAAAATAAACTCATCAGTTAAATTGGGCAAGGCTAACACTGGGGGTGAAATCAGTGCTGCCTTAAGCTTATCAAATGCAATTACTTGTTCTTTTCCCCAGGTGAATTTACCTTTACCAGTAACTGCATACAATGGTTCATCTATGTTTGAAAAGTCTTTGATGAAAGTTCTGTGATAATTGGCTAAGCCCATGAACTTTTCAACGTCCTTACCTGATGTAGGTACCGGCCAATTTTTTACTACTTCCACGTCACAATCAGACATAGCTAAGCTGTTTCTTCCTACCTTACGCCCTAAGAAATCTATTTCCGGTTGGAAAAACGAGCATTTCCTGGGCTTGAGCTTCAGATGGTACTTCCTGAAACGACTTAAAGTGTCTCTGATATTAATCAAGTGATCACCAAAGTCCTTACCTAGTACTACAATATCATCTAAAAAAGCTAGGACCGCTTTCCAAGTCAAACCCCTGAGAACTAAGTTCATAACTCTTGCATAAGTGGCAGGCGCATTACAAAGACCAAATCCCATTCTAACATGTTCAAATAACCCATACTTAGTCAGGAAAGCTGTTTTCCTTTGGTCACTCTTTTTAACCCTAACCTGCCAGTAAGCAGAATTAGCATCTAGCTTAGAAAACCAATTTACTCCAGACAAGGTATCTAAACAGTCATCCACTAATGGTAGTGGATATACATCTTTCACAGTGACATCATTTAGTGCTCTGTAATCGATGCACCATCTTACTGAACCATCACGTTTACGTATAAGTACAGGGGCTGAGCACCATTCAGAAATTGATTCCTGAATGACACCCGCCTTAAGCATCTTATTTAGATGAGCTTCTTCTTCTGATGCAAAACAAGCTGGTGTACGTCTAAGTCGTTGTTTAACTGGCTTAGCGTCACTAGTATCTATTTCGTGCTAATTTCAGTGAAATTACCTAAGTCAAACTCATCCTTTGCAAATACATCTTGGAATTCTACCAGCAACTGAGTCAACTGAGCATGCTGATCTTCGTTAAGATGTTCTTTTGAGTTCAATAATACCTCTTTTAAATGAGATGGTACTACTACTGGCCCCTCATCTGGCTCAGCTTCTACTTGACTTACCTCACATTCCATGAGCTCATCGTCTTCTTCCATAACCTCATCGATAGGATATGCTTCAGCTATTTCTGTACCTTTCTTTAACAATCTATATCTATCACTAGGGTTGACAATACACAATATAGCCTCATCACCTCCTTTACATACAACCTTTGGAGCCATGACTTTCAAGTTACCTTTAGGTTCCACCACAAAGTCTGGACAGGGTTCACTTAACTTACATTTCACTTTAGTTACTGAGTTGGGTGGAATTACCCGCCTCACAGCTACAGTAGCCTTAGCCACAACTACTTTTTCTTCATCCATACTGTTATTGATTAAAGGTATTGTTTGACCATCAAAGTGCATAACACCCTGACCCATGTCAAGCATTGCCTTACCAGTTCTAGTTAGGATATCAAAACCCAAAAGCATTTCTTGCTCAATAGGTGCTACATGAACATTTTCTATATACCACCTTTGGCCAATTTTTAGCTTAAATGGACCTGCAACAAAACCTTTCATTGCCATCTCTCTTCCGGCCCCATAAAATTTCATATCTCTTATCTTAGGTGGTGGGCTTTTCATAGCATTATATACCTTATCAGAGATCAGTGTTACTTGAGCAGCTGAATCAACAACCGCCAGCACCTGCTGATCTCCTACCTGAATTATAGTACTCAACTCTGATACCGATCTCATCTGGCATACCACTACATTATCAGTGGAAGAATCTTTCTGAGTAAACATGTCAGTCTGATCATTAGATTCATTTGACTTACCTATTGGAGAGTCAACTGCATGTCTTTCACTTAGTTGGCCTGATTTTTGGGTCCCGGGCCGGCCATGCTCCCTGACCCTCTCCTGTTTAACATTGAGGCTGACATTCTAGGGTATGGGCAATCTTTCCTAAAATGTCCCTCCTCTCGGCAGTTGAAACATTTATTGTCCCTACCCCTACCTCTACCACCAGGACGTCTAGTAAGTGATTTTTCTACAGTACTTTGTAGACTAGCAATCATCTCTCTCAAAGACTCAATGCTTACCTGGTCTTCTGTAGCTGGAGTTGTAGGTGCTTGGTACAGTGGTTGAGAATCAACCGCATATACCTGCCCCTCTTCTTCCATGTTGAATTTCCTGCGCCCAGTCTTACCATACATAGAATTATGTACCTGTTGATACTTTCTAATAATATGTATACTTTGTTGAATAGATTCAGGACCCTGCATACAAGCATGATGTCCTGCCTCCTTGTCACACAAACCCTGACAAAACCTTTCAATCATTTGATTGTTAGCATAATCATCTGGTAGTGACTTGAAGGCCTTGGTACCCAAAGTCAATACCCTGTCAGCCCAATCTTCCAGAGATTCTCCTTGATTTTGCTTTGCTAACTGAAATTTAGCTTGCAAAGTGGCAGGCAATTCAAAATCACCAAAACGCTCTTCAAGTTTCTTCAATAATTGTTTATAAGAAACAGACTTACCTTCTAAAACAAGACTACAGAAATCTGCAGCCTTGCCATTCATACTCCATACAAGGCAATTCAAACAATCAGCCTTACTCCACCCACAAGCTGTAGCATATCTTACAAATTTTTGCTTAAAGGTAGCCCAGTTACTGGAACCATCAAAAGTTAAACCTCTGGGTAACATACCAGCAGCACGCTTGGCTTGTCTGCTGTGATTGAATCCAGGAAATTCATCTTCACTTAAGGATGAACTGGATTCACTATCCTGTTCTAATTCCAACCTGACCTTAGGTCTAAATTTGGAACTAGGTCCTGGGGTACTAGTCCTTATTGAGGAAAAGGAAGTTTTTAAACTTCCAGCAACAGTCTTTTTCTTCTCTTTAAGTAACTTAGGTTTACTTACCTCTGCTGCCTCATCCTCAGGAAAGCTGAACTTTTTGTCACTAGTGAAATCAATCATGTGTAACACTGATGGGCTTAATGGCCGCCTGCACAGGCTGGTCAAAATCTCACGAGTAATGTTTCCATTATTTTCTCTTACCATCATTATTGTCCTAGCTAACCTTTCCTTTATCCCAGGAATGAGACAAAGCTCCTCTTCTCCCGCAAAATTAATGGAAATAGTTCCACTCAAAGGGAAACTACTCTCTGCCTTCTCTAAGTCTTTGACTATGTCATCTTCAATATACGAACCACCAGTAGCCATGATGTCTAATAGTGTTATAAATACTAATTGGCACAAATTACAATTGTATATCAGTACCTTAGTTCACTAATTAACCCTATAAAACTAACAATATCCAAAAAATCAAGTCACGTGATCAATCTAAATAAATCCAATGCAATGCTCTAAACAGTAACAAAGCATTAAATTAAATATTAAAATACTTCAGATTGATATTTATTTATATTGCTCTTCTTAATATTCATCAATAATCCACAAATTGTACTTAAACCACGGTAATAATACTCAATAGCAAAAATACAATATGGCCGTCAACCAACCTTGCCGATCGAATCAGTCAATAAATTCGGAAGCAAAAATATCCAAAATTACCGCTGCCACCAATATAGTGCTTTTACCAATGTGAAAGACGAACAATATTGTAACTAAAAATGGACTCACCAATTCTAGATGACCGTTACTACGGTTGATTCTACTCGATTGAATACGTTGAAATTCTTACGATGTTACTTCTATGGAAGCAGGACTTTGTCTGATCTATCGTTCCCAAGATGCCCAGCTACTTCCGGAACATTCGGACGACTTCGGTCTAGACGGTTAGCACCACACTAAAATCCAAGGGACGCAACTTCGACTTGTTTGTACTAGCGTCCATAACAACGGCTTTGTAACTAAATTTATGTGTTTACCAGTCTCATTTAAGAACAAAGGTGTTATGCATATACTTTTCTATGTATTTACTATTCACATTTACAACTATAAGGGGAAATCACTCGTTATCAGCATTATGAATAGCTTGTATTTGAAGCCATTGTGATCTGTCAATTTGTTCTCTTGTGATCAGGTTGCTTTTAAATAATGCACTATTCATAACTGAAAGAGTCAAACAAGTTTGTCAAAAAACCTTACAAAAATGATAAAATCTGGTACTTACAATGAGTATTTGTACACTAATGATGTTATGTACAAGATCCAGATAAAATCTGACTTCCATGGTTGAAGTAAAAATATAGAAGCATTTTGTTATGATTTGTACATAATGATGTACAGTTTTACTAAATATCAATGTATACTTCAAATTATTTCCATTTGTATATGCATTTTACTATATGTAATCCCTGATTTGGACACATTCAATAATATGAATTTACAAAAATATGGCTGATAGACCTTCATTGTTTCACATCTATATATGTTTAAAGCTATATGACTAACTGTATGTTGCAAATGATCAAATATATAAGTTTATCTGGGCTCTCATAAGAAGTCATATGAAGTTATATGTCTTAACATAGACTGCAGCTTGATAATTGCAAAATGAAAGTACAACTTCTTTAATGGACTTCCTGCAATTCTTGATTTTTTTTCATTTCACAAAGTAAATTGTAAAAATCATTTTCACTTGTTATTTGTATAACATTGATGTGACAATTAAAAGGATTATGCTTCTTTTGGCTCTGTACAAGGAATGACATTATAGATTGTCCAACAGTACTGGGTTCATTCAGGATTTTCATAAAAGATAACATCTATGTGAGGACTCTTTGTGATGATTTAAATTTTTGTACATTTTGTATCATTGTTAAGCACAATGTGAGCTAAGTGATTCTGTATTCACATTTTTTTTTAACAATTAAAATGAAATCACTGCTGGATTCTATTCACTACTACCTAGACCATTTATTGTATCAAATGCTGAATCTGCTTTAATATGATGATGACATAACTGTCTTAACTAAGAAAAAGTAAAGGAATCACTGTATATCTTTTTATATGATTTTTACTTTATTCCAACATGTTCATATTATGCCATCCATTTATCACAAAATGCAATGCAATTTGTAGAAAATATTGTTAAAACCTTGTTATACTATTAATAAGAGAGATCCTTACATCCCAATTTAAAAGCTTGGAAGCTAAATCTCTAATGCAGTTTTCCTGACCTAAACTCTATTGTATCTTGTTATCTTATTAGGATTTGATTTATCTTTTTGCACATTTTGAACATTTTTATATGAGAAACTTATACAAAATTAATTTTATTTTGATCTGATCTTTTTAATTTCTATGAAATAATTGGTAAAAAATCAGGTTTCATAATCTTGAAAGTTGCATTTCAAATTGTTATATTTTCATTTTCTGTTACCATAGCAACCACAGCTTTCAATAGACAAGAATAGCATTTGATTGTGGTCTTTATACTTTGCACATCTTGCATACCAAGTTTCATTAATTTAGCTTATGCAGTATGGTAGCAATGACTGAATCTCATTTTTAGAGCTTTATTTAATAATTCTGTTTTCATGGCAACCACTCATAAAAAGATATAAATTTATAATGTGATGTAATGTTTTAATACTGATACTATATAATAATTTAGCACTTTTTACTTCAATATTGTTTTTTTTTTATTTTGGCCTATTTGCATGATACATCCTCCCTATACAGATTTAGGTAACTTTTTTTGTAATGCTCAAAACCTGGGATATTTGTTGCCTTAGAAACGACCTTAGCAACGAGTAACTAAGTCAGTACTAATGTATTATTTTTGCTGTTTCAATTCAATTAAGTGGTAATTGTGATAAAATTTAGAATCAAAACTATTAAAAACTATATATCTTTGAATATCATAATTTTAGTAAAAATGATAAAGTTTCCATGGCAACGAGAACCTATCCACTAAAATGTATGTCTTTAATTGAATTTACTCAATCATAGATGGGATAACCAGAACACTAAGAACAAGGCATGCATATAAAATCTAAACTTCAGCTTCAAACTTAACATTCTTAGCGAAAGTATAACATTCTATTTTAAACATGTTATTTCTTAGTATAGAATACATTTATTTTGTTTCCATGGTGATGAATATTACAATAAATGAGGTCAGAGTGTTGTGTTGTTAATTTTATATAATTACATCAACATAATATTTGAATAAGGTTTCTTTAGAATTGCAAAAAGACTGCAAAAAAACATGTTTTTCAAAAAATAAAAGATTTTCAATTTCTGAAATTGGTTACCATGGCAACCAAATATTAACAACTCAAAAAGAAAGTGCTTTCCTCATGTGACAATATGTGACTATAAAACTATCAATTTTGAAAGTCAGTTTGAAGGGATATCTATATTTTCAAATTAAGCCATTTATTTTGTTCCGTTGCCATGGTAACAGACTTCACAGAATTCACTTAAAAATGTTAATTCTGGGTAACTTATTTATTTCCCTATCATATGACATAATTTGAACCACTTTGTCAACAGGGCCAAATTTGGGGGTAAACGCACCTACTCCTTTATAAAAAGAAACAGAAAACTAAACGCAATATACATAGTATGATAATTATGAACCTAGAAAAAGCAAGCATCGAGGTTTTACAAACTATCTTAAAATTGTAACGGGGCAGTCGGGGTGAAACGTTTATCGTAGAAATCAATAAATTTAAATTGTATTCAAGGGAGAATACTTTTAAAGATATATAATTACATAATAACTCAGTTGTCTTCCTTGATTATATATATATACTTCACCATTGTACAAAATTGAAAAATATGAAAGGTTTGATTGATTTTTAATGATCGTTATTACTGATCTTTTAACTTAAACTTATATTAATTAATACATGTATATCAATTATCAGTAATATCGAGTAAAAACTACTTTATACCGACAATGACTTTAAATGTTTTTTTTACATCAAAATAGAAATAGATGTCTTATGAATACATTTTCTAGTACTTATATGTTAGTAATGGTTTCGAGTTAAGGGTTTATTGAAAATGCTTTAACGATGTTTGTAAGTTTTTCTGAACCTGAGGCTTGGGCTGGTAGAAGTCATAAGCTATATTTATAATTTATATTGCAGTATAAATAAATTATTTTTTGTCTTTTTTAGTTACAGAATGTCGAGCATTCAGCCAAATAGAGAACAGTTATCTTTGATACTGTCTGACGTTTTAGATGACATAGGTCTGAATGATGAGATGATAAAGAGAAGACGACAAAGTTATTTAGTTGAAGAAGAGTTCAGAACAGCATGCAATATATTTCGTGATAATGACCTTACCACTTATATAAATGGTAGTAAAATGGAAGGTTCTACAACAATAGGTCTACAATCTGATGATGACATCCTCAATTGCTATCATACATTTCATGTGATAAATAATTGGGCTTACTGGAAACCTGATGTTAAGAACGTGTTAATGGTTCAAGATGAGACAACAGCACCTGGTTATTGTGTATTGCAATTACTTAGAGATGATGAACCTCTAGCTGCTGAATATATTCCAGATGACAATTTTTGTATAGATAGTAAAGGAAGAGTTCTCCTGAAAAATACTATATTTCGTCAATTATTTAGGGGCCATATGAGGCCTCATGGCGCTGCTTTGAATCCACCAATAACTGTGCGTGTAATAGAAACAGATTTTGTTTATGGTTTCCGTTGTGCTGAATGGCCAGTAGAAGCGAGGCAATGGCTAAGTCGAAGAAATGTGGATGGGTGGCCTGCTGGGCAATTAAAAAGTCAATGCAAAAAGCATGGGTGCTTTGTTATTCCTGTCGACAGTAGAGTAAGTGAACTTAGTGAAGTAGAATGGAGAATTTCTACAACACTGGCAGAGAGATATCTCATGTTTAGTCTAGACACTATACACATAAAATGCTTCACGATGACAAAAATATTGCTTAAGTCATTTCCCGAATTCCATGATTTTATATCAAGTTACATGTGCAAAACAGCACTATTCCATTGCGTTGAGAATACAACATCTGATTTTTGGCATCCAGGAAATCTTATCACATGCCTTGAAAAATTACTTTGTGTATTATATAACTTTATTTATCATATGAAATGTCCACAATTTATCATTCCGGACAATAATCTTATGGCAGGGAGAATAACACCTGAACAACAACAAAGAATATTACAGGTGTTAGAAAACATTATCAGAAGTGAAGGTAGGATATTGCTTGATATAAAAATAGATAATATTGGCGACAGAATTAGACAGAGGTTAAACAAATCCATGTTAGCTGTGTCTCACATAAAATTAAGGTTTCAGATACACAGTGAACTTTCAGGTATGCTACACTACCGTACTATGAGTTTTCTTGTTTATTGTCGTGACGGTTACTCGATCAAAACTATGTCAAATCTTCCAAATGAGGCTATTAGATATTTGCTTCGAAAACATTTAGTTGTTGGCAAGCTTCAATTAAATAATCAACAACAGGAAGCAATCAAATGTCTATCACCATTATTCTGTACTACCATAGGTTCATTGTTGGCATCTTTACAAATTTCAATAGATGGTCATGTTCCAGAAAGAGCAATAGAATGGTTAAAAATGGGATTAAAATCTGACATATCATCTAGTTGGTTGAAACTTGCCACTATCTATTACAGCGTTGGTGAATTGGATAAGACAGTAGATATATTATCCCATGTTGATCAGAAGTATGACCGGGATATTGTTGTGCCTGTTTGTAGTTGTTTTTATGAAGGTGGATTTCGATTGAAAAAACGATTTTGTATTGCTGCCAATTCTAGACAAGTAACACAATCTATAAATGTTTCTTTTTGTGTAATGTTTACGGTCAACGAACGCAATATTGTTCCTCAAGAATTAAAACAAGAATTCTTTAGATCCACACAATACGAAAAACAGAGAAGAGTTAAATGGGATGATGAGTGGATGGACTTAGCTGTTGTTGCCTCCCTCCCATACTTGTATTTCTTACAATACAAAACATACAATTCCTTGGGAATGATAGAAGATAAACATAGAGCTCTACATAGGTTGAAGAACGTTATGAATGAAGAACCAGAAATAAAACACAAAGAAACAGTTTTTAATTTACTTGGACAATGTATGGAACAAGAGAATCTTCAAAATGATGCATTTGATTTTTATGAAAAATCCCTCCAAGTAAGATCACAAAACAACGCTGCAAACTTTCACAAGGCAAGGTTATTAGCAGTATAAAAAGGTCTTGTCTACGCAGAAGTTGTGTGCAAATCGATTAGACTGCTTACTTGTTATAGTGATTAAATATTCTCCCTGGAAAAAGCTACATTTATAGGCACACGTGCAAAGTATAAGGCCAGAAGTTAGTGAATATATTAATTTATTATGATCACATAGTCTAGAGTAACTTGACTACATGGTAATAGATAACTATGAAACTTTGTACAAATACATGATATGACGTTTATATTTAAATAGACTGTATAATGTTTTGATGTATAGTTTTATGTACATAGTATTATCTATTCACTGGTATTTATATTTTAAGATACACATTAGGAACTTCATCAGAAACAAATATCGAATGAACCATTTGTTCTAATGAAATGTGCGTTTGAAAACAATTGTCAGTTATATCAGTCCGTGCTCATGTTTTATCGCTTAATTCTATCGGGGGAAAATGTGATAAAATACAACAAAAAATGACAGAACTGTGTATGTATAAATAATCTTAATTTCAGTGAAAATGGTGAATATTTCCATGGCGACTGATAAACCAACTACTGTAAATTAGCTTTGTTTCCTTGTTTAGGCCTGAAGTATATGTTCTACAGAGGAGAGCAGCAAAACTAACATTAAATAAACCTATTCGTACACCTGCTTCCGATCTCTTTAAGCAATTGAAGTGGCTTAGTTTTACTGACTGATGTAAATACCACAGTGCTTTACTTGTATTCAAAACTCTAAATAATATGGCTCCTTCATATATGCTAAAATTTGCTAAAAATTAACACTACTCCCTAAGATTTATTGTACACAACGATCATGTTATGAAAACAAAACCCAAAACACGATATCTAAATGATTCTTTTTCTTACTATAGTATGACCGTGTGGAATGTAATACCTTACGAGATAAGAAATATATCAAACATTAATGCATTCAAGTCTTCATACAAAAAAATTCTTTGTAGTAAAAATTTGATTTTCTGTTCTGCATACAGGCCTACACGACTACATAGAGGCATAACTCTTATGTAAGTTTATTTTTGAGTTATCCTACTTCATACTATAGTAGATGTTTTATATGAATGATTTCCACGTATGCATATTCATAAATGTAGTATGAGTTTAAATTATTTAAATTATGGCATATTTATAATTTTAGAGTACATTATTGTGTGTGTCTGTCTTTATAAATATTATTGTATTGTTTTTGTCTTCACGTGTCAGTCTTAGTGTCTTTTCTTCGTTAGTGTATGTATGTGTGCAAGAGATTTTTGTACTTTTAGTTAAATTGTATATTGTTTTAATTTCATATTTTGATACATGCCATTTAATTTTTGTTGAAGGCCAGATGAAAATTAAGGCATATGTTGTAGTTTTACTTTGTATGTCTAAATGTTACCTTCAGAAAATGAAGTTACACCAATCAGCCTTTGGAAATCCGCATAGACGTATTTGGATCGAATTCAGGCATACAATGGCATTTGTGTCTATAAACGCACATTTACAATATTATTAAACGAGACATCATGCTTCAGAACCTGATCAATTTTCAAGATTCAATGACGGAACTAGCATTTCCTGAAATAGGTTCATGTGATTGCAAGATGTTCCCATTAGCTTGTTAGAACTTTATATGCCTGTAAATACAATTTCTAAACCCAAAATGTTAAATATTTAATGTGGTATGCATCCCTGTTGTATAAGGTGAACTAATCAAGAAACTTGCATCGGGTCTCCTAGCCCCCGGAAAGGCTTCAGGTACCAGTTGTGGCACATTTTCTGACTCGTCTGAACCATAGTAAGGGACTAAGTCACCATTGAAACATTATATATGTATTATTACAATCATTATGTTTTGAAATTCATGATGATATGTTTCATTGATTAAACTATGTAAATTTCATATGATAGATTACGTTAATAAAACTGTATTATGTTTCAAAAAATTATTTTTATTGATATTGTGTTGTTATCTCCCTTTGATATGAAAATAGTTCTCAACTTGATCTTACTTGTACTTGTTTATATAATTTTAAGATCTGGCAACGTGAAAACATGAAATAAACAACAAAAATTAGATATCAGTTTTCTGGAGAATGTTTCTGTTGTCAAAAAAATATATGACAAAAACATATATTGACAAGCTATGTATAAGGTGAAATCTGCCTTAAGGAAATAACTTGCTAGACCTTTCATGAATTTATCCACGGCATTTGGCATTTCATTTTTTACCATTTAATGTTCAAGCTATTTAAATGTCGGTCAAACCGATAATCTCTCCAGCGTTCTTTTAGTAACAAGCTATATAAACACTTGTTTTCCCTCGCCTACACGAGTTTCAATTACCCTAGAATAAGTTGATATTTGACTTGGCACAATAGCAAGGTCGGTGGTTTAGTCCGGACCATATTTAAAAAACAAACATAGCGGTCTATGCTGGTTTACCTTTTTATTTATCGATATACTTACGTTAACTCTCTTGATTTTCAATTGTTTTAAACAGAGTTGTGAGTATATGTAAATATTTATTTATTTTATCTAAATATTATTAATTAATATTGACCACCAGTTTCCTGTGACGTCATTCAATGTAGTCACCATGGTGACTGTGACATCTTCTACTGTCGCATTCCCTTTTAAGGTCATAGATCGTCAAATAATGATAAAAGAAACATGTGTGGGTCAAAAAATACATGTGGTCTTTTAACTCAATATATTTCATGGGGAGGGCATATTTGGACATCAAATTATGAAGAGATAGTTCATTCTAAACATACACGCTGAAAACTTAACAATACTCAGACGAACAACTCATAACTGTTCATTCGGAACTATCTCAGCGATCTTCTACGCAGATAAACCTCGGATATCATAAGGTGAGAAAGTAGATCTAACATGGATTCCGTAGAAAACGTGATTTTGGTGTAATTTGGTTTCTGTGGTAATATAGTCTGAACTACACAGAAATACGATGTGCGAGACATTGTACTGATGAAATGTTTTGATTAAGCGTGTAACAATGTATATTAAGTGTTGTACATGAAAAGGACCAGTAGTCGTGTTTCAATGTATTATGTTGACAATCCATGGCCATTTGCTTGGATTAAAAAGTCTAAAAATCGTTTTGTAGCTAATAAGTAGAATAGCAGGAAAAGTGTTTGATAATATTGACTTTACACGTCCATGTATAAATTATAATATACCTACTTGCCAGCGATTTAATCGCCAAACCTTATAACCTGGTTGTACTCCTACTACGTCTTATTTCCGAGGTATATCTTCGTAGATGATCGCCGAGGTTGTTCAGAATGAACTGTTGTCGACAGTTTGGTTCCACGCAGAAAATAGTTCTGTAGAAAGAATTCTCAAATGCAATGTTCATGCAAAAAGAGATGTGCACATAAATCAGTACACAAGTAGATCCCTTACTTAACCATGATATAGGTTCACACGCTAAAAACTTAAAAGAAAACAATGCAATATGCTTAAGTTTTTAATATAAAAAAATCAAATCGATACATTATAAATGTATGATAAATTAATGATTTGTACAATGAAACAATTATTTGAATAGTACATGTACGTATATACATTGTATACATTCGACCGGAAACGATATCCGTTTTGGTACAAAAATATACTCAAAATAGACAACAATGGACAGTGTGTTTATTTTTGTAGTAAAGCTTCATGATAAAATAACTTAGAAAAACAATTTTTAGGATTACATACAATTTAATATTAAAAATGCATATAGCGATTGACTGAGAAATTTGAGCTTTGTATCGCGATCGTATCGCAATATATTGAGATATTTGAGCTTTGTATCGCAATATTATAAGACGTTTTAGCTTGTATCGCAATGCATGTATGTAAAGACATTTCAGCTTGTATCGCTATACGTATCACACAATATTGAGATATTTCAACTCCGTAATCAAATAAGTTTCACAAAATAGTGATACATTTTAATTAACTTAACTGACCTCAGTCGGTATACAGTAATATACAGTGTACTTCGATCTTAGGAAAAAATGGACGAATGCCATTTCTATTACAAGTATTATCTTTGCCATAGTTAAAAATAGGAAAAACTAGACTTTTATTATTATGTTTGCCATAGTTAAAAATAAGAAAAACTAGACATTTTATTATTATGTTTGCCAATGGTTTAAAAAATAGGAAAAACTAGACTTTTATTATTATGTTTGCCATAGTTAAAAATAGGAAAAACTAGACATTTTATTATTATGTTTGCCAATGGTTTAAAAAATAGGAAAAACTAAACATTTTATTACTATGTTTGCCATAGTTAAAAATAAGAAAAACTAGACATTTTATTATTATGTTTGCCATAGTTTAAAATAGGAAAAACTAGACATTTTATTATTATGTTTGCCAATGGTTTAAAAAATAGGAAAAACTAGACTTTTATTATTATGTTTGCCAATGGTTTAAAAATAGGAAAAACTAGACATTTTATTATTATGTTTGCCATAGTTAAAAATAAGAAAAACTAGACATTTTATTATTATGTTTGCCATAGTTTAAAATAGGAAAAACTAGACATTTTATTATTATGTTTGCCAATGGTTTAAAAAATAGGAAAAACTAGACTTTTATTATTATGTTTGCCACAGTTAAAAATAGGAAAAACTAGACATTTTATTATTATGTTTGCCATAGTTAAAAATAGGAAAAACTAGACATTTTATTATTATGTTTGCCAATGGTTTAAAAATAGGAAAAACTAGACTTTTACTATTATGTTTGCCATAGTTAAAAATAGGAAAAACTAGACATTTTATTATTATGTTTGCCAATGGTTTAAAAAATAGAAAAAACTAGACATTTTATTATTATGTTTGCCATAGTTAAAAATAGGAAAAACTAGACATTTTATTATTATGTTTGCCAATGGTTTAAAAAATAGGAAAAACTAGACATTTTATTATTATGTTTGCCATAGTTAAAAATAGGAAAAACTAGACATTTTATTATTATGTTTGCCATAGTTTAAAAAGAAGGAAAAAAGAGAAATTTAGACATATGGAAGCGTTTAGGAGAACGTTCCCTCAAGACAATCGCTATTCTGATTTTTGTTCAACCGTAAATTAACCCGTATGATTTATGAATACTTATATTTTGTAACGATTTTGAGTACGTAAGTACTATTCTGAATATTTAAATCAGCAGATTTCATGTATGCGCCACTGAAAGTTGATAAGTTAATTAAAATTTAACAGTATCAAAGTTTCCCCCGTTAGCTTATCTCCACTGATTTAAATATTCACTACAGTACTTCTGTACTAACGGTGAAAAAATATATTTAAAATAGCTAGCGTCATGTTGCCACCTCTCGACACGTGTTGGATAATCTCGCGATAATCTCGGTACATAAATACGAATACTATCTTATCGATATTGAGTACAAAAGTGTTGAATTGATTATTTACATCAGCGGGATTATTGTAAGCGTTCCTGACAGTTGAATAAAATTTAACAATATGCGAGAATAGAATGGGATAATAATAATGAATGGTTTGATGATAATGTAGAATAAATAAGTACAAAAATAATGAAAATTAATGAAAAAAATGATTGATAGATCAACATGAATGAAACGATAAGTAAATATGATAACAAAAATGGAAACTAGATTGGGAATCACATTCGTACTCGAGTGCTGATAATCAAAAATGGTGATCCACCGCTATTGTCTTTCCGTTTCAATCGATTTTTTCGCCTTTTTTCTCGAGTATCCTTTCTGCTACTTTTTCACTTCTCTTTGAATGAGTCCTTCGTTTTTTATGAGTTAATTCAGTTTTCGTGTGTTTATTTAAAACAATATTAACAAGGAGTCCGTATCCTAAACACCGAACTTAGATTTCATATCTTTATGATTTGACTCTAAACATTCCTGTACGGATTTTACAGGCAGGCTAACACGTTTCCATTGCTGTTTTTTGACACGTGTCTGCAAGTACGTCAGGGATTTCCACGTCTTTTTACCAGTCAATTTTGATATTTCTAATACAATTTTGTTTCCTCGCCCTCCAGCTCGTATTTTACGTCGTTGGTCCATAAACAAAAGTAAAGAGGCACCCATCGCTTCTTCTGCAGTGCCACGTCCGTTACCATGGAGATGAAATTTAAATTTGTCTCATTGCTGTTTTTACCAGGTTCTGAACATAAATGAAAAAGTACAGGTATTTATAGTATTTAAAAATGAAGAAACACAGACGTCAACAAAACTTCAATCTGTATCTCTAAATGAATTCTACGTCAGAAGAGTGATGGTCCGTATAGTTGAACTTATCTGTTGTTATTTACATAATACTCGGAAACTCATGGATGTATTACGACAATAATTTTAACAAACGCATTCACCGTGAAATAATTCATGTTTCGACAGTTGAGAAAAAAACGAACTGTACACGTAATAAAAAAATGGTAACTTTAATAAAACTGCCCTGCGTTTAGAAAGCATTTAACGTTAGCCAATCACCGTTACCGTTATGAACGGTCAATTGAACACTCCGTTGAAGTGCGAACATTTAAAGATGGTAGACAAGAGAGTCGTTACTTCTATTTTATTAGAAGAATTCGGAGAGGAGGACTTGTTTTCTTGTTTTTTTGTTTTTTAAAAATGTATTGATCTAATTCAACCGTTACGGGAGTAACACCGCCGACTTCGTTGAATAGACCTAATCCAAATATATGGGGTTTTCCGTCCGTGCACAGGCGATACAAACAAAGTTTTCTACACATTATTGATAAACAGCACGAACTATGGATTAAATCATATTGTTCTTTTTACACATGTTTTCATTGTAACAGTGAAAGTTTGTTTGTACCGGATGAGAAAACCCAAAATATTTGAATTCCGGATATAGTCAATTCGCAATGGCAGTTACTAATTTGCAAAATGTACTGGAACTATTTTGTTTCAGGTTGTTTCATACTCGCGTACTATATACTAAAACCGTTAGCTGTTGGCTTTAAACGTTTTTCGCTAACAGGTCGTTCAATAATGACTTTAGCGAACGTTGCCGAACGATACGAAACGTTCGCGGTTACTGAACACCCAACTGTATTCGAAACGCTCAACACATCTACAGGTCGTATTCTAGGTCATGCGTGTTTTTGTACTTTAAACAATGGATTTGTCCACTACATAGGTGAATAAGCTAATGCACGAACATCATTTCAATGATTTAAATATTCCACTTTGATATAAAAACCATTATTTTAAGTAGTGTATATGCACATTATAAATTCCATATAATGATGTGTTTGTAAAATAAGTGTAAACTAACTAAACTATCAATTTGTAAAAATAATTCACCCCTAAAAATTAGTGTGTAATGAAACCGTCAATGTTTGTATACGCAATATTTACGTGGACGTCCTGTATATGCGTATCTAAATTTTATATTGTACGATTATATTGAACCAATTTGATTGAAACCCGATCTAAAATTTTCCGCTCGCCTACTCGCTAATTTAGATCTGGCCTTTTCCAAACGAAGGTCACGTTCAGGTGACCTTTTCTCATCATAATATTCAAGACAAAATTGTCATGATACGTAACTTGTTTACATCGTCTACGTCATGCAATTTGAAATGAGCCATTCAATCGAAGACTGTGAATAATACCGCTGTTAAATTAGCATGCAAACCTTGGTCTTAAAATAGAAATTACTAAATCAAAATGTGATTAAAAGTGTTTTCGTCTAGATGGAAGCTACGCATTGATTGGTCGACACAAAATTCATCTCGACGTGACCTTGCATTGAGAAAGTAGAGATCCAGTACGACAACGCTCTACAGGATCTCTGTTTACGGAGATTGATATTGAACTGTCCAATTGCATATATCAAAACGTCACATAACACGGAATATTTAATGCTCGGATAAACTTCGGTAGTTCACATTTAAAGTATTGTTAGAACATAACACTGATGAATAATATCTCAACCCGGTTCGATAGCGCAGTTGGTAGCGCGCCGGAATTTGGAATCTCTTGCCCGAGGGGGTGCGGGTTCGAATCTCACCCGGGAAGGTTAAACTCTTCTATGAAAGTTTGACAATAATGTCGATTTTCCTCCATTGATTAGATAATATGGAGAAGTTTCCGGCCTTGTGGAAGGGTAAGAGAGTACTGGTTATAGACAATGGTGCAGGAAAGCTAGGTTAGGTGCGCTGGACGCCGTAAAATGATCTAAATTGTGTTGACACAGCGTTAACTCCAATGAATAAGTATTATATCTCATTTGCAATGTGTATCAAAGTTTGTGTGGTCCAGTGGTAAGACAATCGGACCGCCAATCGTCTAATTGTTGGTTCGAATCACGATAGATACTTATTTTTTATCTTCTCTTGTTGTTTTAATCGCGAACAGATTGCGTGAAACACAATGCCTTCGTGCATCATGAAAACATAATTGTTTTAGTTAGTTTTTATCGCCAATCTAGACACTCTAAAAGAGAACGCCAAGAAGCACACTGTCAGTAAAACTAAATTATATTCGACATCGTTTGTTTTGTAGCGTTTTATTCATATTTCAGAAAGATACTGAATAGAATGGAACAAACTATTCAGAAAATAAAAATGCTAACAATACAAAGAATAAAACTGGCATCTTCAGTCTAAAAATGGGTCTTTTTAAATACCAGTCAGTGACCGAAGGACCAAAATGACTATTCATCGAAATTTATTTCTCCTTCATCTGAAAACCCGGGTCGATAGCGCAGTTGGTAGCGCGCCGGGATTTGGAATCTCGTGCCCGAGGGATACAAGTTCGAATCCAAACGGGGAAGGTTTTACCCTTCCTTGAAAGTTTGACAATAATGTCGATTTTCCTCCATTGATGAGATAATATGGAGAAGTTTCCGACCTTATGGAAGGGAAGGTGAGTACTGCTTATAGACAATGGTCCCGAAAAGTTAGGTTAGGTCCGCTGGACGCCGTAAAATGACCTAAATTGTGTTGACACGGCGTTATACTCCAATAAATAAATAAATAACTTCCTCCGAATGCTTGCAAACAAATGACAAAAAACCATATTTAGATGCCATTTGTAGCCATAACTTTGATTCGGATTTTTATTGGCTGTAATACTATCTTTAAACTTTCCAATACAAACCAATCCTTAAAACTATTCTTTCACATAGGGTGGGCCAATCTGACTTTTTTCTAAATAGTATTTTTTTTATTGCCAATAGGTGCATTAATAATAAATTCGGTAAAAACTTCAAAAATATTTTTTTATTTCGGTTGGAACAGTTAATTTTTTTAAATGGCCGACAAAAAAGGATAAAAATGATATATATCATCATAATAGTAAATTCTTAAAACATATGGTAAATTTATGTGCATTTATTGATTTTATAAATACAAAAGGCATATTTGAAACATAATTTAGCTCTTTATTTTTAGTTCATATGTGTCATTTAAGCAAAATATCTGCCAAAATACTAGAAAATCGTCATTTTTACTGAAAACTTATAACAGAAAATTTTGCTGATTATTTATTAAATAAAATTTCAAAAATTAGAGAATCCTTGTTGCAGTTTCCAACTTACTCACCCCAACAGAAGGATGTACCTAGTCTTGACTATTTTAAGGATTTTACAATTATAGAAGAGGTCATAGATCTTATATGTGATTTAAATACCAAATCATCTGAGCTAGACATATTGCCAACGGAAGTGCTAAATGTTATCTACAAGAATTATTACCTCTAATTACTCATTTAATAGATATCTCATTGAAACATGGTGTAAAATACCTCCACCATAAATATATACAATTTCACAAAACACATAAAATTCATCACACATGATGTTATATAGTGTGTTTGTGTATGTTTTTTGATTGAGTTGTATTATATTTCAAGTTTATTGGACCTACATAATTCACAGTTCATAATTTCACTTAATTTTTACATTAGTTTTTATTTATGTGATTATGAAAGTTGGTGTCCTGAACAGTCAAACATGATGTAACTGTTAACCAGACTAGTCATGAACAGTGTAACATAAAGCCACTGTTAACCGGACATTTCCCTAGAGGTGACGAAACATTAGCATTAACGGCCCTGAATACATCCCCAAAGGTGTCTATCCATCTCCTTTAAAGGGACCCCTTATTTTAAGAAGTAGTGCTTAAACACATCCAAAGTAGGTGATAATTTGACATGATCTGGTAGCTTATTCCCACTGTACTAAAACTTCTGTCACCTCAAATGTTATTTTTCTTATTTAGTGGTACCATATAATTCAGGTCTTTTGATGTTGCAGATTTAAGACGAGATCTGCTTTGTACAGGCTTTTGGAGAATTTCAATCAGATATGCAGGTGCAATTTCAGTTGTACATAAAAGTACATATTTTAAAGTTGATTATTGCTTTGACTGACAGCCAGTGCAATGAGTACAGAGCATCTTTTGAACTGTCTGATTTTTTAACCTTAATACTAGTTAGGCACACAAGTTTTAAATTCGCTGAAATTTCATTCATGCACATATCACATTTTTAGATACCATACAAGATCAGATTACAGTAATAGATGTGGGACATAACAAAAGATAGAACTAGTGTTTCTGTTGCATCTTTATTCAAATATTTTATTATACTTATGATACGTAAATAATTTAACATGACAGTTTTACTTTTTGTTTTGACATGATCTTTAACGTTTAATGTTTCACCCAGAAAGGCCCCTAAATAGCGAATAGTCTTCACAGATTTTATTGTTTCACCAGCAATAATGATTGACTTGGTTAAACATTTATTAAGCTGTGCTTTGCTTCCAAGCATGATAAACTCAGTCTTTGAGTTGTTCATTTTTATTTTATTTTCATTCATCCATGAATTTATCGTTACGGCACACTCTTCAAGATCAGAAATGGCATTTGCTTCTTCATTCTGATTGTTAGAACAGAATCTTTTATTGGCAGTGTGGTCATCTGCAAAACCATGCACTGATATAACAGATGGAATGAAATCAAATAAGGTTCCTGCATGGGTAAGGTAAAGCCACGGACCCAGACAACTGCCTTGTAGAACACTGCAACCTAATGGACGTACAGTTGATAAACTAGTAATGACATTGACTCAAAATGCACGTGGACGAAGACATGAGTCAATCCAGTGAAGTGTACGATTCCTTATGCCATATTGATTGTTAAGTACTTCCAATAAAATGTCATGATAAACAGTGTCAAATGCAGCACTCAGATCAATGTTATTAATGCTGTAACTTCTAGTTTTTTTATACCACCCAGTAGGTCATAAACTTATCTAAAACGGCATGACTCGCATTCATAAGTGAAAAGGTCTACATGCAGACTGATTTTTTGGCAGAGGATTATTTTTATCAACATGAGAATTCAACCTTTTTAAAGTGGCCTTTTCAATTGAGGTTTTTCACGCACCTGCTAAAAATAGATCGCTAACCGGAAGTCGGCCATTTTGGAGGCCAAACGGAAATTTCCTTGAGTCAGACGTAACAGCTGATAATATTTATCGTATTTTATTTGTTTATACCAGTTATCTCGTGATAATGGCAAGTGATAAGAAAAAGACATTGACAGATATGTTTTCATATCGTGATAAATTGAGTGGAACGGAGTTAAAACGGTATGATGACAAGATAAACTTGCTTGGGGGTATTGATCCATATCAGATTAATAAGACTAAGTGGTCTAGTGATGTATCAATATTGCCTACAGTTACATACATTGACATTGTGAACTACCTTCTTTGGACACCTAGTCCCTACACTAAAGAAGATTTGAAAAGCTATAAAGGCTTAGATGCTTATAATCAATTTGTCAACGGCTGGGTGAGAGATAAGTTAGTCACTGAATGCAATGGATATATAGTTGTGATAGCCAAGGTATGTAAAAAATGAACATATCGACCTTTTTTACATTAATGAATAACTTCATTGGATCAATTTTACAAAAATATCAATGTAGCAGAGCTAAAAAAGGCATTTGTACACCCTTGCCTTCAAGCTAGCTGTTATGGCGACATGGTAGAATGTTGAGTGGCGACTCGAGAGGTTGTGGGTTTGAATCCTAGATCAGATCATGGAATTATATCGGGTTACATTTGGCGTCCAACGTGGGGCTTCATCAATCTTATGGTATTTCCTTCAAATATTTTTAGTATACTGCAGTATATTTTTAATTTAGGAAGAGTGTATTAGGTCATAGAATTCCAACCACTTGTCTCTGACCCCGGTATTTTTCTGGTTACAAATTCTTTTTTACGACAAAGATATCTAAATAGTTTATGGTTTATTGGTTTTTCAACTCGAATCACTTTTTTTGGGCCAAGTATATTAACAATTTGGCTCATAAAGTCCAGAATTGTGCCACATATGTGACATGACATGCACTGTGTTGTAGGACTGTCAATTGGAGTGTCAATTGTATTAAAATTTTATGTAAATAATCAATTTTAACATCTCTTATTTCTTGTTTATTTCAGGTCCTTCATTCCCAACGTTTAAATGAGAAGCCATTGCAACCATGGGTTGTAGCAGAAAAATCTGGGACAGTGGCTGCTGCACATTGTAACTGTATGGCAGGACTAGGAGAGGCTTGTACACATATAGCCGCTCTGCTTTTTGCCATAGATGCAACTGTACGTATAAGGGATTCGAAAACTGTAACAGATGAAAAGGCGTATTGGTTGTTGCCATCAGATATGAGAAAAATGAGTTATGAACCTTTAAAGAACATAGACTTCACATCAGCAGCAACTGCTAAACATAAATTTGAACAGTCCCTGGATGCTATCTCCAGTCCAAGCACAGTATGTCAGACCCCAAAACTGCCTAGAGAAGACCGCACACCTGTGGCTACTGATGAAGACATGGACATTTTCTACAGAAAATTGGCTAAATGTAATCCAACGTCTGCCATTTTATCAATAGTTGAGCCACACTGTGAACAATTTATACCAAAGGCTATAAGTGAAGATTTTCCAAAAGTATTGACTGAACTAAAAGATGAAAATTGTATGACCATGAACCATAGTGAGCTGAAGAAACATTGTGAACCTTTAATGAATTCAATAACATGTGATGCTCAACAGCAGGATGCTGTCCAGAATGTAACTCGTGAACAGTTCTTATCCAAATTCTGGAATACATTCCGCGCTGGACGGGTAACAGCTTCACAAGCAAAGGCCGTGTGTACAAGTGACCTAAATGACCCTTCTGCCTTACTGATCAAAAGAATCTGCTATCCTGGGACTAAAAGCTTCAAAAATCAGGCAACAAAGTGGGGAATTGACAATGAAAAAAAAGCATCAAATGCTTTTAATAAGGTCATGATGGAAAGTCATGAAAATGTATGTTTAGAAAGTTCAGGCTTCATAATTTCAACTAAATTTCCATTCATAGGAGCATCGCCAGATGGTGTATTTTCGTGTGACTGCTGTGGAACAGCAAATGTGGAAGTTAAGTGTCCTTTCAATATCAGAAATGAAGGTCTTGACAAGTGTGACTACTTGATAACTGATGACAATGGTGATAAATGTTTGAAAACAAATCATCAGTATTATTACCAAATACAAACTCAATTGGGATGTTCAAATCTTGAATTTGGCTATTTTATTGTGTGGACAGAAAATGATTCATGTTGAACAGATCCTGTTTGATCAGGCTTTGTGGAAGAAAATAACATTTTGTGCCAAAACTATCTTCAATGCTGGTATTCTTCCTGAACTTGTAGGAAAATATTACACACGTAGTCCTACTTTAAGTCAGGCATTGAAACCTACAGCATCATGTAGCACACCACCAAAAACAGTTCTTTCAGCGGTGTGTTCAAACAGCAGTCGTAATGATCAGTCTCAGTCCAGTGAATCAAAAACACTCTACTGCTATTGTCAGAAAGAGGCTTATGGCAAAATGATTGCCTGTGACAATCAGAATTGTAACAATGAGTGGTTTCATTATCAGTGTGTAGGAATTAAGCGCAAACCTCGTGGAAACTGGTATTGCAAGGAATGCAAGCATTAACAGACTAAATCCGGAATTCAAATTTTTGGGTTTTTCCCTGTATGTACAAACAAACTTTCACTGTCGCAATAAATGTGTGTCCAAAAAAACAATAAGATTTAATCATGTTATTAGTTATATGTTTAGTTATGTTATTTGTGTTTTTCATCAATAATGTTTAGCAAACTTAGTTTGTACTTGCTGCACATTGGACGGAAAAACCCACAAATTTGAGTTTCGAATTAAGTCTATTGACACATGACAGTTATGGAAAAACTAAATTAATAGAGAAAAAGAAACAACTATGAGTATATTATTAACACTTCTTTAATATTGTTGTTATAAAATGATGGTATAATTGTGGTGAAATAGAATAACATGAGAAAGAAAAATATAATAAAATTATTAAGTACTGTTCAAAATATATCAACTGGTTAACTATGTACTTCTTTCTCTTATCATTTAAGTATACAATAATACATGAAAGTATGAATGTGTAAGTTTGAACTTTTAATATAATAAAATGTTATCTATTTACATGTATACCTTAAAGATACTTATTAAAAGTCATGAAAAATCTGAAACATGTTCATTTTGTTGCACTTTATAACTTTTAAATAAGCATAAGGCCACAACAAATTGATCATATGTTCTATGGATTCGCTCGCATCTTAATTTTGACGTTACTTTACAAAAAGAATTTTTATTTTATCGATCGCTCATAAAAATGTGGTCAAACCGCTATATAAAGCAACTGAATCAAGTTTTTTTAAAGTTTTTTTTTGCTTGCTCACCCATTTTTTTCCTAGAAAATCCATAGAACATATCATCAACTTGTTGTGGCCTAATGCATTTATGACAATAAATACAGTAGTCAAGTGTATATGAAAAATATTCAAGATTTTCTCCAATTTTAGTTAAAGTTCACTACAGAATCACATAGATTTACCAATCCACAAGCTACTGTTACAACTTTATCCATTGTGGTCATACCTTCACTATCCTTAGTCATTAAAAAGTTGATAGGTATGCAGCCATTTAAAATTGTATACTTTTGGCGAACAGACCCGATCACCCTTTCCACATGAATTCTACAGTGGGCCAGTTTTCTTGTTGACTCAATGTCTAAAGCCGATAATTGGTCTTTTCCTTTAGTAAAAGCAGGTATTTTCACTTCCGCACAGACAGACCCTACACTTTATTTTACATCAAAACCACGATCTGCCAGCACAAGATCTCCTGGTAGCAATTTATTTAAAAATCCACTGTTTTCAGTAATGTGCTTATCACTTACTCGTCCACCTCATCCATCAGAAATGTAAGAAACACTGCCCTGTGGTGTGATTCCAATTAGATACTTAATGGTATGATGATGTTTATATGATGACCAGGTTTAAGCTCGAGCTTTCAGTCCTGTAGGTTTTTCTATAAATACCTCAAAACAATCAATAATTACTGCACATTTATTTCCGAAGTACTTGCGAAATTCCATGGGCATTGTCTTCCGAAGTGTTTCTCTTTCTGGCCACTTTATAAGTTTTTTCATTCTTTTATACATAACATCAATAGTTTTTGAGAAACGTCTTGACACACTGGATTGATTAATTCCAAAAACATAACTTAAAAATATGTTTGACATGTTCATTCTTAATTTCATAAGTGTCATTGACATAAGTTTGAATTTGCTCAGCACAACACAACTGGGTGAATGAGGTTCTATAAATTCAAATAGAAGTTGTATCATTAAAAATGATGGTAATCCAGTCAAATGCTTCACCCTGTCATCATTGTCCCTAAAGAATTCAACATCAAATTTATCCAAGGAATTTATAGTTAACTCTAGTTCAAATTTCTCACTTCTTAACTTCTGCATTTCCTCAAAATGCGCCGACATTAAAGGGGCGTCTAAGTCTGTTTGAACAGAAACACCTGGGTGATCTTCCTCTTCTACATGTTCACTACCCTTACTATAGACATGGTCGTCAACTAATTTCATCTCCTCGGGAAGCTCAAACTCAATCAGACGTCTTTTCCTTGAAACCTGGCGCTGAAATCTACTTGTGTTGACAGGTGTACTGGTCGGCATACCACCCAATTTCACACTTGGTGCCCAGTCAGGGTTCAAATGGTCATACAAATAAGCTTTCTTACCTAGAAAAAGAGAAAAGAATAAATTTATAACAAAATGAAAGAATTGACACTTTGCTGTCATGTTGGTTTTTTTCTTTCCTTGGGTTTAACACCATAGCAACATGTTGTGTAGGTCATATAACATACATCAGTCAGTCAATCTTCTCATTTATCTCGGAAAGGCTAAATCTTAGGATTAAGTTGTTAATCAGTTACTAGGCGCATACATTCGTCAGTGACTGACAACCTGATGACAACTGTCTCACTTGTTTAAGAATCATTGGTAGAAGCCAGAAAGGGCGGAGAAAATATTTCATGACCAAGCAACACAAGTTTGCCCCGCCGGGAATTGAACCCACAGCCGCTTGATCAGTTGAATTGTGCAAAACCAACTTAGCCAGCTGGGGGTCTTGCTTTAATTAATTTACACTGTAGTTTATAAAATACATGTATACAGTATAGGCCAGAATTGGTTGAATATGTTCTTCATTTCTCAGAATCTTAACTTTACATTATACCTAGTTAACAAAATTTCATTTTCATTTGAAATTTCAAGACGACCACACATACACATACAGCGCTTCGAAGGGCAAAAAAAGTACTGAAACGTCTAACTAGTCAACTTGTTTGTCTTATATTAACTTATAATTAAGTCATTAGAAAAAAATAGAAACGTACCGCTGACGAAATGAGCTGAACATACACGGACATTATCCATGTTTTTGTTGGTGATGTCCTGACCTATTCTTGCAAGCCATACCCGTTGCCGATCTGAACTTAATTTCTCACATTCTGACCCTTGGTTTGTGATCACTGCAGGTATACGATAATACTGTAGGTCTTTCTCTCTATCTTTCCTATTTACACAACCAAAAATAGAACACTTTATCACCATAATGGCTAAAAATAGTACAGTTATTGAATCGTGTCGATGACTCATCGGGGAAGCCTCCAAAATGGCGGCCACTTCCGTTAGTGACGTCACGCGAAATATCTCAATTACCTTGAATAAAGAAGGACAGATTGCTATCCGGCCTATAGTTAGCATATCCCAGATCCAGATCCAGATCCATCTTAAGAAGAGGCTTAACAATTGCCTCTTTCCACTTGTATGGGAATACACCATGTTTCAATGAGATATTTATTAAATAGTTATTAGAGGTAATATTTCTTGTAGATAACATTTTAGCACTTTTCGTTAGCTCAGATGATTTGGCATTTAAATCACATATAAGATCTCTGACCTCTTTTATTCACTATTGTAAAATCCTTAAAATGGTCAAGACTAGGTACATCCTTCTGTTGGGGTGATTAAGTTGGAACTGCAGCAAGGATTCTCTAATTTTTAAAATTTTATTTAAGAAATAATCAGCAACATTTTCTGCTTCTTGTTTTTAGTAAAAAAATGATGATTTTCTAGTATTTTGGCAGATATTTTGCTTAAATGACACATATTAACTAAAAACAAAGAGCTTAAATATGCTTTAAATATGCCCTTTGTATTTGTTAAAACAATAAATGCATATAAATCTACACTTTGTTGCAAGAATTTTACTTTTATAATGACATATGTCATTTTTATTCATTTTTGGCAGCCATTTTAAAAAAATGGACTGTTCCAACCGAATTACTTAATTTGAATTCCTGATCTTACCATATTTTATCAATATGGACCTATTGGCAATAGAAAAAATACTATTTACAATGATTTTTAAAAAAATTATATATTGGCCCACCCCTAACATTGACATAAGACTATGTAAACAACTCTACTGAGTGCATATCTTGTCACAAGTAAAGACATGAAATTATTAGAAACTATTTTCATAAATAAAGTACATATATAAAGATAAGTTACTATTAATTAAAATGACACATCTCCACTGACAAATAGGGTCCCGTTAAGGGGAACAATATTGACTTATGTTGTTAAAGGTTTGATTAGTTTCCACTTCACAATTTGGTTAGATATCAGGATCGTGAATGTTTTAACTTGGCGTTGAATGGAAGAATTGACAACAGCATTGAACTTCAGGCTTAAGTTTCAGTTTTGCTTGCATGGACAGCAACCAAATAGATTTGGAAACTAGAGATTTAAGCCATTTTAATGAGGAAACCCTCTTGATGGTACCATTACTTTCATAAAATTAGGGACCTTTGCCAGTTATTTCCCCTTGTATACTCTTCAAATATGTAGGTCCAATTAGTTGGATTACTCAGATTTTACCATTACTTATCAATGTCAATTTGGCACAATTAATCTCAAATAACGTTTTTGTAAATCATATAATTTGTTTGAAAATGAAGCAATATAGTGTTTTGTTACGGAACTAATTAAATTTCATCACTCCTGAAATATCTAAATTAACAAGAAAGATATTAGATGAAATATTTCATTATCCTTACATAGGACTTCAATGATAAAATCCGAGAATTTCAACTGATAGGACCTACTTACCAATTGGATTGCTTCAGGTTTTATCAAGGAAAGATAACTGACTTAAGGCCCTCATTAGTAAATTATTCAGCTGAACTCCATAAGAAGTAAGTGTTAATGTAAGATAAATGAAGCAGAAAAAGGAAATTATGTTGAAACACAACATGTACAGTTTTTTATTATTTATTATTTATAAAACATGGCAATTACAAATAGAAAGCATATTTGATCACAGGAATTCCATGGGTATCATATTTGCCTCTGTCCTGTGAGCCAATGTTAGGTCATTTCTTAAATAATACTTGATGACTATGTACTGAAATATCATATAAGAACTTGACCATTCACTGAGTGATCGTCTGCATCTACACACACCTTTTACTGAGCATCTCCTGAAAACGCAAATATAAGAAGTTATTCCAAAGATTAAAATCTAGTTAATTCAGATTTAATTAGTTCAAATACTATGCTTAATTACTGTTGCAAACATTGAAACATAAATTCAATTTTATATGCTATTAAAAATAATGAATACAATTAAAAAAAATGTTTTACATTCATTTTATTCATTACCATAACTGTTATGAAATTACTGTTGGTTATAGTAACTACCAACTTCTTTATTTTATCAGCTCATGGTTTGTAGCCCAATTCAACTGACTTTCATAGTGAATGTATTATTCTCCATGTTCTTTGGCTTATTATATCAGCATCCTGAAAATCATAAAAAATGTATCACAATAATAGGATGGTAAAATTCATATAAATTGAAAAAAAGAACCCAAATTTCAAAGCAGATCATCGTCATTAAGGGAAAAATCTTACATTTAATTTTATAGTCATAATCTAGTAGCTATAAATTGTCCTTCATATATCCAAAGACCTATTATAACCCACTAGATATTCTCATTCTCTTAGTTACAGGATAGTTTACACATCGTCATACTACCTGAAATATTCCTTCTTTCCCCTAATACTATTCAATTTTGGAACAATCCTCCATACAGCATAGTTACTTTGCCCACACTGGTCCAGTTACGTGCAGTCAATCATTATATACGAAAGCCTAATTCAATGTTTTTAATTTACCAGAGTATTGTACTCCTTTTAAATTTCTCACTCTATTCGTTTCTGTATAGATTTAACCAGTACAGTAAACTTTTTTTTCTTTAATAAATGTAGGTGTATTTGCGACGTCATGATCATGGATCATTTTTAAGTTTAGCGCTGCGAAGCGACGGTAAACTTACTACGACCATCTCGACAGTCGTTTCAGGTTTAGCCAATCGAAGTCGAAGACAAAGTAGTGCTGTTGAACATTATCTCACCACAACCACGCAGTTTTCTTTCATAGTATGTACAAATTGTTTCTTTTCTATGGAATAACAGACAAAAATGCATCAAAGGAACATAAAATCATTCAAAATAAGCTGTCCAAAAGTTTTCATTTTATAAATGGCACCTTACACAAGGCGAGCGCTAATATGCTACAAAATTCGATTTCAAAAAGCGCTAGCAAGCGATAGACTTGTGGAACGTGTCCTTTGATATGTATACGCGCAACGATATCGAACTATTTTCTATTACGTCACTCAACCCGCGCTGAACATCGCCATTTTGCTGATCGATATTTACTATCACAACTCGTTGTTTTTAAATTACACTGTTAGTATTATTGCCTTTGTACTTGATTTGCATAGTATTTTGCATAATTTTGTCATGCTGTATTTTTTAGCCAAATTGAAATTAGGTCATACAGATTCCGAAGCTGAGCGCTATTTGTTGTTTACGTTTGTTCGATAGGGGTGGGGGTTTCTAGACATTGTTTTGTTTTTTAAGTTTTATTAAGAACATATAAATACGAGAAAAAATGTACACAGTTACAATTTTTGTCATAAATTACATTCGATATATTCGACATCCGATTACATTCGGCCACCAATTACGATGAGCATCTTTAAGAATAAGCAATTATATAATCAAAGCTCTTAAACTAGACGAATTTTGAATACATTATTTTTACTTTTAATTCGGATACATTACGGATACAATCCCCTTTTGTTGTTCTCTTTTGTGATATATAGCACACATCCCGCATGTCTTTCAACAAAAAACAGAAGCGGTATAAATGGCCATGTGTCTCATGCAGTCTTTTGGGTTATAAACAAATTGAAAACCGTGTAGCACTAGCAGGCAGACAGAAGAACAAAGTGAAAATAGACTCATTTTCAGTAATGTACAGAGACCTTATGAGCATGAATCTGCTACCTTATCCCTTGGAAAGTTGGGATGTGTAATGCGCAAACAGCAGTGGAATAGTTTTCTTTCTATGTTGTCCCTGCACGAAAGGCACTATTACAGTGGCCTATACTCGTAACTCAGGTGGGTAGTGCAAGTGGTATTGTGCCTGGATTTCAAAGCAAGTGTCCAGAAGGGGGTATGGGTTCATACCACATTTAGGGAGGTTATACCCTTACATGAAAATTTGATAATAATGTCAATTTTCCTCCATTAATAACGTATAAGGAGAAGTGTTTGGTTTTAATTTTGCTGGCAACCGTTGCCGTGACGAACTACGATGCAAGTATATAAACTGCCAGCATTTTGATACTGTATCCAATTTTGTTTCGCTTTTATTTCTCATAGAAAATCCCTTGCTTGATATTTTGCTGTATTTACTTTGTGTCAGTTTATGTTCATTTAATTTTATTTAGTAAACGTTCTTATGATTGCGATACGAAACGCAAAAAGAAGTGTATTTATATTTACATCAAAACACATAATAAATTAAGCCCCGCACGTATCATTAGATAGAATTATTAAACTACGTCAGTTTCTTTTGATATTTGAAGACCCCTCTAGGAAATATATATTACGGCTCTTGGATTAGATACATATCCGCTATCTATCAATCCAATTTGGAGCGCTACGGTATTGAAATGAATTTACAGGCCTTTATTTCCAATGTGCGTTTTTTCAAACATCCTGTAATTTTATTCATCACATAATGCTTTGTTTAAATTTGTATGGTATAATAGCCTGGCACACGGTAAACAATATGTATTTTGTATAAAATTGCGCTTTGATTTTCAATGAATAATAAATGTTTGGCGACACTCAAATCATTCCCCGGTTGATTGTTATATAAGTTTATAGATATATAAAAATGAACTTAGCCCAAAATGGCCAAGTTTTTATTTGTTCAAGCTACACCAAATAACCTTTATATATAGGTGTGTCTCCAACCATATCATATGTTCAAATGTTTGGTAACTTTTATTAAAAGATAATTTGTGCAATCGTATAATCTTAGGTATTGACGCACTAAATTCTGCTATGCTGCCTGCTTTCATTTATAACTGGCAGCCTCTAAGTTAATAGGTTTACATGTTTACTCTGCATTGTAGTCAATGTTAGAGTAAAAAATATCAAGAAATAAACTAAACATACATACTCAACGACTTTTCTAACCTGACAGTTTTACTTACCTAGCATTTATTAACGTTAAGTGGTACATTATTTAAACAAAGAACACCATCAAATTACTGTAAGCTACACAGAAATCGTGTGTGAAATTGTTGGTGAAACATGCAGTTTGCTGGGTTCATGAAGTACATGTTTTCAAGTTTTCGCCTGGCAAGTGCTTCTACGGACAGAATACATACAATCAGATCGTAAATACAGATTCGTTTGGAATAACTTCACTTTAAAACAATAAGCCAACGTTATGGCGAGGTAGATAAAAATAAATCTACGTGTGGTTTGTTTACACTACGCAAATCTTTTCGAATGCACTGTATTTATCAGGAAACTGTGTTTGATAAGTTGAAATTAAAATATTTGTGCGTAACATGAGGAAAAACTTCTGTATCAACTATTACATCTTGTGCACTTCTTCACAGAACGAACGTTTTCATAAAGTTTGATATTTACTTCCTACCACATACCTCCGTATCAAGTAGGACATCAGTCACCCACTGGCGAATGTTTGTGGTTACAACTAAGTTAAAATATATAATTCAGAAGTCTAGACTTGATTTGGAAGCTTGAATAGAAAAAAATGTCCGCAGCAACTTGACTAAAGAATGTTGCGATTAGACGTAATGCACCTCAACTATTAGACCACTTCAAAATGATTTTTTTAATTTACACCAGGTCAAACATTTCAACCAACGTTACCTCCCAAGCAGAAATCAAAGCGTCGATAGCGCTGTCAGACATGGGGTTTAGTAGAGTATATGGCTGTATGCAACTCATGGAAGCGGGCCAGTTATACAAGGGACCTTTACATTACATATACTATGTTAGATATGCACGTGCTTCTTATCGTCTGCTTGTTAACGCGTAATGCGGACTATATTAATTGAAGTGGAAATTATCTCTTTATTTGCGCGCGCAATACCGAATGTAATCGTCCGCGACAATTTTTGATGTGGATTTTCCACAGTCCACTACTAAACATGTAGAAACCCCATGTAAAAAACCAAACCCACGACTCAATGACAAAGTAATAGTATTATTATATAAGAATTTAGAGGATTGTAGAGACAGCATAGCTAATTTCAAACTTTTTCTCCTCAGACAATTTTAAGGCAAAGGAAAACGTACGAGTTTAAACCGCTAATTTTAACACTTTGATTCACAGTTCTGATATAACACTAAAATCTAAAATAAATCTACATAAACAAAAGTTGATATATTGTGATCTTCTAGATTATTAGCCTAAAATACACTACTTATTTAAATTATTTGTGTATAAAATAATTTATTTCTGCATTCATTAAATTTGTCTTGATTGAGGAACATATTCAAATTCCCGACCTATACGAACATCATTTTGTAAGTGTACCATTATAATGCATAATTTTAAACAAAATGTATAATGCTATAACTGACAGCTTATCAAGATATATTTCAAAATGAAAACACACTTTATAATTACAGCATGAAGACTTTTTGAATGCATGTGTCTACAATTTCACGCAGTAATACATTTCAATAAAGTTTATAAATAATTTCTTAACTTCCTTGATCTATTGTGTTGTCGTAGTTTGCAAACGTGAAATATGATACTGCTTCTAAACGTTCGTATAGATTAAAAACAAAGCTGCACATATTTTGTGTAATTATATACATGCCTCGGTTGAGGAAATTTAAATGATATTTTCCGTTTACAAATAAAGTATTTGTACATTGTTGTCTAGTAATGAATCATGAGAAACAGTATTTATATTTATATTTTAGCTCGATTCAGAAATATAAAAAACCAACCTAGATACACATTTCAGTGTCTGCTTCCTGTCCCTCTAGTACAGAGCTAGTAGGTTATAGTTTTCTGCTCAATGAATGGGTTAGGTTTCCTACACAGAGCTAATGTTTAAATAATTGCCAGTCCAACGTCAAAACTACGCCTCTACGCACTCTCCTTTTTATACGCCCGAAGTTAAACTTCGGACGTATTATGGTATAACGTTCGTCCGTCCGTCCATTCATCAGTCACATCAATCATGTCTGCTCAATATCTTGAAAAAGTTTCTGAGTGACAGTCATGGTACTTAGTAGGAAGATTGGTCATACTAAGTAGATGACCCCTATAAATGTTAGGTCACCCAAAGTTTTTCACCCAATTTAATGTGTGGATAGTCCCAGGGTAGAGCGTGTCCCTATTGATTTTTAGAACCTAAGGTCAAAGGACAAGGTCACTGGGACTTAAAATATGAAATCTTTGTCCGGACGATAACTCAACAAAGGCTGTACCTAGGTCTACCTATTATCCATGGATAGCCCTTGGGTCAAGGTTGTGCTTTTTTTATTTTGAGACCTAAATGTGTCAAAGGTCAATGTAACTGGGACTTTAAGTATATAAATTAATTCTGAACGTTAGCTTAACAACGACTGTACCTAGGTCCGCCAAATCTTATGTGTGGATAGCTTTTTGGTAGAGAGTGTGCCCTAATGCCATAACCCCAGTGTCAAATGTCAAGGTCACTCGGACATAAAATATGAAAAATTTGCCCGGACAATAACTCGACTACAGATTTATTTAGGTTCACCAAATTTTATGTGTGGATAGCCTTTGTGTAAAAGATGTTTCCTTTTGGTTCTGAGGTTCCGGGGTCAAAGGTCATTGTGGTTTAGACTTTATGGCAAAAACATTGTCTAGACGATAACTCAACAACTGATTTACTTAGGCTTACCAAATCTTAAATGTGTATAGCCCTTGTGTCAAGTATGTGCTCTATTGAATATGTTGCCCAGAGGTCAAAAGTTAAGGTCACTGAGACACAATATAGAAAACTTTTTGGTCGAAAACTCAACAACAGCTTCACCCTGGTTCACCAAATTGTATGTGTAGATAGCCCTTGGGTCAGGGATGTGACCTTTTGATTCTGAGATCTTAGTGGCAAAGTTCAAGGTCGTTGGAATTGAATGTTCGAGAAACTTTATGCTGGTGATAACTTGCCAACGGCTGTTCTGAGGTTCATGAAATCTTTGCTTTCGAAAGCACTCCAGTCAAGGACGTGACCTATTTATAATGAGTTCCCAGGATCAAAGGTGAAGGTCACCGATGCTACATATAAGACATAACACAGCATGGACAACACACGGGCGTATAATGCCCCGCCCAGCGGAGCTCTTGTGAAAGACGCCATTCAAATTTCATTGTAGTTCAGCCTCGTTTTGGTGTGTGTCATTGCTATTATCGTAAGAAAAGTATTTATGTCATTATGTTACCGTTGTATTTCATAATCCTATAAACTATAAAAAGAAGAGAATACACATAATTAAGAGAAAGAATATATTCTGAATCGTTGGCTCAAATTGAAATTAACCTAATCATTACTTTATATTACCCTCATTTTAAGCAAATAAGATGACCGTATCTAATGAATAGCAATAATTTGAATAGCATATTGCCATATAATGGTTGCAAACATAAGACATAAGATAACTAAGACTGAAGTATACATATACATCTATCACCCAATAAAGAAGAACTATATTAGTATCACTATTCAGTCGACTCTTGACATTAACTTACCCGATCATCGAGTCACACACCCACTGTTAACATACGGCGCAGATTGCAGCCACAGCATACAGCTCATGACCCTTACAGGTACCCATTAACCTGTATATACCCATTTACACCTGGGTGGAGTGAAGCAACCGCAGGTAAATTTTTTGCTCAAGGAAATTAGCAGTGACCCTAGTGGGGTTCGAACCGAGGACCTCTCTATCCCTAAGCGCATGTCCAACCACTGGACCACTGCTCCCACGTATATATCAATTAACCAGTATTAAGTGGCCAGAATCTTTCCAATTTTAGAATTAACATAGAGTCAAGAACATTTTATATGACCCATTTGTGCAAAAACTCATCTAGTTGAGCTTTTAAACAGTCAGCAGTAATGAAGCCAGTGTTCTCACACAAAGTTATTTACAATGTAGTATTTGATTTGACACATGCGCCTTGTTCGAAGAAGCTACCTTAATCATGAACTATAAACTTGTGTATCTCATTTATAAATGTCATAACGGAATCATCAACTCTGGTTTTAGCGGTCACCTGCTGTGAGCGGTCAATCTAGCCATTTTCCTCCACTGGTCGCTTAATACAGACTGCACTGTATTGCTACATAGCTGTTGTTACATAAGGATACGAAAAATAATGTTCGCATGGTATTCAAGGTTTTAGTTTTTGTTTCACATCCTGTAGTTCATTCAATGGTATCATGTGTTACGTTTATGATAGGGTAAAATAAGTATGTGATATAAAATTACCCTAGTTTTGTCAAGGTTTTCTAGATCTATGTAGTAAACACTCTGTACTTTAAAATGGCTTGTTAGAATAAATACAGTTTTATATTTTACTTCTTGTTTTGGTTGCTTTACTTGTAATATTTTATGGCACATTATTTGGAAGCAATCATAAATTCAATTCATTTTACCTTGTTACAGTTATGGTTACAATCTTTAAATCAAAGCACTGAATTGTTAAACACGAGGTATCACTTACCTATTCAAACGTAGGTCAAATTTGATCATGTCTAACGTAGCATTTTGTTCAAATTCATGCTTATGTCATATACATTCATCATCACGAAACTAGGCCAACATTACGTACATCCAAATTATAGTATGATATAAATGGTTGTTTTGTAGGCAAGTATGTTATTTTAACTATATTTAAACAATTCTTCCATGAATAATCTTTTAACACTTTCCTTTAATTGTGGGAATCGAGAACTTCTGTCCGGGACATCAATACGGAAAATGGAGTCTATCAAGATGGGGGGGGGGGTTGTAATTGTTTGGCAGTGCTTCCTAGTGAGTGAGGCATTGGTAGACAATATATGTCCATTAGCAAATCAAATGGCGAGGAAATAAGTCGGCATAGTCATATTTAAATTTAATGCTACGCTTGATGTATGCCTCTTTATCTTAGTCGAAAGTTGTCACCAGGTTCTAATTTTGATCATAAATTACATTGAAGACGTTTCCAGTAGTTGCAGTCTAATTGGTATAATACCTTATATTATTATGAAACTATGAAAACATTATTTAGGTTTATAACTATTGGATTTGCGGAAACGTCGATTTTTAGACCTCTTCCAGCAGCATAACCTCAATGAAATAGAGCGTGACGTTCACGACATATGAAGAAATAGTCCACAATACCTTCAAAAATGTATTATAGATGTATTAAAATGTAAAGGATCTAAATACATCCGTGACAAATATTTTAAGGTTAACTCACTTAGAGAATGTTTTGACTCGGTACCGTCATATGCGATACTTAACTATTTTAAGGAAATACATATATATCATGAAATATAGGACTTTAAATCATTATTATCAATTAAATTGATAGTATAAATTGTTGCTTTCGGCGTGGTATGACCTTTTTGTGTTGGTGCGCCGTAAAATCCAAACAAACAAACAAACACTTTCTATTTGTGAAAGTCAGCAGAGACACTGACACTTGACTATTTTATATAGAAAGATGAAGGGAAATTTGACAAGAGTGAGACCTATAATAACTCAATAAAAGGAAACTATCCAGACATATTCCAGATACGCAATGTTATCTTTGTTTAAGTAATGTCACAATAGATTATTCATTATGTCGATATTGACCAATAAGAAAGTAGAAAGTCAATAATACGATTCGATTAAGCAACTAGGTGTCCATATGAATTTTGTGCAAAATGCAAACACAACATATTCATAGTATTATTAAGTTACATAAGTTAAGATAACATAGGTTTTAGCATGGCGCCAATACTTATATAAAATGTAAAAGCGTGTGTCTGCTTTTAAATTACAATTCCGATAAACATTTAATCTAAAAATATGCTTGAATGCTGGACGAATGTTGCTATCTGGATACATTGCGTCCTCCTAGTTTGTCGGTCTAGGTAAATTCTATGTGTACAAAAGTAAAAGTATATTTTGTGCATTCAATACAATTTGTATTGATTAAGGAAAATATTCAAATGCAGGCCCTATACGAACATCATAGCGAAATGTAAATGCACCATTTTAATGCATGATTTTAACAAAAATGTATTACAACCATTCTCAGGAATTGATACCATTTTGAAAATCTTGAAAATCGTGTCTCCGGGTTGTATACGACTGCCTACACAACGTGAAGCAATACTAGTTGATATAATTACTTTGAATTGTTAACTTAGATTAGTGGTGCCAAATTGGTACAAAAGAAACATTGAAAACTTACGCCATTTCAAAATTTTGCTAAGCCAAAACTTCAATAAGCGGAAAAATGCCGTGTCTCCAGCTCAATTTTTAATATTTGCTTTGAAAAATAAGTAATCTAAGGTTTGTTATGGCTTAGAATATGTATTTATTTACAATATATGCGAAGTGAATTGTATGATTTTAAAGATATTCTACTGATACAAATATGAAATTCTAAGATTCTCCACATTTTAGGGTTGTCTCCAAAACCGTTCTATGTTACCGTAATTATTTTTGCATGGTTAAATTACTTTCCAAAAGGTGTTGTTATTAATTGTAAAACCATTTACTAATGTAACAACGATTCAAATATCGTGTGAAACAAAGAATCTTATCTGTCCAAAGGAATATGAACAAATTAACTCCAAACTCAAATTTTTAAATGTCGCATTTTAGAAACTATGCTTCCATAACGGGCATAGGGTATTTACTGGTCACAATATATGTGTTTTGACATTAAATTTACTGTTTGCCACATTTGCTAATCTACCAATAGATACAATTCTATTTTTTTAAATACTCTTATTTTAATAACTTTTATCATAGGGCAAGATACAAGAAAATATGTTATTAAGTGATTGCAGTATTTTAATGAAAATAAGATATATCACAAAATTAATTTCAAAGTGTGTGCCAGTTCAATTTAGAAAAACTTTGTAAATACACATTTGACAAAACAGAGTTACCTGTTATTTTATGTATACTGTTTTTCAAATACAACTTTTGACCGAAGTTAAATTTAAGCCAAACTATGTATAAAATTAATCAAATGTTTCTGGATTTGATTTCATTCCAAAATATGATTGTAAATTTTAAAAAAATGTTTCTCACCAGTCTAAGTCTGGTCGCATCCTCGAATTTTAATTAGCCCGGATTTAAAATTTCCCATTTTACTGCATTCTTAATAGTTATTTGGCCTACACAATCACCGAAAATAATTTGTAAAACCCGAAGGAATGCGTTATTAATATAATATGTTCCCATCGTGGTGCTTTATAATTTCCATAACATATGTTCAGTAACGCCGTTTAGCATGATTATTTTCGAAAAATGGCTAATGTATTGACTATTTATAATGTTCATCACGATATATATTTACATAGTATACTCACTAGATTTATCAGTAAAAGTGCATTTCGTTAGGTTAATACCTTAATACTTACTTCATTTCCCATGTGTTATATTCCAAGCTCAGTTGTATTCTTATTTTGTAATATTGCAGAACGTAAACCAAAATCTTGTTTCAAACATTAAGAAATACTCTGTATTGTTAATAAATTATCCTTTTGTGTTATTTAATTGATATTAAAATGCATTTTTTTCCAGTTGGCAAGACTCTTAATTTTTACTTTGTTCCGTAACTCCATGCCATATCAAATATGTCTTTATGTATGGACATGCAGTGGCTGGTTTCAAACTACTTGACATTTTATATATGCCTTTTATGTTTAAGTTTTCATCAATTTGGAAGCGAATGTTCCACATGTCTGTATGTGACTTATACACATATTGACATAATTGCGTTACGTTATCTTATCTTCACAACACAAATGATGATGAATTCTGCCTGCGCTGCTCTGACAAGCATGTATATATTGCGGTACAGTTTTCTTTAACTTGTCTCACTACTCACCATTAAATGATATTCCAAACTTACATGGACAGAAATACAGACTTTTATTAAACTAGTTATTAAATAATTTAACTCGTGATTCTATGCTCCGTAACGTAGGAGTTGACGGATAGTTTTGATTTCATATATATTTCTCAGTCTTTAAATGGTGTGCGTTATATTTTTGTTTCAAGACCACAAAGGTTTAAACTTTGCAAAAATTAAATATTTAAGGTTAGTTAATTTTTCAAAAATTCAGAATTGCTGATTATTTTATAATTGACAGGTTATCATAGATTCATTTCAAAATAAAGCCACACCTTATAACTACATAATATATACATATATATCTTTTAAATTTCTGTATTGACAATTTCATGCAATAATGCATTTCTATTTAGTTTATAAAGTCATCTTTCTCAGAAGACATTAATTTCCTTGATCCATTGTATTCTCGTAGTTTGCAAACATGAAATACATGTATGATATTCCATCAAAATGTTTGTATAGAAAAACAGGGCTATAAATATTTGTGTAATATAACACTTGTCTCGGTTGAGGAAATTTAAACGACTGTTTTCAGTTAACAAAAAACATATTTGTAAGTAATGTCTAGTCATTTATCACAAGAAACTGTAATTTAAATAATATCGTTGTATATTTACGTTGATTACTTTTTATTTGTACTGTACTAATACTAGTCTATTTTAGCTCGTTTGTAAAACAAGTTCTTACAATCTAGATTAATCCGTCTGTCCAGTACTGAGCTAGTAGGTAATAGTTTTTTGGTCAAGGAAACAATTGGTTAGATTTTAAATGTAATTCAATTCAACATAAAGCTGGCGTTCAAATTATTACCAAACCAAGGTCGTAATCACACGGCTACGCACTCTTCTTTTTATAGACGCTATTCAAATTTCATCTTAGTGCAGCCTCGTTTTGGCGTGTTTTATTTTGTTTATTGTAAGAAAAAGGAGTTTTGTGTCATTATGCTTATCGTAGTATTTCAAAATCTTATAAATATATACAAAAGAGAAGAATCCATATAATTTAGAGAAAGAACACATTGAAAGAGTATAACGCCTTGTTGGCTTAAGTTCATTTTGAAATTAACTTAATCATTACTTAGGTAACCGTACATAAGAAATAACAATAATTTGATTAGCACAGTATTGTAGAAGCATACATAGACATTAGTCTTAATTATACATATACATCTATCTCTAAATACAGATGAAGTATTTTATTAGATCATATGATGTTTCTTTCAGCAAATAATCTGTATTGTGTCGTCAGTATTTATTTAATTTTAGAAATAACATGGAGTTAAAAACATAACATAATGAAACAGACGTGTGGAAAAACATCCAGATGAGCTTTTAAACAGTCTACACTAATCAAATAAGTGTTTTCACATGCAGTAGATTATAATGTAGAATTCAATTTGTCATATGTGCCTTTTTAAATAAGTGTTGTTAATAAGAAGCTACCTTAATCATTAACAATAAATTTGTATACATGTATATCATTTATGAATATCACTATTGACTAATGATATCATTTTTAATATAAACATCCGCTAAGAGCCACCAATCCAGCCCCTTCCCTTCACTGGCTGCTTAATTACAGTGTGTACACTTAACCAATGTATAAACTACACCGATTTTAAAATGCGCATAAAGTTTTAACAAATGATGACAAGTACACGATATTTTATACACTGAGTCCAAACCACATAAGCTACATGTCCTTGATATTTTTACAATGAAATCGGACGCGTTTTTCCTTGTTATGCAGGTGTGCATTTCTATTAATAAAGTACAAAAATAATGAAAAGTAGTATCGCTTGTGAGTTCAAAGTTTCAAAACTACAGCTTTTATAGACTCAGAGAAAATGCAATTAATCACATCGGTGTAGTTAGAACATTGTTTAAATGTATATCTTTAAGTTAACTACGCATACAAAAAATAAGTGTTTGTACCTGACTATGAAAAATATCAGTGTTAGGTTTCAGTTTCACATCCTGTAGTTGATACAATGAATCATGTGATACGTTAAATAAATAACCTTCACCGAATAAGTAGATGATATTGAAGTACCATAGTTTCGGCAAGGTTTTCACGATGTATATAGTAAACATTCAGGCTTTTTTAGGCTGGTTATAACCGTTATATTAAATATATTTACTCACTGTTTTGGTTGTTTTACATGTTAATTTTATTAAATATTTATTGGAAGAAATCTAAAATTCAAATCATTTTAACAAATCATGTAAACAATTATAAATTTAGTTTTAAACCAAAGCGCTAGAGCGCTTGAGGATCGATGTCTTGAACTTATTCGTCATTTTGTTAAATACGAGGTATCACTTTCCTATTCAAAAATTAAATAAAATAGTGATATCATTAGATCATTTCATTGGTCACATTGTGTTCAATTTTGTGATTTAGTCATATACATTGACCATTGTGAAACAAGGTCAAACTGGTATAAAACATATGATACATTGTACAAACAGAAGTACAATGTATAATATAAAATAAAACCTTCGTAGATGAATTCAAATTCTTCACTCAGTCTGTGTCTCTTGGTAAAAAAGCAAATGATGTTATATGTCCAATCAAAAAATATTTCCACAATATAAATCCAAATAAAGATGTTAATTATATTATTACAACACTGTCCCAAAATGACTGTAATATAATGACTAAATTTAATACCTGAATAGGAGTTGACCAAGTACCATTGGCCTTTTTATATATATTTTCATGGAATTTTCAAAAATTATTTTATACAAACATCTAGGTAAAATAACGATTGAGAAGTACATTCAAGATTCTTCCAGAACGCTTTATCAACAAAACAATGATAAAAAATGATGCAATATTATGTAATACTATCTACAAGAGAGATAAGCTGAGGACATTCTAGAACAATCCATTTAAGCAATATTTCATTTGTATATCATTTATTATATAACAAAAAATATTAAAAATAGTGTTATATAAAAAGGGAATCTTTGTGTATTTCATCATGGACTTATTGATAAATTACATTGATATATAATAAACAGTTTATGTATTATCAGAACTGAACATTCATTTAATATCAAGCACTATACAGTTTCTTTTGTTAAACAATAACAAACATAGAATGCTTACATCACAATTAATACAACCATAACATTAAAAGACAATTATTATATAACAATAACATGGCAATATAACAAAAATACAATGACATGGCAATATAACAAAAATACAATGGCATGGCAATATAACAAAATTACAATGACATGGCAATATTACAAAATTACAATATCAATAAATTATTACAAAAATACAATGACATGACAATATTACAAAATTACAATATCAATAAATTATTACAAAAATACAATGACATGACAATATTACAAAATTACAATATCATTAAATTATTACAAAAATACAATGACATGACAATATTACAAAATTACAATATCATTAAATTATTACAAAAATACAATGACATGACAATATTACAAAATTACAATATCATTAAATTATTACAAAAATACAATGACATGACAATATTTCAAAATTACAATATCATTAAATTATTACAAAAATACAATGACATGACAATATTACAAAATTACAATATCATTAAATTATTACAAAAATACTATGACATGACAATATTACAAAATTACAATATCATTAAATTATTACAAAAATATAATGACATGACAGTATCTCAAACAACAATGACATGAAATTATTTCAGAAAAAAAGTTGCTATTCATTTCAATTCCCCAAACCATTCTCTCGATGATTTTTCTTTCATGCCAATTGATATTGTTACAGACGGCATGAGAAGACTTTTGAAAGAAACATTTTGGATTCACACACTTGATACTTTGTACCCAAAAGGTTTAAACTCAACATCTTTATTCAATATTTAATATATCATGACCAAACGTTTAACCTTTACATTATACATGTATCGTTAGTTCCTATTATTATTTTTTTTCTCTTCATTATTATAGGAATTATTTAAATCATAATGATCCGTTATTTGTATTTGTGTAGTGTCTTATGTTGGTATTAATATACATATTTTAATGTTTGTATAATATTTGAATAAACTTAGCGTTATGGCGCAAGACGGTTATAACTCCCTATTTTTCTTAATTAGAGTTGCCATCGTCTTCCGCTAAACCCGTTATTTGTGTTCTATTAGTATGTATTAAATACTGTTCATTTTTCCGCATTTTTATAACGTTTTTTTCGCGCAATGACGTTACGTCATCGTCTTATTTTCCGCCCTCTGTTGTTTATACCTGATGAAGCCTTAAATGGCGAAACGTTGTGAATAAACAATAAGAAATCAAGCTATGTGTTGGTAGTGTTTTTGATTCAGTATATTATGAAATTATTACAAAATTGCAATGACATGAAATTGTTACAATATTACAATGACATTGTACCTTTTAGTCTATTGTCGTTATGGATGAAAATAAAACTTAAATGGGGTTCTTCAGTAAATTGACATTCTTATTTGTATTACATGTTAATATATTTTGACTATGATCTGAAAATATAATGATAATACACTAAGATTTACAATATTTAAGGTAGGTAATCCACGATTAAATATTAACATAAAGTTAATATGGTTCAGCCATTCTCAAACACATTAGTGTATAAAATACAACGCTAGTGGCTTTATAAGTCATTCAAACTTTATCATAAAATTTAGTACATAAATATAATTGATATAAACAATTAACAAAGCAATTTACAATAACAGTGAACTCGACAATATGAGGTACTAATCACAACCAATTCAATACATTTCCATTCCTTCCAATTCACTCACACAGTGATTTGATAAGTAGATGAACTACATATAAATATATACCATCTCCACTACAAGGTTTAAGATAAAAGTGATATTAATAGAGAGAATAATGAGATTTTAAATAACAATTACAAAAGAAGTTAAAGTATTTAAGGTAGATAGCCATCTTGAATTTAATATCAATCATTTTAGTTTTGAAATACAAATGTAATTGAATAAGAAATTGCCAAATAAGTATTTAATTCAATTATGACAAAAACAATTACTAAACCAATATAGATGAGACAAACTGAATAAATGAAAGCGATACCACACCTATATTCCTCCAATTAATTTAAGTCAACTAAATACAATATAGAGTGTACACTCTTCAATAACTCATATTCTACTGAGATTCCTCACCAAAAGCAATCACGTGAAACTACAGCTAATTACCAAATAACTGACCAATCAGAATGTAATACCAAGAACAAAAAGTAGTTGGGTCATTGGTCAGCAAAGTACAAGTCAGTCATGAATTGAAATATAAGGTCTCAGAGCACTAAATATAGGAGGGCTAACGGAACTAAAACAAAAGTAAAACATACAAATATATCAAACCGTTACAACATAACAATATCACAAATAACAATGACATTAACTTGTTACAAAATTACAATGACATGACAATATTATAAATAACAATGACATGAATTTTTACAAAATTACAATGAAATGAAATTATTACAATATTACAATGACATGACATTAACACAAAACTATTATGACCTGTCATCATTAAATATGGCTGGGTCAAAAGCCGACAGTGATACTTGTGATCAGCATCAGCGTCAGTTATTATTAAAAATAGAATAAAGTAGAGCAGATGTTAATTGTGTAGAATGTGCTGAGTATCAATGTCATCAAAGATCTACCATTCATGGTATTTACACTTAGATGAATAAACATAAAATAGTTAGTGTATTAGAAGTACAAAATTTTGTTTTATCAGTCGATAAAGATGACGAGAAAATGACAGGATTCATATGTACTGTACATGGTAAACCTTATGAGTACTGTTGTCACAAAGATGCTGCCGTTTTATGCAGCAAAGTGCTGTTTTTTGATAAGATATTTCAAAATACTGTTGATATATAAAATATGGACGAACATGATGGGTGTGAAAAAAACTGAAACATAAATAAGTTGCAGCAAGAGACAAAAATCAAGTAACATTATCATTTTTGGTTGCAAATATTAAGGCACTGGTTTACAGGTGAATATGGACCTACAACATTTATGTAGGATTAACATTTTGACTGAGATCTTACGTTTATAGGAAGATGATACAGATACATGTTTAAGCATTGTTTGAAATATTATACATGTATGTTAACATATTATATTTTATATGATTAATATTATGCTCCGCAGGAGCAGAAATCCAGTGGTTGGACTCGCGCTAAAGAAACGAGAGGTCCTGGTACGAATCCCACTAGGGCTACTGCTAATTTTCTAGAGTAAGAAATTAACATGCGATTGCTTCACTCCACCCAGGTGTAAGTGGGTACCTGTAAGGGTCATGCGCGGTATGCTGTGGCTGCAATCTTTGCTGTATGTTAACAGTTGATATGTGACTCGATGATCGAGAAAAGGTGATATCAAGGGTCCACTGAATAGTGATATTAGAAGTAGACTTCAAAAACCTTGTTTTAACTTATTGGCCTAACGTATCAAGTGTACAATCGATATTTGACGGATTGAAATGATCATACCGGTGAGATCTACAAACTTAATAAGTGAAGTTCATATTACGTATTATCACTTGTCCATGGTTTGTCGATTCAGCTAGAAGATGATGAGATTTATAGCCAGTCTAGTTAATTGTTTATCCTATAGACGTTGCACTGCATTACATTTCATTTTAGTCACTCGATATTTTGGAAGGCTATAGAGACATATACGTATGTTTTTGGCTATCATACATATACATGATTTACCTACGTGATATGTCAAATGTTTTGTGCGGTGCATGAATGGTCTCTGAAATGAGGACACGTGATCTAATTTAAACGCTGGTGCAAAAACTGACTTTAAAAGTCAATTTGTTGATTTCACCGAATTGTGAAATATCGGTCGCATGTGTGTTTGAGATTTTAAGTCTTTAGTTCAAATTCAGGTGATGCTGACTGCACACAATAATTGCATCATTTTGTCCACGTAACCTAGTTTCGCTTGGCTTCTTCTTTGTCCTAAAACTGGTCACAGCCGGTTTGGTCTGGTGTGAACTGAAATCTAAAATGCTGATAACCAAATTTAGTGTAGCACAAGGTTATCCGAAATATCATGGTGACATTTTTTTTGGTTCTTACTTCTGTTTTTAGCCACACGCATCTTGTCTTTAGGAGAGACTGTTAGAGAGTGTTTAGGTCAATATCTGAGTCTCCAGGCAGTCAGTTTGTTTGTGTCTCTGGGACCGTGGTTTGAGACGGTGTTATGACAATGTTCTGGTGAATTAGACGAGGAGAATGTATGACAGAATATTAACAATATAAGGGAGATGGCTGATAGATATTTAAAGTTTTAATGGTATTTGAAATCACATTTTGAATTTGTGAAGTACTACCACTGACTATAATTGATGTTGATACATGTTTGAAATAAACTTTTTGAACCTAAACAGTGATTGTCAGTGAACTGATGACGTTAAACAATTCCATGACCAGACCTTCATATTTTCATTACGTTTGCCTTCCTGCGTTTGTATCATATAGGACAGTAATCAGCAATATGAATGCACAACTCTGTATTAAAACCTAAAGTTAAAAAATCTAGACCTACAATATGTCTACCAAGAGACAGTTGTCTTACTGTCGTGATATCTCAGTAATCAGATATCCTGTAGTCCGACGTCGAACAGACGAGTAGGCGAGTGGAATTTTTTGGATCAGGTTTTAATCAGATTGGGTTTATAATTTTTGTCCTAAAAAGAAATTATCTTCCTCCGTCTATTGCATGAATTATAATACCCGATGACGTGTTTGTATAGAAATAAGGAAAATATTTGCCCATTTAATTTGTCTATACTGAGCAATTTTAAAAGATAGTATTTCGTATTGAAAAACATACCTGTCTAGTATCATATCATTTGAAACTTTAATGCAATAATATCTTAATATTTTTATTTTAGTAGATACATGGTTAAAATTCGTTAAATTCATCTTCCTTTTGAATATTGCGTATTTTAAGTTACATTGGTTATATTAATAAAATATAAATTAATAAAATAAGGACTAATGATCGACATTTGCTGTTTTTGTCGGATGTATTGAACGATTATATTGAACTGCTCGATATTGGTCATTACTGGTTGAAAGGTTTTTTTGATTTTTGAAACATATTATCTGGCCATATCATGACATAAATAATAGATTACAAACTTGTTGATAAAATTAATGTGACATATTATGTGACTTTCACATCTAACTTCAGCCCCCAATTATATGTCCCCTCAGTGGGTTCGAGCATCTATAGAACCTAAACGGTGTTGTGACCCGGAAGATCTGGTTTACAGACGTATATTATGCTATTACCAAACGCATGAGCAACATCATACAATTTTATCTTAGGGCTCGAAGTAGGGGTGTGGCCTCAAAGAAGCGATATAATAGATATACTTACTATGGAAGTTTTTTAAGAGGGTTCTAACCCCTATAGAGCCCAAACTTTCATTTATAATGTTTATATGTTAACAGTGATAGTTTCTCCATACTGCAATCATTAAATTGAACATAATTATATCAATGTGCTTTAGTAAAATACACAGGTGACAGACTCAAATTTTCCTTATTATAGTTTATCTATATATAGTACTATAATGAGGAAAGTTTATACTATAATAAGGAAATTTTGAGTCTGTCATCGGTGGTAAAATATTGCTCTGCTTTTGTTCTATTATACAATGCAAACAAATTTTAGGGAAACAAAAACATATTTTAGTCACCTTGTCAAGTACACATACACCCAAGTGCTTCAAATCACTTTTGACATGATTTCAATTTCATACTCATAAGAAATTCAACCTCGCATACATTCATAAAGCGACTTGTTATATATGACCTATAAAATGTGTTGCTACGGCATTAAACCCAACAAAACAAAAACAGACAAATCTGTCCAACATGTTACAGCAAATGTATTTTGGTCCGTAAGTTAGTGTTTGTCACAACATCAAACTTCGTTAAGAATTCATGTCTCATTGTTGTGAGCAAAATTCTTACTTTCCTTTACATATAAGCAGGAAAACGCTTTATAACAAGTTATATTATAATATTGAAAATTCTTAACAGTTAACATGACAATTCAACACAATGCTATTTTGAGTTACCTTAAGATTATACTTAAGTGTTGTTGTTTTTTTTGTTTGCCGTGACAATCACATTTGCATTTCGCAGCAATTATTACCTGTATTTATAAGTCATGTGATAAAAATACATGACGAACGTGTTCAGAAAGAGCGGATTTGATTTGTTGGGTAAAAACCAGATGGCGCTTTTCATATCATAAACCTTGTTTCGCAAACAGGTTTTGGTGTGAGAAAGCACATGTTACGCTAGGGTTATGGTCGATCAATCTTAGTAACTTACGGTTAGGAAAGGATGAAGACGTTACAGTGAACTTTAAGGTAAATATTTTATGTTTATGTCTACGATTATTTAAAGTTTAAGTTGTATATAAAATACGATACAAGAAGTTGTTTTAACTTAAATTATTTAAATTTAGGGAGTTACAATAGTTCAATTTTTTAGTTTAATGTACATTGTATTCTTCCTGCTACCACAAATAAACTACGTATGTTTATTGTTCAAATCTACTTTAATATTTAGATATTATTAGCAAAACAAAAACATTGAACATAGTTCATCTTGATACATGTTTTAACTTTTTCAACAATCAAGTTATGTGTCTATAAATTTTGTGTTCAAATTTTAAGATGGAATCTTTCCAAAATTCCAACTTTCGATGTAACCAATATGCCTTAAATCATTCGATATAGTTTGTAAAGGTTTAAAATCGTGTTATATCTTTATATATATATATTAAGACCCCATTTTGGAAAAAGTTGAGGAAATTTTAAGTGATATGTAATAGTTATATAAAAAGTTATCTGGATGCGATTAATACGAAAATGGTTTTGATAATTTAAGTCTCTTTATGTGCTTTATAGGGGTTTCGAAAATGACTGACTGTTTAAATTTTTCTACAGTCAGGTTCGTTTCCAGAAAAAATTGTCGCTATAACGCTTATGTCAGACAGTGTAATGAGTTCTTCCGACAATGTACATTTTGGATTTAGTTTTACGTAGTTGATGGCATCATGCATATGTACCTTCGTATATATATAATATAAACTGCAAGTGTACTTTTAACTAGCATGTGAAATAGAGTATATTTCAGAAAATTGGTGATTATTCATTTGCAACATATAATAAAGTAAACATTTATTTCATTTCAAAAACAGTATTCGTGTACATACATATTACATACTCATGTTATACAGACCACTGTAGTAATGTACAGGAAATTATTTCAATTTTCTGACTGAGTGTCAGATTCGTGCGCCTGCCTGTAACAAGAAGGGTATCCAATTAAAACGTCCTAAACTCTGTTATCAATCAGTAGGGTATGGTGTCGACGAAACTTGTAAAAATGCATTCTGTTTGAAGATAGAACCTACAACCGCAAACTGCATTAACTAAAATCAAAGCACTGAAAGTGATGTAGGAACGATTCTTGAAAGCATGTAGGTACCATGTCTAAAATATAACTTTATAATTAACACAAATAATAAGTAGTTGGATCAACAAATGGTTGGTATTTTCAATCGAAGTTTTTTTTCCTTATAAGTTACGTATCTTTTCTCTTAAACTGATCATTTTAAAGGGAAAAAAATAGTTAGTTCAGTTGATGTATGGTTTTATTTTACACTCTTGGGTCATACCTTTATTTGAGATTAAAAATCAACATCAATTTTTGTGAAAAAGTCTCATTTTTAATGAATCATCATTTTCCGAAAAAAGCCTTAAAAAGTAGCACTTTTCTGATAATCAGTGGTAACGACTCAAATGCTGTATCCATTTTGATTCATGAAATATCGCATATTTTTTTAAACCCATTTGACCCATTCATTTGTATGTGCGAACAAAACTTTCTGTGGCTTAAATTAAAAAAATGCTATCTGCGAAGTGAACCATTTTAGAAGTTTATAATCTAGTACAACACGTAGTTATAAACAAAATCCCAAGCACGTGTCATTTTGACGTCAGAAAGGCAATTTTGTCTGACACAGATTCTCCAGTGGTGTTTGAGCCTTGAAATATAAAAAAAAATTTTCGGTGATTTTTTGTCCTTTTCGGTCACTTTTTCATCAAGATTTAGTGATTGATACCATCAATTTGTGTGAAAAATTAACCATCTTAATCAAACAAAATTTTCAAAAAATTGCTTTAAAAAATAGCACTTTTTTGAGAATCAGTGGTATCACCAAAATGCTGTATATATCAAGGTTGTTCACATTGTTTCATGAAATTGCGCATGTTACTTAAAAGTCATTAGTCCTTCATTTCACGCATAGATTTGAAGGCGTGAAACATCGTTTTGTCCCTTTTAGGTTACAATGGAAGCAGTTTTAATTGTCGAAAAAGAAAGTGTAACATGCCGTTAATTAATCAATTGTGAAAGTCTGTTGTCCATATTCGGGGTGCTTTCAGACCTTTTTCATGAGTAAGGCAAGTAGCCTGTAGCCTTTTACAAGGGGATAAATGGCGTGTGATAATTAGAAAATGGGGAAAAATAAAACTAGACATTTTTTATGTATGTTTAATTCTTGTTATCACACTTCATTTTATAATTATTGTTCATGTTTGTTGGGTGGAGGTTTAGTAGCTTTAAAAGTGTCATTTTTTCGATTTTTTTGTATAATTGCGCAAATTCCGTAACTAACCCAACGATCGCAACATGCTCGGAAAGACATACCACGTGCGTCGGGAAAAAAAACAAAAAAAATATTTCGCTGCCGGTTTAGGTGCGAATAGTGTAGGGGCGAATGTGATTGAGGACGAATTATTAGCAAGAATTTATCAAACTGGTTATTTGAAGGCCTCGCGGGCTTGATTATTTAAATTTTTGATAAACTTATTTAACGAAATGACCATGTCCCGTTCGTGTAAAAGAGTTTCGATAAATAACCGTTTCAATAATTAGATCCTGCGAGATTTCCGGTTTCTCTTTTGTTCTCTGGGTGCGAATCGTTCGCTACCTTTCCGAAACTAGGTCATTCTTCTGCTTTGAGATAAAGACGTTTTTTCACGATTAGTACTATACTTCACTCCCAGTCTATACATATGCAATGTTGTGCAAAATCATTTTTATGCTGTCAAGAGAAATATATTTTGTCAAAACAAGACTTTTTTCGAGGTCTTAACTGGCAGTCAGTTTACAAACGGAAGTAGCCATTTTGTAAAATTTAGTACCCTGCTTTTTCGTTCTAGGTAGCTCACTAGCTGAATGAGCCGGGAACCAACGGTATAGAATAAATAACCAGGTCGGGTTAAAGTTCGTAAATGAAATATTAATGTATTTATACACAAGTATTAGCATTTCCAAAAATGCTTGAAATCGTCGATTAGCCGTGTATTTTCCATAGAGAATAAAGATTCATGCAATATGCAGATCAAACAGTGCATGTCTTTACAGTAGAGGGCTTTAAATCAGACCTTCAGAAGCTCGACTACAGCACCTCCTTCCCCGTCGGATATAAATACCAGCAGTGGTCATCTGTCATCTGACGTATTACCCCAGATTCAAGTATTCGTCAGTGCTTTAAACCGTTCCAAGTCTATTTATAGACTACAGACCGCTTGATTAATTTTACACACTGTAAGGCCAGATGAAAACCATCGAATTTCCATTTGCTGTCCGGACATATTCTGACCGCGCTCGTTTCAAGAACATGTTCTGTCCTACATTCCGCCAGCTAATCGAACGTTCATATTTACTAATAAACTCGCTCGGAAATAGGGAAGATAGGTTGTTGTTTTTCAACAAAAGCGAGCTTTCTTCAATAAATGTACATGTTACGAATAGGCATGAATGTTTTTTTTGGTTTTAAATTGTTACTCCTTGTAATTGATACCCGTTCATATATCGATAATGATATTTTCTTGTATAACAAACAGGTAACCGTATAATACACGCCGTGGACGATTCCATACACGCACCCCTTTTTTTGCTACTCGACGTCATCATTTTGGTCACGTGACCTCTAATCCAACGTTCTGATTGGCTTAAGACAGCCGGTGTCGACACAAAAATGCTCAAATCTTGATAATTGTTATTATCGTCGACAGGTCGACGATAACAACGGGAATTATTGAGTATAATTACGATTGACTAGTTTGCGTCATTTCGGAGTTGTTCGATAATTTCCGTGTGTAGGGGAGACAACCTAGCTCTGTATAGTTACATGATAATGAGCCAGTATGCCTTCTTTGTCTTTGTGGATAGGCGTGGAAATATGAATATTTATGAGTCAGAATGGTTTTAAGATTTATCATGTCTCTGGAACGATAAATCGTTCCAAAAATCCTGAGTTGATCTAGTTTTGAACTCAGCATTGTAGAAATAATTTCCGTGTTGAAACTTATTACCCGTTGTAAACAGATTAAATGTTTGAAATACATGTACATGATATCCATGCACAGCCAGGAAAACAAGAACAGGTAGCTAAGCAACTTAAGTCACTTACTAAAACACCTTAAAATGAGAAAATCGATACCCATTTAACCTAATTGTCGTAGTTATGAATCAAGTTTGTGCAGTAGAATGGGTTTTAGGGGCCAGATATGCGTGTCGGTGTCGGAAACATGAATTTTCGTTATACCGGATACAAGTATTGTACAAAAATTATCATTCCCTTAAAATGTGTCAGAAAAACGAGATTGTCGTTGTATCGAGATCTAACTCTGATTGTCAGAAATCGCATACAAATGTCTTGTTGAAACAAAGAATCCATTCACGGAAAATTGAAAAAAAAAAGATTTTGTAATCACTTAATTATTAACTGAAAGTAGATAAAAAAATGAAACAAATGCGATTTTGGTCCGGTGATATTGATTGGTACTGTCTTCAGAAATAAACAATTCGGTTAAAATAAATTATGCACACTGAAACTACTTATTTTCGCTCTATCACATTTATAATGTGGTACACGGACAGTCCATGAACTGGCACAGGTAGAGTCTATAGTCTTGCATCATTTGCCAGGTGAAAAGCATGAAAGAAACAGAAAATTCGCCGATATCGGTGGATTTATATTTATCATTGTGAGCTCAGAAAGTTGCGACGCCACTCGTGAAAATATGTTTTCTAAGCTCACTCGGTGAAATATAAATCAATCTTACACAGAAATCTGCGAATATCCTCTATTAAATTTAAACATGAGAATTTGCGATCACCAGAGAGTGATCTCGGTTGTGTTTAAAATTTATATATAAATGGGATTCAATGGGGTGCGAAACCAATGTCGACTTCGGAGGAGATCCGCGACACAGTCGTAACTCTTCAGGCATGATTCCCCCGGATGAAACCGTAGTAAACCAACATGGCCTTTGCCAAGATGGAGATACGGTGATTACTGGTTTGGCCATTAGTTTTCTTAACGAATCTCTCGGGATCATTCCTGTCCACCGACAAATAACAATCGAAACGCACCGATACATACACAGTGACATTGTGAAGTATGCACTACCCTGTATTTATCTACACTATTGTAACTATTGTTCTGTCCAATCTGCGTGAACACATATCCAGTAGACCACGGTCATACTGGATCTGTACTTTTCCCTTTGAGGTCACGTCGAGACGAACTTTGTGTCGACCAATCAATGCGTAGCTTTCATCTAGACGAAAACACTATTAACCACATTTTGAATTCGTAATTTCTACTTTTAGACCAAGTTTTGCTCCAAGATAATTATGCTTGCTAATTCAACCGCGGTAATATTCACGGATGCGATTGGGCGGCTCATTTCAAATTTCGTGACGAAAAGGATGTAAACAAGTTACGTATCATAACAATTTTGTCATTAATACAGACTGTAACTATTACCCTGTAATTAAAAATAGAATAAATGATCAATTTATACAAGAGTGGCGAACTTCAATATCTGCGATGCCGAAACTTACCTATTACTGTAAATTTAAAACAGAGTTTGAATTTGAAAAATATTTAAGTATTATTACTGATAACAGTTTACGAATACATCTTTCTAAATTTAGACTTAGTAATCACAAATTGGAAATTGAAAACGGTAGAATCGCAGGTATTGAACGTAGCCAACGCTTGTGTAAATTGTGTACCCAAAATTCAGTCGAATCTGAGTATCATTTTCTTTTCTGTTGTAGTAGATATTCCCCCATTAGATCTAAATATTTTCGTAACTGTTCCTGGCCTACTGTTGACAAATTTATTTATCATATGAAATCTAAGAAAAAAATTAACATCATAAGTATTGCAAAATTTATAAAAGAAGCTCTATCTATCAGGAATCGTTGTATCAACACTTAATTACTGTTTATAATATATATATTGTATTTTGTTACTGTTTTGTTATTGTTTAACTGTTTCATTATATTGAATATTGTATTTGATATATATTTTTGAATGTGTGGTCTTTGCCATGAATATTGTAAATGGCCAAAGGCATATGTAAATGCCGTCATTTGCCAATAAAGATGTATGTATGTATTAATATTATGATGAGAAAAGGTCACCTGAACGTGACCTTCGTTTGGAAAAAGCCAGATCTACATTAGCGAGTATGCGAGCGGTAAAATTGTAGATCGGGTTTTACTCAGATTGTGTTCTGTCTGGCAAAGAATATAATTGTTGTAAAGTAAAGGAAGTAAGATATAGCATGGTAATTCTAAAATAGATTAAAATAACTAAATATGTTGGAAATGCGTAGATATAAGTTTACTATTACATTATTTAATACCCCAAGCATAATATATTACTAGTGTAATATTAATAACATTAAAGTATTGTTTATGAATAGCTTTGTATTAAAATCTCGACATCACATTTAGGATGCATTAGGTAACGTACACATCAAACCCGTCTGGTAAGCTAAGTCAGTAGTGTGTCTGACTCCAAAAACATGGATTTTAGGTTAGATTCCAGTGACGACACTTAAAACCCTTAGTGGAGTTCTATTTCTGTGTTAAGCAGGGCAATTTTAGCTATTTGTGATGGTATGTGCTAAGTACAAGGTCAAGAGCTTGATTCCAGTTATCTAGTGCAAATTGAGTGCAATGAACGTGAGTGAAAGTTGACCGCTGCTGTTTGAGTAAAAAATGTTTAAATGCGGTACCACATAACTTAAAATTTTTGTTTACAAATTTTGCTATAATAGGTCGTTTCACCTCACATCAAGTCGGCACGATATGACCTTAAATGTGTTGGTGCGTCGTAAAAGCCAAACAAACAAACCTCACACCAATCAAATAGTACCACGTCAACATTCTCACTCGGCAAAAATTAAAGTAAGTTTAGATTTGTTTTTTGTTATGTTATAATAGGTCTTTTAACTTGGGTATATAGACACCATCAAATTTACATAGAAATCATGAATCGACATGACTAACTTATAAACTTTTAAAATCATCGACTCCTATATTATAATACTTTACCTGTACATAAAATTACGAATATTTTGAAACGCTTGACTCTATAGTTAAAAGAATTCAAAAGAAGTTAAATTAAAATATAGACAAAATACCCGAGTGTTTTCTAACCAATCAAATTTAACTTCCTCTTATAACCGATTTTTATTCCAATGTTTAACTAGACCTCACGTTAGTCAGGCATTATTTCCTCAATAATCACACACTGACGGTTAGAATAGGGTTATTAATTTTTATTTCAAACATTTCGTGTTGTATATAATATTTAAAATCAAATGGTTTAAGAATGGGATATCTAAAGATGACATAATCATATGAGAATGGTTACAGAACTAGGCAAGTTATTATTTCAAATAAATTCATGAATTAACAGTTGATAGACGCCATACTTGTACTTTTTATACACTTGTTGTTATTTTTCCATACATAATAGTTTTAGTTCAAACGTTTTATTTCAAACAATGTATACATAGTAAATTAATATTAAAAAGTCTTTAAAATACTCTACTGAAATCCGACTTGTTTTGCTGGTGTCCACAACAACGGTTTTGTAACTAAATTTGTGTGTTTTCGAGCCTCAATTTTATACATATACTTTTTTATGTATTTACCATTCATATTCACAACTTAAAGGGGAAATCACTAGTAATCAGCATTAGATTCAATAAAATCAAATTAAAAATATCTTGGGCTAAAAATAGCTCATGCATGAACCAAGATGGCAGCCTCCATGAATATATGTCAACAAAGTAAAATTGCTGTCCTTTTTGGAAAAATACGAAGTAAATGGAGGGTACTGGAATCGGGAATTTTATGGAATAGCTGTCTAATATCAAAAGCTTGTTTTAGTCTGTTGAATAAATCATGAAGCCGACATAAAAAGAGTTAATGACGTCAATACACAAGTTCAATACACGGCAACTTTGAACTCAGATCAACATGAAAGATTGGCTGTATGATTGACTGTAAATTGATCAAAATTTAACTTCTACTTTCGGTTTCAAATTAGCAGAGACATAAAATTTCCTGAAATCGGGTAGATAATTTTGATATTTTCACACTATTTGCATCAGTGCTATAATATTGATATGACTTGTCATTGAAGGTAATTGCTGCTGTTCTGCCATACATGTATATACAAGACATATGCAATATGCAATGCTTGGGTTTGATATAGATAACAATCTAGATTGACCTAATTACATGTACAGTAAATGAAGTTAGTTAAAGGAGTTTTAGAACATACATTTGTAATAACACTACAAAATCATGTCAAATTGTCAATATAGGCTGCAGTTTGCCAAACGTGCATGCTGTCAACTCATTAAATATAGCCAAGTTGTAACTTGGCTATAATAAGACCAACAAGTTTGTCAAAAACCTTACAAAAAAAGATAAAATCTGGTACTAACAATGAGTATTTGTTTACTTTTGATGTTTTGTACAATATTCAGATAAAATTCTGAGTTCAACTGTTAGGAGTAAAACTATAGAAGAATTTTTATATGATTTGAACATAATGATGTACAGTTTTATTAAATAACAATGTATACTTTAAATTCTTTCCGTTTGCATATGCATTTTACGGTATGTTATCCCTGATGTGGATATACGTTAAAAATATGTGTATACTTACTTTTGACTAATAAGTTTGTTCTGTTTGTTTCGATCAACAGAAATTTTCAATTAGACATTCCATATGTTATAATTTGTGTAACACATGACTGTATATATAGCCTCTGTATTTTTCTTTTATCAGTATGACGATAGAGAAATCACGAAATTAAAAAATAAAGTTTACTAAGAAAACGACGAAGTAAATTCCTGGAGGAGATAGTCACGGAATTCAAAATATCTGCAGGTAAATATGAGGAATTTATAATTTATTTAAGTCAGTATAAGACGACTGTAGAAGTCTGCTCTGACTTGCATTTTAATCAAATGTATAAATAAAATAGTCACAGAATTCATAAAAATTGCCAGGACTTTCACAATGAATTAAATACAGGACTAGTCGATTGTAACTGCTTGCTCTTGTACTTAATTGAAGATTATTTATGAAAATTAATTGGTGGAATTAAAATTCCCTGATGGTTTTTAGACAAAATTGACTATATAACATAATATTAAGAGATTAAGTAAATCATTAAGCCATCATAAACTGGTACTCTCGTCATCCAGGTTTTACATATTTGCATTAGAATAAAACAATCATGAGATTAAAATCACTGAAACTTCTTTAACTTGTGTTTGAAATTATATATGGGGTGTTGTGCTCTCAAATTCTGAATTTTTATAAAAGCCAGTGAAACTTCCTTTTAAAACAAACGTTTGCTGATAGATATAATCGATGCAACTAACCCTTTACTGGTTGCGACATGTGTGAAAGTAGCCATTTTTTCACCATTACGCGCTAGGTCTATTTTAAGATGCTCTAATTTCATTACTAATTATCATACATTTATGCAACTTGGCCAAGTGTTTCCCTGGGTAAATGTCTTTCGGAAAAATCAAGTTGAGCCCCGATTACCGTTAACATAACAACGCTGGGGCCATGCAAAAAATGCAATTTTCGCTCTTTTTCCACTCCACGTTTGCACTTCAAACATCATTTTTTTTCCGAAATTGACGTCTAAAGTGCCAGGTCTTTTCAGATACTGAAAACATGTTTTCTTATCAGCATTCGGCGCCATTTCTCTGCACTCAGTGACCCCGATTTTTCTCTGGCGATGAGGGGCTCTGCGCCCCTTTAAACCCCGGCAACAAAGGGGGCACATCCCCCCTTCGGAACCCCCATGAGACATCAATTGATGGGGGAGGTGCGCGAAAATGAGCTCATTTTTTGGGACAACTATCCTTTAGTGAAATTCGCTTAATCCAGTTAAAACACACCATTTTCAAGGCTGTGGCGGCCATTTTGGAGGGAGAGTCTAGACACGTAAAAATGCGGGATTGAGCGGTTAAGGGTCAAACTACATGACTGTGTTTCGACTCATATATTTCACCAGCAAATTTCAACAAGTCTATTTTCTAAAGAAACTATAATTGTCTAAAACAGGTAAAGTCTATTCGGTGATACAATTCGATGATGCAAGGCTGTGATTATTTAAGATTGAACCCAGGGGCGGATACAGAATAGGGCTGCCTGGGGGGCTGGTTGACCCAACTTGGGGTGGGTACGGGAGGGGTATCCCCTCCAGTTGGTTGGGGTACGGGGGTTTCCCTCGGAAATTTTGAAAAATTAGGGTCTAAAATCGAGCATTCTGGTGCATTTTTATTGCACAGATTAAACTTTTAACTGGTCAATCACGCATTTTGAGGGCCTTAGAATTGGTTATTTTTCTGGATTAAGTGAATTACGCAGTGCCCCTCTTCGCCAAGAAAGATCGGGATCATTGTCTGAAAGCCGGGAATAACTTGGCCAAGCTGCATATCTGTTAGTCAATTGGTAATGAAATAAGAGCATCTTGAAATAGCCCTGGAGCATTATGGTGAAAAGATGACCACTTTCACCCATGTCGCAACCAATAAAGAGTTAACAAACAACCAGAATATATACTTATATAAAAGTAAGAAATTGAGTAGTAAGTAAATTTTATTAAATGTCAAAAAAATGATAAGTGAACATACGCTGTAAAGAGCTTTTTAACCGACCATACAAATAAAAAATATCAACAAATTGATAGGGAATAATGGTTGATACTAATATTTAGACTAATAACAGGATTTTATTTCAATCCAATTCTGTATCTTAACTATGTATCAAAAATGTTATAATATATTTACTTCAACATTCGATAAAATAGAACAATGATTAAACTTGTACCAAAAAATAATTGATACAAACTTAAGTTTGTTTTAAAGTGGGATGAAAATTAGTAATACGTCAAATTTAATAAGATGGAAAATGAATCTATTTTAAGATAAACCAGAAAAACTTAATTCTGAAGCAGTCCAAACACATCTGTCAGATCAGTCATCAACAACACCGTTCTAATGGTCCTATTAGTCAAGCCAGTGACATAGATCTATATCTCTGGTCAAGCGTGAACAACTTGTTAATCGATAATTACACTCTCAACAAAGCCCCAAGGCAAGAGATTAACAACCGGATGTTAGCAATTAACTGCTTTGATAAAGGACACACTACGGACCTTAAATGCATTAGAGTATATCAGCTCAGCTGGAAAACGTATCTCTGGGCTGAGATGGGGGGGGGGCTGCAGCCCTTTAGCCCGGGCCTAAATCCGCGGCTGGCACCAATGTCTTTTTGTAACAATAAAGGCTACGAGTTTTAATCTTCTGAACATTAATCATTTATGTTATGAAAATATAAATTGTTAAGTTTTATTTTTCCGATAATTTGTATGTATTAGGATTTTTTTTTTGTACAAAACCGTGATAACGTAGAGATAAATCTGTAAATTATGATACTCACTAACCTGTGACTCATGGTTAAATATTAAACTGGAATGTTATGGTATGCTCCCTTATATGAAATAATAAATTCATCAGAAAGAGTAAGTTTAAATCATTAAAGAATTTTATGACTAGCTCATCTTTGTTCAGCCATTTTAATTTACAAATATAAGTGAAATTTATTTTTTTACCAATCTAAAGGTTGGAATATTCACATTTTGTGTTGGTGTGCAGATTACTATATTCTTGTACAATGTATATATGAGAGAACATTTATATCAATTTGTTATCAATTTATAAACCTATCGTTTTACGCATTAGGTAAATGGAAATATAGTGGTAGTGTATCACAGGAACACTTGTTAGGTTTATTAAACTTTGACCATATGACTTTGCCTATTTAAAAGGAACAAACACTAGTTGCATCATAATATCATAAAAAGAAACAGAAAACTAAACGCAATATACATACATGTACATGTGTGATATGAACCTAGAAAAAACAAGCATCGAATATTTACTGACCACTTTAAAATTGCTATTGTATACTGGGGATGAAACCTTTATCTTTGACATTTTGTTTATACTGTCTAATGATAAATTATACAGATAATGAAATGCTTAATTGATTAATAATTTGGTAAAATGCCAAACTTTTAAAGTATATTCAAGGGAAAATAGTCTTACAGAAATACAATGAAATAGCATACCAGTTGTCTCCCTTGATAATATATAAACTTCACCAATGTACAAAATTATAAAATATAATTGATATTTTTTATCGTTATCACTGATCTTTGAACTTGGTTTTATGTACTCGTACCACATGGTTATCTAATAAAAGTAGTTATATTGTCATATGATAGATACATCAAATTAACCTGACACGTTTAGTCCAGTGATAATTTCATAAACATAGTCGAATTTGTTAAATTGAAGCATTTAATAAGTATATCAATTATCAATTGTATCAGGTAGAAACAACCTAGTACCAACAATGATTTAATATGCACTTTTACATATAATTTAAAGAAATAGATTTCTAATGAATACAGTTTCTGTATTGAGAATGTTATAACAATTTTTTTAAGTTTTTCTGAACCTGAGGTCTGGGGCTGGTTCTAGTCATTAGCTATGTTTATGAATTATATAGCAATGTTGATTCTTTTTTTCTATTCATTTTTATTACAGGATGTCGAGCATTCAGCCCAGTAAAGAACAGTTATCTTTGATACTGTCCGACGTTTTAGATGACATAGGTCTGAATGATGATATCATAAAGAAAAGACGTCAAAGCACTTTATTTCAGGAAGGTAGTCAGAATGTGGAAAATATACTTTGTGATACGAACAATAAAACTTATATTAATGGTAGTCAAATGGAAGGTTCTACAACAACAGGTCTACAATCTGATCGTGACGTTTTCCATTGCTATCAGACATTTCATGTGATAAATGATTGGGCTGACTGGAAACCTGATGTAAAGAACTTGTTAATGGTACAAGATGAGACAACAGCACCTGGTTATTGTATATTGCAATTACTTAAAGATGATGAACCTCTAGCTGCTCAATATATACCAAATTATGTTTTTTGTATAGATAATAAAGGAAGAGTTCTTCTGAAAAATACTATAATTCGTCAAGCACCTAGTTCCGTTAAATATGAACCTCATGGTGCTGCTTTGAATCCACCAGTAAAAGAAGGTATAGAAGAAACCGATTATGTTTGTGGTTTCCATTGTTCTAAATGGCCAGTAGAAGCGAGTCGATGGCTAACTCGAAGAAGTGTGGGTGGATGGCCTGCTGGGGAATTAAAAAGTCAATGCAAAGAAACTGGGTGTTTTGTTATTCCGATAGATAGTAAAATTAGTAAACTTGTTGGAGTAGAATGGAGAATTTCCACAACACTGACGGAGAGATATCTCATGTTTAGTCTGGAATCTATACACATAAAATGCTACACGATGACGAAAATATTTCTTAAGTCATTTCCAGAATTCCATGATGTTATATCAAGTTACATGTGTAAAACAGCACTATTCCATTGTGTTGAGAATACAACATCTGATTTTTGGCATCCAAGAAATCTTATTACCTGTCTTGAAAATTTGCTTCGTGAATTATATAACTTTGTCTATCAAATGAAATGTCCACAATTTATCATTCCTGAGAATAATCTTATGGCAGGGAGAATAACACCATTACAACAACAAAGAATATTAAAAGTACTAGATAACATTATCAAAAGTGAAGGTAGGATGCTGCTTGATATAAAATTAGATGACATTGGTGGCAGAATTAGACAAAAGTTAAACACATCCACGGTAGTTGAGTCTGAAATAAGGTTTCGGATGAACATTTTACATTCAGGGGAAGTATATTACTATGCTATGCGTTATCTTTCTTTTTGTCGGAGGAAATACTCGATCAAAACTATGTCAAATCTTCCAAATGACGCATTCAAAGATTTGATTCGAAAACATTCATATCTTTGCATATATCAATTGAAAAAAGAACTACAAGAAGCAATCAATTGCATATCACCATTACTCTGTACTACCATAGGATCATTGATGGCATCGTTCCAAATTTCAATAGATGGTCATGTTCCAGACAGAGCAATAGAATGGTTAAAATTTGGATTAAAATCTGACTTATCATCTAGTTGGTTGAAACTTGCCACTATTTATTACAGCGTTGGTAAAATGGATAAGACAGTAGAAATATTATCCAATGTTGACCAGAAGTACGATCGGGATATTGTTTTGCCTGTTTGTGGCTGTATTAATGAAGGTAGTGTTATTGATTTAAAAAAACGAATTTGTATTGCTGCCAATTCTGGACAAGTTACTGTTTCCAGAAATGTTTCTTTTTGTGTTATGTTTACGGTCAACGAACAAAATATTGTTCCTCAAGAATTAAAACAAGAATTCTTCAGATCCACACAAGAAGAAAAACAGAGAAGAAACAAAGCTGATGATGAGTGGATGGACTTAGCTGTTGTTGACTCGCTCCCTTACTTGTATTTCTTACAATACAAAACATACAATTCATTGGGAATGATAGAAGATAAACATAGAGCTCTTAATAGGTTGAAGAACGTTATGAATGAAGAACCAGGAATAGTCCACAAAGAAACAGTTTTTAATCTACTTGGACAATGTATGGAACAAGAGAATCTTCAAAACGATGCATTTCATTTTTATGAAAAATCTCTTCAAGTAAGACCACGAAACAACGCTGCGAACCTTCACATTGCAAGGTTATTAGCAATATAAAATGCTTTGTCTGCACTTTGATTTTGTTCTCAAGAATTTGACTGTTAAATTGGTCTGTATATAAGTGACTAAGTTGTCATTATCGTAGACTGGGGATATAATTAGGATGTTAGATTGTTTGTTTTTGTTGAGTAAAAACGCCGTAACAACATATTGAATATGTGATAAAGGGGGTTAGTCAAATAATAAGCGTATACTTTCGTCAGTGATTGACAACTACCCTACATAATTAAGAATCATTGGTAGGAGGGAGAATGGTCCTAGAAATAATTTCATGAACAAGCTCCACGAAAGTATGCCCCGCGTGGGAATCGAATCCACGTCCCCTCGATCAGTAAATTTGCGTGCTTCCAGCTGAGTTAGCAGGGTGGCTTTAATGATGTTAGAGAAAATACTCTTATAGTTGTGTTTAGACAGGCAGACAGATTATTTTCAAATCAGTTTCGTCATTTGGCCCATGAGATACTATTTACATAATTTAAAAGCTGTGGCCGTGGCGTAGTGGTTAACATGTCTGACTTCGAATCGGGGATCGCAGGTTCGAAACCCGGTCGCGGTAGGTCATACCCTATACATGAGTCGTCAGCCTCGTTGTAGGGTCAGTTAGTACTGGTGATAGAAAAAGTGTCCAAGAAACCTATAATAGGAAGAGCTGGTCGTCGTATATATGACCAATACATGTGTTGAATATGACGTTAAAAAATATGTGCATAATTTAAACATATCTCTTTTACACTCACCTTATCGCCCCTCTCTCTCACACTCTTATTCATTCACGCAATCGCACATGCAAGGGCTGTTAGAAAAGTATCAGAAAAGGTTCCATAACGTTTTTACTGGTGCACTAATCATGACGAAAGTTTCAACTCTGTTACTTAAAGGTATTTATACTTACGGTCCGACAGAAAAAGGTTAAATATTTATGCTACTGCGAAACCTACAGTCACTATGGTAACGTAAAGTGACGTCGAGTTTGGGCAACTTTGTTTTATTAGATAAATGATCACATACGTATTTCTAAGGAGATAACTTGTATGTACGGATATGAACGTATGTAAGAATACTTTAGCATATTAGTCTTATGACATTAGAAATTATATATAGATACATATGTACGGATATGAACGTATGTAAGAATACTTTAGCAAATAAGTCTTATGCAAAACAAGTTGACATGAATATGAATATATAAGATTTAATTGTTTATTTCTTTTTTAATATTGTTGTACGTATAGATACTGTACATACGTACATTTTTGTCTGTTATTCCATAGAGAAGAAACAATTTTTACATACGAGGGGTGATCCAGAAGTAATGAGACAAACGCCATAAATCCCAAATCGATCGTGGAATAAACTTGAAAATTACAACAGTTGTGTAAAAAGTAGTTTTATATACGGGTGTGAAAAATCATGCATATGCGTTTTCTAAATCTCGAGCTATACTTTCCTGATCTATGTAGGGTAACGTATCCCGCCGCAGGCCACAGATATTTGACGTCAACGACGTCTTAATAAAGTTTAATAGCCTTTACTTACATAGTGTTACTCTTTCTCAAAGGAGTTGCATTGGCTGGGATACACCGTTCATGTCTATGTATCAACTGGCTGAGCATGTCATTGAACCAGTCTGAGTCCAGTGATGACAGTCAAATTGAGAGACAAAATTGCTGCTGTAAATGTTTCGAAAGCAAGAAAGCGGACACCTGCTTTGATTTAGAACTTATGTTAGCGCTAATAAAATCCAAAAAGGCGGACGTACTTGTAAAATTCAATCTACGATATTCGTTTTCTAATAAAAAATCATGTTGGCTTACATTATGTTATTTATTCTAAACTTGTCTCATTTGAATACTTGAATTGAATCAGAACTTGAAATTTACTGCATAACCTTTTGGTACTGCACGGGAGAGTAGGACACCTTGCATATCAAAAACACAATGAACATGTGCATACCAACTGCTCTAGATACCCAAGCCTTTATCGGCAGAGGTGACGATGAGTGTTTCAACTGAATGGACTGCATTTTCTTTTCTAGTTCGTCTGCTAATTCGCAAATAGTCATCAGCCTATTATCGTTAATGACGTCGGATGCGCGCTTTACATTACAAATTTGTCTACTCTCTGACGTTCTTTCTGGTTTATTTTTATCATCTAGAACTTCCTCACCATCTTCAAACCTCCTAAACCGGCGGTTGACAAGTACCCTGCTTACAGGCATTTTCACCGATGTTAGATTCAACATTTCCACAGTTGTTTTTTTTGGCGTTTCGCCTATTTTGTAAAATATTGAATAACTGTGGGTTGCGCCATTTTGTCTGATTTTGCCATATTTTCTTCTTACGTAGGTGAAGTTATTATAGTGTGGAACGCAAACGTTAGCACCGATGTCAATCAAATTTTAACCGTCAACAATATACACTTTTGACGTCACGTCGTATGTGTTTCATTCGTTTTGGCGTACTATTTGATAAAAACTGTTACTGAAAGAGACCGTAGTGATAATTGAGAAATGACGCTATAATGGCATGCGGCGATATACCGAACCATGACCAATATAAAGCTATATATTTTTTTCAATATTAGAAGAAACAGTATAGTATTTGGTGAGTTAATAGATAATTAAAAATTGTGACGCATAGTTATAATGTTATAATTTTATTACACGAACTTTGAAAGTTATAGACGTTGTCTCATTACTTCTGGATCAACCCTCGTATGTGGGTGTGCATACGTGTATATGTATATATGTGTGCATAGATATGTAGGGGGTGTGTATACATGTGTGTATATGTACATGAGTATGCATATTGGTATGTAAGAGTACGTATGAATATGTAAATGAGCATGAATATAATGAATAGCATATGATTTGTTACGTATATTGTTTTGGCTTCATTATTATATCATATAGTTGTATGACAAAATATTGTCCCCACAGAGACTGAAACTACAAGCACATATGGTATGTTGCATCAATATGGTTGGTGAAATTTGGAAGTCTTCCTGCATACTTGCTTATATAATAAATGCATCCTTGAATGGGAGTATATCGTTAATAAAATGTAACAGTACTTATTTGACTCATTCAGGGTTATAATTTTTAATAGTATAATAGTTTTTTCGATCTCAAATACCATGACAATAAATATTGTAGTCATATGATTAATGATAAAATATAAGGAAGCTTATTCACGAATAACATGACAATAAATATAATGGTCATGGGATCAATAATAATATACCTTTATTAATTAGTTAGGACATATCTTTAGTCATCAACTATGTTATGATATATTCATGAGTAATGTGTTCGTGGGTAAGTCTTAAATCCTGTGATACATCCTCATGAATATTGTGAATACAAGTATATATTTGTTTATGAGATACATGTTCATAATAAACATGACTATTATAGAAATGAACAACATTTTATCATGTAATATGAAATGTATTCTTTATAAGAATTATGAACATCTGTTTGTAAAAGTGATTGTATATATTTGTAATAAGTTACATACCCATTACTAACTATATTGTGATCTTCATGAATACTATGATCATGAATATTATATTATCATAATAAACTACATTTTCATCACTGTTATTGAATACTGTTACAATGAATTTATCTCTGATAATAATCTTTCTTTTTTTGAAAAATTGTTATATTATTGAATAATGTATTATTGAATGTATGTATATGTATGTGTATATGTGTATATATATGTGTGCCTGGGGTGTGCGTGTTTGTGGGGGTGTATGTGTTCGTATATATGAATGTATCTGTAGGTGTGTATGTGTGTGTGTATATATATGTATGTGTGTGTATATATGTATATATGTGCATGTGTATGTATATATGTGTATATGTATGTGTATGTGTGTATATATGTGTATAGGTATATGTGTGTATGTATGTATATATATATGTGTGTGTAAGTGTGTGTATATGTATGTATATGTGTATGGATATGTGTAAGGGTATGTTCATGTATATGTATAAACATATGTACAGGTATATGTATGTATATGTGTATGTATGGGTATATGTATATATTTTAAGTAGCTACTTTTTCATAACTGAATATGTATTGTGATATTTAAGAATCTGTTATCATGAATGTATCTTCGGTAGTTAACTACTACTCCATGATATTCACAATTAGATCTACATGAATGCGGTGACCATGAATGCATATTTTTGTAATAAGCTACATCCTGGTAACTGAAAATGTAATGAGGTGCTCATGAATACTGTTGTCATAAAATATACTGTCGAAATAAATCCTATAATTTTATCACACTTTATCTATTGAAAGCTTTATAAATGTTATGATCATATATATTAATGTATAATTGTAATAAATGAGATTTCAATACTGATAATGTATTGTAGTCTCATAAAAACAGTGACCATAAATATATGTATTTTTGTAACAGATTGCATACAAAAAAAACAACAACAAAAACAAACTTGTATTTCCGACGTAAAAAAGTTGACCAAATTGCATGTGATGTTTTTGCACCATTTTATCATGACTGTAGTAGAATCATTGGAATCGGTTTCCATTCCACTAAATTAAATAATAGGCACTTTTTAAAAAGTTAGTCAAATACATATATTTTACCAAATTCTAATTCTACTATGTGATATAATTAGTCATTCCTGTCTGTGATGAGTCTTTTAGCCCCTGATTTATATATATTTATATATTATATATTTTTTATGAGATGAGAAAATATTTCAATATTATTGGGGTTATGTGTTGAGACGTAAGGAATTGTATTTTCGTCATTTTTGTTTTGAATTTGAGTTTGTAATAGTTCGTGTCTTGGAATGCGTAACGCTTTTTGTATTTCTGTTTCTATGACTGAGATTGGAAAATTTCTACGTTTTAGTATAAATTTTAGTTCTTCAAGTCTTTTTTCTCGTGTTTGTGTTTCTGAGACAATTGTACATATTCTACGAGCTAAATTATAAGGGATGCTAGTTTTAGTGTGTTTTGGGTGACATGATTTAAAGTTTAGGCATTGTTTGGTATCAGTTTCCTTTGAGTATATGTCAGTTGTAATGTTACATTCGTTTTTATGAATAAGAATATCTAAAAATGGAAGTGATTCGTCATTTATTTCCAAAGTAAAATTGATGTCTTCATGAAGATCGTTTAATATTTTTATAAATATATTTAGTTCGTTGAAATATGTTGTCCAAAAAATGAAACATATATATATATATATATATATATATATATATATATATATATATCCTACATTTCCTACATTTCTCTGTTGTCGCCAAGACAATGCTGAGAGAATTAGGATTGACACCGTTATACATCATGCATATTCCCCACATCTACCACCATGTGACTTTTGGCTCGTACACCCTCGTAGTTACAACACGTGCACCTACACTCATGTCTTAATATCACAATCATTCTATTACCATTTCTTACACATATACATACACTCACACATATGTAATCATATAAGTACAGAAAACATACATTTCATTAAATACGCTTGGGAGAAACTATATTTACAGGCACACATTGAAAGTGACCGCCTGGGAATTTCGAGTGCTGTAGGCTTAAAAGGCAGATAACCTACTCACAGCAAAAAAAAAAAACATTTTTGGAACAAGGGTCACAAATATCATTTTAATTCTGCAAAAACATTCATAAAGCACAAAGTATATAACAATCAACAAAAAGTTTTAAATAGCCAAAACTAGATCATGACCCAAATCCCAGAAATCAAAACATGAAATTGGCCACAGACATCATACACCACACACACAGTCATACAAACTACAACACAACAAAAACACACGCACATACCCAGACCCTTGATTCACGTCACCATATAAACAGCCTAGTAGGTAAATCATATAAACTAACCAGAGAGTCTTCAAATAAAATTAAGTGCTTAATTGGCAAAAAAGGAGACAATCCATCTTTGGCAAAACACAAAATTAAATCATGTTTGGCAACATTAATACAAGACCTGATATGTACTATATTGGGTAAAACTATCTACATTTGACCTATTTTCAGGCGTCATAAGCAATCTTTCAGGGGTGAAATATCACACTCCTAGGTCCGCACATAATGCACATATGGAGCGGGCGGATTAATACTTACAAACTCACAAGTATACAGCCAAAAGTGAATAAATAGAGTATAAGTACAAGACTACACGGTTACAGATAACAGTATACCTACTATGAAACATTGTACATTATACATGATTTGACGTTTATATTTAAATACACTGTATTATGTTTTGATGTATAGTTTTAACTTTTATGTTCATGGTATTTTTTGCTGGTATTTAAATTTTCAAATACACTTAGAAGATTTAAATTAAAAGCAAATAGCGAATGAACCATTTGTTCTAATGAAATGTACGTTTGAAAAAAAAATAGTTCATATATATCAGTTAGTGATCATGTTTTATAGTTTAATTCTATCGGGAAAAATATGATAAAGTGCAACAGCAAAAATGACAAAACTGCGTATGTATAAATAATCTTAATTTCAGTGAACATGGTGAATGTTTCCAAGGCGACGGATAAGCCAACTATTGTAAATTAGCTTTGTTTCCTTGTCTTGTTTTCACCTGAATCAGCCCCTGGGCATCCGCATAGACGTATTTGGGTCGAATTTCAGACATACAATGGCATTTGTGTCTATAAACGCTCAACATTACAACATTATTGAATGAAACTTCAGGCTTCAGTGACTGTTTATTCTACAAGATTCAATGACAGAACTAGCATTTCTTGAAGGAGGTTCATGTGATTGCAAAATGTTCCTATGAGTTAATTAGCGATTTATATGCCTGTATATACAACTTTTAAACCCAAAAATGTGGAATATTTAATGTGGTATACATCCCTCAGAAAGGCCTCAGGTACCGGTTGTGGCGCCTTTCCTGACTCGTCTGAACCATAGTAAGGGACCAAGTCACCATTGGACCATTATACCATTACAATCATTATTTACTGAAAATCATGATATTATATGTTCTATGGATTAAACCATGTACATTGTATTTGATAAATTACGTTAATAAAACTTTATAAAGTTTCAAAAATGATTTTTTATTGATATTGTGTTATTATCACCCTTTGATATGAAAACAGTTCTCAATTTGTAGTTACTTATAATAGCTTAAATAATGTTAAGATCTGAAATGGTGAAAACATGAAACACAAACAACAAAATTAGATATCATCAGTTTTCTGTTGTCAAAAACATAGCTATATATTAGGTAAAATCTAAAAGGAATTGAAAAGGAATTAACTAGCCTGATCTTTCCTGGATTTATCCACGGCATTTGACATTTCATTATTTACCATTTATTGTTCAAGCTATTAATGCCGGTCAAACCGATAATCTTTCAAGCGTTCTTTTAATAACAAGCTATATAAACACTTGTTTTCCCTCGCCTACACGAGTTTTAATTAGCCTAGAATAAGTTGATATTCGTTCAAGTATGATTTGGCACAATAGCAAGGTCGGTGGTTTAGTCCGGACCATATTTTTAAACAAACATGGCGGTCTATGCTGGTTTACTTGATTTTCAATTGTTTTAAACAAAGTTGTGAGTATATATAAATATTTATTTATTGTATCTAAATATTATAAATTGATATTGACCACCAGTTTCCTGTGACGTCATTCAATGTAGTCACCATGGTGACTGTGACATCTTCTACTGTTGCATTCCCTTTTAAGGTTATAGATCGTCAAATAATGATAAAAGAAACATGTGTGGGTCAAAAAATACATGTGGTCTTTTAACTCAATATATTTCAAGGGGGTGGCATATCTGGACATCAAATTATGGGTTAAATTCAGATTAAGAGATGGTTCGTTCGAAACATACACGCTGAAAACTTAACAATAATCAGACGAACAACTCATAACTGTTCATTTGGAACTATCTCAGCGATCTTCTACGCAGATAAACCTCGGATATAATAAGGTGACAAAATAGATATAACATGGATTCCGTAGAAAACGTGAATTTGATCGAATTTGGTTTCTGTGGTAATAATACTCTGAACTACACAGAAATACGATGTGTGAGACATTGTACAGGGCTGCGTTCAGTTAGCAGTTAGCGTTAGCCAAACACAGTTATCGTTATGAACGGTTAATTAAACGACCCGTTGAAGTGCGAACGTTTAAAGATGGCGGGCAAGAGAGTCGTTACTTCTATTTGATATACATTGTAAACATTCGACCGGAAACGATATCCGTTTTGGTACAAACATATTATACTCAAAATAGACAACAATGGTCCGTGTGTTTATTTTTGTAGTAAAGCTTCATGATAAAATAACTAAGAAAAACAATTTTAGGATTACATACAATTTAATATTAGCCAATTAAAATAAAAATGCATATAGCGATTGACTGAGTTATTTGAGCTTTGTATCGCGATATGTATCGCAATATATTGAGATATTTGAGCTTTGTATCGCAATACTATAAGACGTTTTAGCTTGTATCGCAATGCATGTATGTAAAGACATTTCAGCTTGTATCACTATACGAATCACACAATATTGAGATATTTTAACTCCGTATTCAAATAAGTATCACAAAAAAGTGATACATTTTAATTAACCTTACTGGCCTCAATCGGTATAAAGTAATATAATTCGATCTCAGTAAAAAAGGAACGAATGCCATTTCCATTACATGTATTATATTTGTCATAGTTAGAAAATAGGAAAAACTAGACATTTTATTTTTATGTTTGCCATAGTTAAAATAAAGAAAAACGAGAAATTTAGACATATGGAAACGTTAAGCAGAACATTCCCTCAAGACACTCGCTATTCTGATTTTTTCTCGACTGTCGGTGAGCATACATTATCTCCAATGATTTATGAATACTGATATCTTTTTTTACCAATTTTGAGTACATACATACTGTTGTGAATATTTGAATTGGCGGATTAAATGTATGCGCAACTGACAGTTGATTAGTTAAATAAAATTTAACTGTTTCTAAGTTTTCCTCGTCAGCTTATCTCCACTGATTGAAATATCCACTACAGTACTTCTGTACTAACGGCCGATAAAAATATCTTAAAATAGCTAGGGTTATGTGGCCACCTCTCGACACTTGTTGGATTATCCCGCAATAATCTCGGTACATCGACGCGAAAAATATCTTATCCATATTGAGTACAAAAGTGTTGAATTGATTATTTACATCAGTGGGATTAATGTAAGCGTTCCTGACAGTTGAATAAAATTTAACAATATGCGAAAATATAATGGGATAATAATAATGAATGGTTTGATGTTAATGTAGAATAAATAAGTACAAACATGATGAAAACTAATTAACAAAAAAGAAAAATAATGAAAAAATGATTGATAAATAAACATGAATGAATAATAAGTAAATATGATAACAAAAATGGAAACTAGATTGAGAATCACATTCGTACTCGAGTGCTGATAATCAAAAATGGTGACCCACCGCTATTGTCTTTCCGTTTCAATCGATTTTTTCGCCTTTCTGCTACTTTTTTCACTTCTCTTTGAATGAGTCCTTCGTTTTTTATGAGTTAATTCAGTTTTCGTGTGTTTATTTAAAACGATATTAACAAGGGGTCCACATCCTAAACATCGAACTTTAATTTCAATATCTTTATGATCTGACTCTAAAAATGCTTGTACGGATTTTACAGGCAGGCTAACACGTTTCCATTGTTGTTTTTTGACACGTGTCTGCAAGTACGTCAGGGATTCCCACGTCTTTTTATCAGACAATTTTGATATTTCTAATATAGTTATCTTTCCTCGCCCTCCAGCTCGTATTTTACGTCGTCGGTCCATAAACAAAAGTAAAGAGGCAATAATCGCTTCTTCGGCGGTGCCACGTCCGTTACCATGGAGACGAAATTTAAAAATGGTCTCATCACTGTTTTCACCAGGTTCTGAAAATAAATGAAAAAGTACAGGTACTTATAGTATTAAAATTTAAAAATGAAAAAAAACACAGAATTAAAAAAAACTTCAATCTGTATCTCTAAATGAATTCTACGTCAGTACAGTTAGTTCCACTTTAAAACCACCCTTGGCTAATGCAACCCTACATCATAGTATCAAGCCAAAAAAAATTTTGTATACAGGTTAACCCATTTTGCAAATCACGGTAGACAGAAAAGAGGTTTTATACCCGATGTTTTTCGAATATTTCATGAATATGGCCTGCAGAATTATTTTTCAGATTTATAGATTCAAGCATTGTTCCTCAAAATTTCAGTTGAAACTATTTTTAAAAATGACGTGATCAATGCTGATAAATTGAATCTTGCAAATAGGTTAGCTTATATAATTTGTGATGACTTAATTGTCAATATTTTAGATGACAATGGGTGCAGTCCTCTATGGAAGATTGTCCGAGATCTTGACAACTTTAGTTTAAAGAAATCTATACGTCTTATCATCCACAGTTTGGCATTATTTATATCTCGCCAATATACAAAACAATGTGCTTAATGTAACTTAATCACAGATAATATCAGGGTTCCTAGAATTTGTCACTGTCATGATCTACATTACAAAAGGTTTAGACTGTGGAGTGCTATTTTAGATAATATGGGATTCTTATGGTTCTTGTACTATATTAAGTTAAACTATATTGACCAATGTAGACAATTATTTATACTTGCTACTGACATTAGATCAGGGTTTTTAATGAATTCACAAATAGTTTTACTTTGAATGAATTGTTATATAATAGTGGATTTTAAATCTGCTTTTGAACTATCATTATGTGATTTATCCTACAGTTTATTTATATAGTTTGATGTTGTCAATTATATATATACAAATGTTTACATGTATAAGATCATAGAATTCATGTACTACACGTAACATGACTTTTGAATACATTCCTAGTATCATATATATTTATATGTATGATAAATTATGTAATGTGTGACTGTATTATTTTTGTATCTGTATATATATATGAACAGTAAATATTTGTTATGCTCTTCAGTAATGGAGTAAATAAATGAATACTTGTTACAGAATAAATATAATAGAACATACATATTTACAATTTCAAATCGTTTTGTGTTTCGCTTTTAAACAGAGAAGATGCAATCGATATGTAGGTGTAACTGGATACTGGTATAATTTAACAGATCTATGTAAATTCTCAACAACAGACAGCATACAATAAAAGTTAATTTCTGTGCCATCCGTATTTAACTTAATCCAAGCTTAATATCCCCTCAAAAACAACCAACTCAAGAGTGGTAATCTACAGCTTTCGGATAGCAAGTTTTGCTTGGTTCGAATCCCATCTATATACCTATCAGGAAATATGCTCATTCGGTACCTGAGGCCCTTCAGGTGGCCAGTGGGGCATTTTCCGCGTCCGTATATAGTAACCCTATGGGTAGGGGCGGTTATGCGTTAATTGCCGTTTTTGGCAAAGATTGCAGGTTTCTGCTTGACGTTTCGTCCAAATACGTCCATGCAGATGCCCTCGGGCCCATTCAGTCTCATTGAGGCCCAAAACGGATTGAAACTCAATATTTACCTACCCTTCCACAAGACTGGTTACATCTCATGAAACATTTGTTTCTCATTAATGGAGGAAATTTGACCTAAATGTTCAATTCTGAGGAAAGGTAATGACTGCTACACCTGGGATTCGAACCGTTACCTTGTTTGGGAAACTTGTAACGAAATTCTTGTGTGTTTCAATAGCGATACATACCCGGATATGTTTTACATGTATAAACATTAAAAGCTTGTCCTTAACAAGTGTTCCCTTTTGAGCGATAAAGCACCAGACAGGACACTCTTCTCTGATGTTTTTAAAATGGGTTAAAATTGTAACCTTTGCGCTCTTATGCACATAATTTTTTTTCCGGAATGTTTGAACATCTGCAAAACAATAACTATTGTCAAACCCTCGTCTTGAGTCAGTCGGTAATTTTGGAACTCCCCGACAAGTCGGCGAAGATGTTGAAGCACTACTCATTATTTTTCAATCCTGCTTAATGAAACAGACAGAAATTGTCTAGCCTATAGCCAGACAGAATACGGTTTGTCGAATCTTTGTCTTTGGGTGTCTACACAGGATTCTCTATATTATAAGTATAAAGATATTAAATCAATTTCAATAGACATTCTTGTCATTAAGGAATCACCTTTGTTCATAGAACATAAACAATCACATAATATAAATCAGTGATTTCTTTCTTTAAAATTTACTGGAGTTAATGCAGAACTTTGGAACAGCATTCATTATACTATTGGTTTACATACAAAATATTTGTATAAATGTTATCAAATAATTTCCGATAACGCATGTTTACTATTAGACTCTAGTACAGCAGTTAATTCCCTTGTACGGATATTTAAAATCGAAACTGGAAGTTTTTATCATTAAGGGTATTTCCAATGAGCTCATGTTTGGTCAGCCATTTTGATTTGATAATCATTTGTTTCCATAGATCAGACTTACAGGTTTGATTTTCTTTATTTCACTACTCTTTGTAGATAATTGTTTTTATCATACTTTAAGATATTTCTGGATAACTTACGACGTTTAATCTGGCTTATTTAAAAATTGTCTATTAGTATGAATAATATAGGGATGGCCAAAAACTCGAGATATTCAGGACAGAAATAATGAATAAATCAATAGGGAAATGTTAAATTTGAGAGTGAATATAGGGCATTTTTTACAGTGAATTGAAGACAAAATAAATTTAAAGTGGTTCTTTGCTTTCTCATTTGATCAAAAAGTTTTCAAGATTAGAAACCGAAACCAGGATTTCAAGGGTGTGTATCAAGATGAATGTTCGAAATGATATCATGGAATGTCCTGAAGGTGTCTGTGCAATTAAAACACCTATAGAAACCATTACTTTACCCAATAATGTTTTATATATTCATTTATATCTTTGCTTTAACAATGTGTTAAATTATGAGCTTTTAAGGCTGTCAGCACACATAATCTAGCTTTCGAGAACTCATGTGAATAACCAGCATTCATCTACAATGCCGACTAAGTTAACCTTGTATTCGTTCAGCGGTATTTTATTTAATAATTACCGATAACATATGTTTTACCGTAGTACTCTTGTACAGCGGTTTATTCCATTGTATGGTATCTAAAAATCGAAACTAGAATATTGAATGATTTAGGGTATTTCCAAATGAGCTCATACTTCGTCAGTCATTTTGATTAAAAAAAAACTTGTTTCCAATAAAACGGACTTAAATGGTTCTTATTACGTTTCGATTTCTATAGATTTGTTAATCAGGCATTCCTTCATTTATAAGTTTGTAGATAACTCATGATTATAAATAAGCTTTGATGAACCTCATTTTTCACAACCCGTGTTTTTACAACTTGTGAATAATGTGTTTCCAATAAAATTGACGTAGATAGTTCTTATATCGTTTCGATTTCTAGAGATTTGTTAATCAGACATTCCTTCATTTATAAGTTTGTAGATAACCCATGATTATTAATTAGGCTTATTCTAATTATTTTTTTCAGTATGACGATAGAGTGACCACGAAGTTGAAAAGTAAGGTTTACATGTACAAGAAAAAATGACGAAATGAATTTTTACATGAAGTAGTCACGAAATTCAAAATATCGCAAGGTAAATATGAGGGATTTATAATTTATTTAAGTCAGTATTAGAAGATTATGGCAGTCTGCTCTGACATGCATTTAAATCAAGTGTATATATAAATAGACACGGAATTCATAAAAAATGACACGTAAATATGATGGATTTTTACAATGAATTTAAGACAGGACTAGGCTTTTGTCACTGTTTGCTCTTGTTGTTGATCGGAGATCATATTTGTGAAATTAATGGGCGGATTTAAATTCCGATGGTTTTTGACAAGATTGACTACGTGTATTTAACAAAATGTTTAGAGATTAAGCCATCATAAACTGGTACTCTCGTCATTTAGGTTTGACATATTTGCATTAGAATAAAATATCACGAGATTAAAATATTTTTTCTTTTAATTGTGTTTGATATTAATTATGGGGTGTCGTTCGCTCCAATTCTGAATTTCTCTGCAACCACCAGTGAGATTTCCTTTTACAACAAACGTTTGCAGCTAGCTATGATCAATGCAGTTATAACAACATAACTGTGTTTCGACTTAAACTTTTTCACTAGCCGATTTCAACAAATCTACTTTAAAAAGAAACTCTTATTGTCTAAAATGAGTTAAATATATTAAATGATACAATAAGAAACCTTAGTCAGTTATTTTCACCATTCAAATAGGTAGGTCCAATCATTTGGATTACTCGGATTTTACCCTCACTTTTCAATGTCAATTTGCCACAATTAATCTTAAATAACTTTAAGTCAATCAGTTTATTTGTTTGAAAATCAAGCCAACTATTGTTTTGTTGAAGCACTATCTAACTTTCATCACTCTTGCTAATATCTAAATTAACAATAAAGATATTAGCTGAAATTATTTATCATCATTACATAGGACTTTAATGATAAAATCCAAGGATTCCAACTAATAGAATATAATTACCAATTAGATTGCTTAAGATTTTATCAATGGAAGATATAAACTGACCTAAGTCCCCATTCGATGGTGCAAGGCTACAATAACTTAAGAATGCATCAATGTCTATTTGTAACAATACCGGCTACGAGGTTTGATCTTCTGATCATTAAACATTTATGTTATGAAAATATAAATTGATAAATTCTTATTTTGACGATCATTGCAATGTATTAGGACTTCTTTTTCAACAAAACTGTGATTACGTAGAGATGATATCTGTAAATTATGATACACATTAAAAGGTTACTCACATTCTATAAATAGAAGGTGAAGATATCACCCCTATACTAAGACGCACAACCGTCCCAAAATTCGGCGTTTGGTGCGCAACAGAATATAGTGCGGTGCATGAAGTCAAAATCGTTGGATTTTTTCGTTTTTTGACAAAATCGTTGTTTAAATGTAAATAAATGATCACTCAAAGCGACAGGAATATAAATCGTTATATACAGAGTACTTTTAAACCTCTATAGGTACAGGTGCTTAGTTAAACCGTCTATTCTACTTTCGATTTCAAATTATCGTGTAAAGAATGACAGAAAACATTATGATGAAGGTTTTACTACCGGTAAAACGTTTAATTTAATGAAGATAGTTGGTTAGGTATTGAGTAGACCCAAAATTCATTCTCTGTTTGTTCAGTATACTTGAAGGGGGGATTGTTAGAATGTAAACATTGCCACGTGCTTTCAGGTAAATAAATAGTTAACCCGTGATGCGCGGCGTCTCCGTACAAAGGTCAGTCAGACCGTTTGTGTACAGAATGGGTTAGTCATGGTTAGGTAATTAACTGGAATGTAAGACCACGCTCCCTGATATGAAATAATGAATTCGAAAAAAGGAAGTTTAAATCATTGAAAAATTCATGATGAGCTGATCTTTGCTCACCCATTTTAATTAACGAATATAAGTGAAATTTAAATATTTTCCGATTTTAAAGGTTTGTTTATTTTGTGTCGGTTTACAGATAAATATATTCATGTAAATCAGAGAGAACATTTATATTGGTTTATTGTCATTTTATAAACCTATTGTTTTACGCAGTTGGTAAACGGAAATGTAGTAGTGGTGTAACTCAAGAACAATAGCTTTGTTTATTAATTTTGATTTTGTGACTTTGACTATTAAAGGGGAATAAAATATATTTCGTATAAATTCAAAAAAAGAAACAGAAAACTAAACGCAATATACATACATGTTTGAGATGAACATAGAAAAAGCAAGCATTGAAGTTTTACAAGCTATCTTGAAATTGTAATTGGACAGTCGGGGTGTTCAACGTTGATCGTAGAAATCAACAAATTTAAATGTATTCAAGTGAGAATACTTTTAAAGAAATATAATTTAATAATAACTCAGTTGTCTTCTTTGATTATGTATAAAATTCACCATTGTACAAAATGAAAAATAAAAAAGGATTGATTGATTTTTAATAATCGTTATGCAAAACAATCGGCCAATATTAGTTTGCATCGCTAAAAGCCGTATTCCGGTTATTACCGGTATTTTCGTCATCAAAGGAACTTTCATGCGATTTTCGTTCTCAAACATATGTCATCGTTTATGTGTAAAACAAAAATATTTTTAATATTGAAATTGATATAAATTGTCCATTATCAAACCAAAGACATTTTTAAATTAATTAATTTAAATCGTTTTGAGCAATAAAATTATAAAGTTTCTAAGAACTTTTGTATCACTCTTCGAGGGCACAAATTTAAAGTTGATAGAAAATCGGGAGAATTATGCTATGTAATATCATGTTTTAACTGTTTAAAGTCCCAACTCAGTGGGGTTTCACTTATTTGGCTGAAATGTGCAATATTGGTGACACGCTATTGCATTGACTTGAACCTGAATTTAAAGTCCCACTGTCATAATTATGTGACCGTGTTTGGATGTTCCGCCAGAAAGTCGCATATGACAGGTTTTACTGTATATCTAAACAATTTCTTATTTAAGAAATGGTATCTATGGGTGTTCAAACTACGCAAACATCTGCGGGGCATTCAGTAATACCTTTTTCAACATTCATCTTGATGAAAACCCTTAAATCCTGGTTCTGTTTTTTTTAATCTTAAACATTTGACCTGATTCAGAAGCAAGGAACATTAGTTAATAAATCATTGCTTCAATTAGTTGAAAAATGCATCATATTCACTCATAAAATTCATATATCGAGTCCTTAGGCACTTTTCAGTTGTTATAGTAATGAAATGTTAAGACATTATATATATAGTGTAAGTCTGACGTAAGGAAGCAAATAATTTTTTATCAAAATGGCTGACAATGTTTGAGCTTATTTGGAAATTCCCCAAATATTACTTCTAGTTTCGATTTTAAATTTCCTTGCAAGGGCATGGACTGCTGTACTAGATTCAATAAGTAAAACATGAGTTATCGAAAATATACAAACGTTTTTTAAAGAACCTCATCATTTAATAAATGTTAATATAGATAATTATTAACCTGCAACTCAAAGAAGGTTTCATAGTTAAGAAGGTATTTAATTAAAACCCAAACAGAGTTTTCTTAATTATGAAGGATCATAGAAAGAGGGTTGAACACTTTAAACAGGTCATGCTTTTAGACAGTGGTGCATTCAGTTTTACCATTTCCAACATTCATGTTGAAAAAGTCCTTAAAATTCTGGTTCTGTTTTTATATCTTAAATATTTGACCAGATGAAAAAGCAATGATTCTTAGTCAATTAATCTTGTCTTTAATTTGTTGTGAAAAAGTCTTCATATTCATTCACAACATTTTAGAATTCCCTTTTGTTTCTTTCATGTATTGGTCTTGCATTCTTCCTTGGGTATTTCGAGTCAAAGGTAACTCTATAACAGTGATAGGTATTGACCAGATAAAAGGTCTTAAAAAATCTTCCAATAGCAATTAATGTAGATACATACAAAAACGATTTATCATATAAGAAAAATCAAACTTGTAAGTCTGGCATTTGTAAGCAAATAATTCTCGACCAAAATGGCTGACCAAATATAAGCTCATTAGATATAACCTTAGTAATATAAACTTGCAGTTTCGATTTGAATTTCCGTACAAGGGAATAATTATTTGTACTAGATTCAATTAGTAAAACCTGAGTTATCGGTAATGATAAAAATAAAATACCACACATACAATTATTTTGTAATGCAAAATACTGTGCTAGCTACAAACATGTTTCAAAGACTCACATTGTTTTATAAATGTATATTTTCGATGATAATTAAACTGCCATTTTCAAAGTTGATTTCAAAGTTAAGTAGATGTTCAATCAAAACTAAAAGCAAAACATACTTTTACTAATTATGAGGGATCATAGAAAGAGGTTAAAAAAATTTTTAACAGGCCATGCATTACATGTATACAGTGGGGCATTCAGTGATAACATTTTCAACATTCATCTGGATAAAACCCCTAAGAATCCTGGCTCCGTTTTTATATCTTGAAAATTCGACCAGATCCAGAAGCAACGGACCTTAGTCAATTAATCTTGTTTTCAATTTGTTGTAAAAATGCATTATTATTTATCACAATTTTAGAATTCCTTATTGTTTCATTCTTGTATTTCCGTACAAGGAAATGAACTGCTGTACCAGACTCTATTAGTAAAACATGAGTTGTCGGTAAGTATGTGATAAAATACCAATCATACAAATATTTTGAAATACAAATAATTTGCTATCTACAAAAATGTCTCAAAGACTCACATTGTTTTATAAATGTTTATTGTCGATGATAATTAAACTGCCATTTTCTAAGTAGATGTCAAAGTTAACGTATATGTTAAATCAAAACAAAAAACCAAACATACCTTATGATTTGATTAATGGTAATGTAGATAATTATTTAAATGCCACTCAAAGCAGATTTAAAGTATGTATTTGATCAAAACGCAAACATACTTTTCTTAATCATGAAGGTTCATAGAAAAGGTTGATAAAACTTTTAAAAGATCATACCTTTATACAGTAGTGGGGCATTCAGTAATAATATTTTCACCATTTATCTGGATAAAACCCTTAGAATTCTGGTTCCGTTTTTATATCTTGAAATTTGACCTGATGCAGAAGCAATGAACCGTAGTCAATTAATCTTGTCTTAAATTTGCTGTAAAATGCCTCATTATTTACCCACAAATCTTAGATTTCCTCATTGTTTTATTCATTTATAGGTCTTGCATTTTTCCTTGTGTATTTCGAGTAAAAGGTAACTCTATAAAAGTCATATTGATGAACGATTTAGGTATAAACCAGAGAAAAGGTCTTAAATTACTTTCCAATACCAATTAATGTTGATACATACAATGATGATATGATATATCATATAAGAAAAATCAAACTTGAAATTCCGGCCTTTGGAAACAAATAATTCCTAATTAAAATGGCTGACCAAATATGAGCTCATTGGAAATAACCAAAATAATTTAAATTTCTAGTTTCGATTTGAATTTCCATACAAGGGAATAAAACACTTTACTCGACTCTTATGGTAAAACATGAGTTATCTGTAATTATATGATAAAATACAAAACATACAATTATTTTGTTAAAATACTGTGCCAACTTCAAACATGTTTCAAAGACTGATATGGTTTAATAAATAATTATTGTCGTTGATAATTACACTGCCATTCAAAGTAAATTTTAAAGTGAAAGTAGATGTAGATGTTAAATCAAAACTAAAAACCAAAACATATTTTTTTAAATATAAAGGATCATAGAAAAGGTTGGAAAACCCTTTAACAGGCCATGCTTTTATACATTGTAACTTCTATACAAGAACTACTAGCAAAATTACACTGAAGTTCAGTCATATCGTTATACCATGTTAATAAATTGTTTGATGTAAAGTAATACTGCTATAAACAGACTCATAGTTTGTTTACTTGAAGCTCTTCGAAGATTCAGATAAAGAGGTACTTATAAGCACAATCATATCAGTCAATCCTCGGGTATTTTACTTTATCCCCTGTAAACTACACTTAAATTTCTAATTTAAGTTCGTTGTTGGAATCTTGATATGAGGAAACCAAACTATGTAAAATTATCATTGGTACGAAGTTGTTTTTACCTAATACAACTGATAATTGATATATTAATTTAATTGATCAAATCCTTTATTTAACAAATTTGACGATCTTTATGAACACATCACGGAAAAAAAGCATGTCAGGATAATTTTATTTAACTATTTTATGACAATAAAACTTTTATCATTAGATAAACATGTGGTACGAGTACATGTAACCAAGTTCAAAGGTCAGTGATAACGATCATAAAACAAGAGGGCGAAGATGGGCCCTATATCGCTTACCTGAGAACAGTGCACAGAAACATCAGAGTACAGGAAGTGCATTAGTTAGTCAGAGACAATAACCATGGTGAAAGATTTATTTGCTGACAAAATTAGCTTATTTTATTTCCATTGTAAAGTTGTACAGATGGTTGTTTAAAAAATTGGTCAGTGATTCATTTTTAACTTTAATAACAAAAATGAGGATATTACCATAGACAGTTAAGTTGTTGTCTGCATGTAGTCTTACGGAAATGTTGGTGTGGAGCTTCCATGAAATTTGTTCACAAGAAACGGATAATTTAGCTGGACATTCGGATGAAAAGTACAGTCCCTATCGCATACACAAGGTTTATCTACGAATTGACCCCGTGACCTAATTGTTGACCACAGATGACCCATATACAATCCAAAGCTAAATTTGATCAAGACAAACATTCTGAGGAAACATTAGGAAACTCGGGTGGAAAATACAGCGCTTATTGCAACACAAGTTTTTTCAAAGATTTGATCCTGTGACCTAGTTTTTTACACCAGATGACCCATAAACAATCCCAATCGAGATTTCATCAAGACAAACATTCTGAACAAAGTTTTATAAAGACCCAATGCAAAATACAGTCTCTATCGTATACACAAGATAAATGTGAACAGACGACAGACACCAGACGACAGACATCAAGTGATCACAATAGCTCACACATGTTTGTATACTTTAGTATTGCGTTTAGTTTTCTGTTTCTTTTTATGATATTTATGATAGTATTAGGCTTCTAATTTTTGTTCCAATTTCAGTAGCCACATGGTCAAAGTTAAATAAACATAACTATTATTCTTGTGTTACCCCACTACTACATTCCCGTTTACCAAATGCGTAAAACAATAGGTTCATAAATCGATAACAAACTTATACATGTATATTTTTTCTCTCTGATATACATGATTGTATTTATCTGTAAACCGACACAAAATATAAAAAAACCATTTAATTTGGAAATAATTAAATTTTACTTATATTTGTAAATTAAAATGACTGACAAAAGATGAGCTCATTATGAAATTCATCAATGATCTAAACTTCCTCTTTCGAATTTAATATTTCATGTAAGGAGCGTACCGTTACATTCCAGTTAGTGGGTATCATATTTTACCGATACAGTATTATCTCTACGTAATCACAATTTAGTCAATAAAGAAGTCCTAACACATTACCCTGATCGTCAAGATAAGAGTTTAACGATTTATATTTTCAAAACATAAATGTTTAATGTTCAGAAGATTAAAGCGCGTAGCCGGTATTGTTACAAATAAACACTGGTGCAATCTTAAATAACTGTAGCCTTGCTCCATCGATTGAGGGGCTTTGGACAGTTATCTTCCCTTGATACAATCTGAAGCAATCCAATTGGTAATTATGTCCTATTAGCTGGAATCCTTGGATTTCATCATTGAAGTCTTATGTAAGAATGATAAAATAGTTCAGCTAATATTTTTCTTGTTAATTAAGATATTAACAAGAGTGGTGAAAGTTAGATAGTTCTTCAACAAAACAATAGTTTGCTTGATTTTCAAACAAATAAAATGATTTACTAAAAAGGTATTTCAGAGTAATTTTGTGGCAAACTGACATTGAAAAGTGAGAGTATAATCCGAGTAATCCAACTGATTGGACCGTCCTGTTTGAATATTATACAAGGGAAAATAACTGACTAAGGTCTCTTATTGTATCATTTAATATATTTCACTCATTTTAGACAATTGTGGTTTCTTTTTGAAGAAGACTTGTTGAAATTTGCTAGTGAAAATTTTTTAGTCGAAACACAGTTATGTAGTTATCACTGTATCGATCATATCTATCAGCAAACGTTTTGAAACGAAAAAGGAGAAATTCAGCATTGGAGCAAATGACACCCCATATTTAATTTCGACATAAGATACAGAAAATTCCCGAGATTTTAATCTCGTGATTTTTTTTATATTCTAATGCAAATAGGCGAAACCTGGATGACGAGAGTACTAGTTTATGGTGGCTCAATATCTTAACATTATGTTATATAGTCAATCTTGTTTAAAACATCAAGAAATTCTAAATCCGCCCATTAATGTTACATATATAATCTCCAATCAAGTATAAGAGCAAACATTCACTATCATTCAACCCTGTCTTAAATTTATTGTAAAAGCCCATAATATTTACCTGGCAATTTTTATGAATTCCGTGACTATTTCATCGATACATTTGACTGAAATGCAAGTTAGAGCAGACTGCCAAAGTCGTCTAATACTGCCTTGAATAAATTATAAATCCCTAATATTTACCTGGCGATATTTTTAATTCCGTGACTATCTCCTTCAGGAATTTATTTCGTCATTTTACCTGTAAACTTCGTTTTCAACTTCGTGGTCACTCCATGGTTATTTTGATAAAAATTTAGACAGAAGCAAGACGAACAATTACGAGTTTTCAAGACACTTATTTATGAAGGAATGTCTGATCGAAATTTCCATATATCGAAACAGAATAAGAACAAAATAACCATAAAGGTCCAACGTAAGTAAACACATATTTTTTAATCAAAATGGCTGACGAAATATGAGCTCATTCGGAAATACCTTCAATAATTAAATATTCTAGTTTCGATTTTGAAATACCATCCAAGGGAATGAACTGTCGTACTAGAGTTCTACAATGTAACATAAGTTATCGGTTATTATTTAATAAAATACTACTGAACGAATAAAATATAAAAGTTGCCTGCATAATGAAAGGGTAGATGTATGCTAGGTTCATGTGATTGCAAAATGTTCCTATGAGTTAATTAGCGTTTTATATGCCTGTATATACAACTTCTAAACCCAAAAATGTTTAATATTTAATGTGGTATACATCCCTCAGAAAGGCTCAGGTACCGGTTGTGGCACATTTCTTGACTCGTCTGAACCATAGTAAGGGGCCAAGTCACCATTGAACCATGATACCATTACAATCATTATTTACTGAAAATCATGATATTATATGTTCTATGGATCAAACCATGTACATTGTATTTGATAGATTACGTTAATAAAACATTATAAAGTTTCAAAAATGATTTTTATTGATATTGAGTTATTATCTCCCTTTGATATGAAAACAGATCTCAACTTGTTGTTACTTATAACAGCTTAAATAATGTTAAGACCTGACATGGTGAAAACATGAAACACAAACAACAAAATTAGATATCATCAGTTTTCTGTTGTCAAAAACATAGCGATATATTAGGTGAAATCTGCCTTAAGGAATTAACTAGCCTGATCTTTCCTGGATTTATCCACGGCATTTGACATTTAATTTTTAACATTTATTGTTCAAGCTATTTAAATGTCGGTCAAACCGATAATCTTCCCAGCGTTCTTTTAGTAACAAGCTATATAAACACTTGTTTTCCCTCGCCTCAATCGGTACACAGTAATATAATTCGATTTTAGGAAAACATGGTCGAATACCATTTCTATTATTATCTTTGCCATAGTTAAAAATAAGAAAACGAGAATTTTAGACACATGGAAGCATTAAGGAGAACATTCCCTCAAGACAATCGCTATTCTGATTTTTTTCAACCGTCAGTGAGCATACATCAACCCCTATGATTTATGAATACTGATTTTTTTAACAATTTTGAGTAATTAAGTACTGTTGTGAATATTTAAATCAGCGTAGTTAATGTATGCACCACTGCCAGTTGGTTAGTTGATCAAAATCATACAGTATCAAAGTTTCCCCTGTCATCTTAACTCCCCTGATTTAAGTATTCACTACTGTACTTCTGTACTAATGGCCAATAAATTATATTTAAAATAGCTAGGGTCATGTAGCCACCTCTCGACACTTGTTGGATATTCTCGTTATGATATCGGTACAGAGACACGAATGATATCTTATCGATATTGAGTACAAAAGTGTTGAATTGATTATTTACATCAGCGGGATTATTGTAAGCGTCCCTGACAGTTGAATAAAATTTAATAATATGCGAGAATAGAATGGGATAAAAATAATGAATAGTTTGATGATAATGTAGAATAAATAAGTACAAAAATAATGAAAAATAATGAAAAAATGATTGATAGATAAACATGAATGAAACGATAAGTAAATATGATAACAAACATGGAAACTAGATTGACAATCACATTCGTACACGAGTGCTGATAATCAAGAATGGTGACCCACCACAATTGTCTTTCCGTTTGAATCTATTATTTCGCCTCTTTTCTCGAGTATCCTTTCTTCTACTTTTTCACTTCTCTTTGAATGAGTCCTTCGTTTTTTATGAGTTAATTCAGTTTTCGCGTGTTTATGTCAAACAATATTAACAATCCTAAACACCGAACTTTAATTTCAATATCTTTATGATCTGACTCTAAAAATTCCTGTACGGATTTTACAGGCAGGCTAACATTTTTTCATTGCTGTTTTTTGACACGTGTCTACAAGTAAGTCAGGGATTCCCACGTCTTTTTATCAGACAATTTTGATATTTCTAATATAATTTTCTTTCCTCGCCCTCCAGCTCGTATTTAACGTCGTAAGTCCATAAACAACATCGCTTCTTCTGCGGTGCCACGTTCATTACCATGGAGATGAAATTTAAAAATTGTCCCATCGCTGTTTTTACCAGGTTCTGAAAATAAATGAAAATGTACAGGTACTTATAGTATTTAAAAATGGAAGTAACACAGAATTAAAAAAACTTCAATCTGTATCTTTAGATAAATTCTACGTCAGTACAGTTAGTTCCGCTTTAAAAAACACCCTTGGCTATTGCAACCCATGTGACTTTTGGCAATTTCATAGCACAATATCATCAGTTTTGATGGTCCATATACTGGAATATATCTGCACTTGTAAGAGTATTGACATAATAAAACTTATATATTCACAATTTCAAATTGTTTTGTGTTTCGCTTCCAAACAGAGTAGATGCAATCGTTGTGCAGGTGTAACACACTCGAGCTCGAGTCTTGTGATACTGGTATGATATAACAGATCTACGTAAATTCTCAACAACAGACAACTTACAATAAAAGTTAATTCATTGCAATCCATCATTAATTTAATCCAATCTTTATGTCCCTTCAAAACAACAGCCAACTCAAGAGTGGTAATTTATAGCTATCGGATAGTTTTGCTTGATTCGAATATCACCCATAACCAACATTGTCGTTTCGACTTTATACATCAGGCTTTTTTGGGGATGAAAAACTTTTCTCTAGAACTGAGCCTAATTGGGCCTCAGTCGCTTCCTATTGTCAAGATGAGTCAGGAAATATGCTCATTTGGTACCTGAGGCCCTTCAGGTGGCCAGTGGGGCATTATCCGTGCCCGTATATGGTAACCCTAGGGGTAGGCGCGGAAGTCGAACTCGAAACTGGAAGTTTAAATCATTAAGGGTATTTTCTACGAGCTCATACATTGTATATTTGGTGAGCAATTTTGTTTAATAATCATTTGTTTCCATAGAAGAGACTTTAAGGTTTGATTGTTTTATTTCATTACGCTTTGTAGATAATTGTATCAACATACTTTATATTTATGATCTAAATATTTCTGGATTATGTACGACCTTATATCTGTCTTATTTCTTAATCGTCCATCAGTATAAATATTATAGGGGCGGACAATAACTCGAGATATACAGGGCAAAAAACATTGAATGGAACAAGAAAGAAATCTAAAATTTGTGAGTGAATATGAGATATTTTTACAACAAATTGAAGACAGGAATAATTGACTGTGGTTCATTACTTCATCATCTGTACCAGTTTCTGTTATCATAACGGAACCAGCGTTTGAAAGGTTCTCATCAAGATGAATGTTTTCATGTTACTATGGAATGCCCCGAAGGTGTCTGTGTAATTTTAACCCCCATTTCTTGACCCAATAATGTTTCGTTTATATATTTATTTTTTACTTCCTTTAAATATGTGTCATGATTTTTAAGGCGGTCAGCACGCATACTATAGCTATCAAGAAACCATGTGTATAACCAGCATACATCTACCCTTTCATTATGCAGGCAACTTTTATATTTTATTCGTTCAGTAGTATTTTATTAAATAATAACCGATAACTTATGTTACATTGTAGAACTCTAGTACGACAGTTCATTCCCTTGGATGGTATTTCAAAATCGAAACTAGAAGATTTAATTATTGAAGGTATTTCCGAATGAGCTCATATTTCGTCAGCCATTTTGATTAAAAAATATGTGTTTACTTACGTTGGACCTTTATGGTTATTTTGTTCTTATTCTGTTTCGATATATGGAAATTTCGATCAGACATTCCTTCATAAATAAGTGTCTTGAAAACTCGTAATTGTTCGTCTTGCTTCTGTCTAAATTTTTATCAAAATAACCATGGAGTGACCACGAAGTTGAAAACGAAGTTTACAGGTAAAATGACGAAATAAATTCCTGAAGGAGATAGTCACGGAATTAAAAATATCGCCAGGTAAATATTAGGGATTTATAATTTATTCAAGGCAGTATTAGACGACTTTGGCAGTCTGCTCTAACTTGCATTTCAGTCAAATGTATCGATGAAATAGTCACGGAATTCATAAAAATTGCCAGGTAAATATTATGGGCTTTTACAATAAATTTAAGACAGGGTTGAATGATTGTGAATGTTTGCTCTTATACTTGATTGGAGATTATATATGTAACATTAATGGGCGGATTTAGAATTTCTTGATGTTTTAAACAAGATTGACTATATAACATAATGTTAAGATATTGAGCCACCATAAACTAGTACTCTCGTCATCCAGGTTTCGCCTATTTGCATTAGAATATAAAAAAAATCACGAGATTAAAATCTCGGGAATTTTCTGTATCTTATGTCGAAATCAAATATGGGGTGTCATTTGCTCCAATGCTGAATTTCTCCTTTTTCGTTTCAAAACGTTTGCTGATAGATATGATCGATACAGTGATAACTACATAACTGTGTTTCGACTAAAAAATTTTCACTAGCAAATTTCAACAAGTCTTCTTCAAAAAGAAACCACAATTGTCTAAAATGAGTGAAATATATTAAATGATACAATAAGAGACCTTAGTCAGTTATTTTCCCTTGTATAATATTCAAACAGGACGGTCCAATCAGTTGGATTACTCGGATTATACTCTCACTTTTCAATGTCAGTTTGCCACAAAATTACTCTGAAATACCTTTTTAGTAAATCATTTTATTTGTTTGAAAATCAAGCAAACTATTGTTTTGTTGAAGAACTATCTAACTTTCACCACTCTTGTTAATATCTTAATTAACAAGAAAAATATTAGCTGAACTATTTTATCATTCTTACATAAGACTTCAATGATGAAATCCAAGGATTCCAGCTAATAGGACATAATTACCAATTGGATTGCTTCAGATTGTATCAAGGGAAGATAACTGTCCAAAGCCCCTCAATCGATGGAGCAAGGCTACAGTTATTTAAGATTGCACCAGTGTTTATTTGTAACAATACCGGCTACGCGCTTTAATCTTCTGAACATTAAACATTTATGTTTTGAAAATATAAATCGTTAAACTCTTATCTTGACGATCAGGGTAATGTGTTAGGACTTCTTTATTGACTAAATTGTGATTACGTAGAGATAATACTGTATCGGTAAAATATGATACCCACTAACTGGAATGTAACGGTACGCTCCTTACATGAAATATTAAATTCGAAAGAGGAAGTTTAGATCATTGATGAATTTCATAATGAGCTCATCTTTTGTCAGTCATTTTAATTTACAAATATAAGTAAAATTTAATTATTTCCAAATTAAATGGTTTTTTTATATTTTGTGTCGGTTTACAGATAAATACAATCATGTATATCAGAGAGAAAAAATATACATGTATAAGTTTGTTATCGATTTATGAACCTATTGTTTTACGCATTTGGTAAACGGGAATGTAGTAGTGGGGTAACACAAGAATAATAGTTATGTTTATTTAACTTTGACCATGTGGCTACTGAAATTGGAACAAAAATTAGAAGCCTAATACTATCATAAATATCATAAAAAGAAACAGAAAACTAAACGCAATACTAAAGTATACAAACATGTGTGAGCTTTTGTGATCACTTGATGTCTGTCGTCTGGTGTCTGTCGTCTGTTTACATTTATCTTGTGTATACGATAGAGACTGTATTTTGCATTGGGTCTTTATAAAACTTTGTTCAGAATGTTTGTCTTGATGAAATCTCGATTTGGATTGTTTATGGGTCATCTGGGGTAAAAAACTAGGTCACAGGATCAAATCTTTGAAAAAACTTGTGTTGCAATAAGCGCTGTATTTTCCACCCGAGTTTCCTAATGTTTCCTCAGAATGTTTGTCTTGATCAAATTGAGCTTTGGATTGTATATGGGTCATCTGGGGTCAACAATTAGGTCACGGGGTCAATTCGTAGATAAACCTTGTGTATGCGATAGGGACTGTACTTTTCATCCGAATGTCCAGCTAAATTATCCGTTTCTTGTGAACAAATTTCTTGGAAGCTCCACACCAACATTTCCGTAAGACTACATGCAGTCAACAACTTCACTGTCTATGGTAATATCCTCATTTTTGTTATTAAAGTTAAAAATGAATCACTGACCAATGTTTTAAACAACCATCTGTACAACTTTACAATGGAAATAAAATAAGCTAATTTTGTCAGCAAATAAATCTTTCACCATGGTTCTTGTCTCTGACTAACTAATGCACTTCCTGTACTCTGATGTTTCTGTGCACTGTTCTCAGGTGAGCGATATAGGGCCCATCTTCGCCCTCTTGTTTTATGATCGTTATCACTGATCTTTGAACTTGGTTACATGTACTCGTACCACATGTTTATCTAATGATAAAAGTTTTATTGTCATAAAATAGATACATCATATTAACCTGACACGCTTTGTTCCGTGATGTGTTCATAAAGATAGTCGATTTTGTTAAATTGAAGCATTTAATCAATTAATATATCAATTATCAGTTGCATCAGGTAAAAACAACTTAGTAAATTAGAAATTTAAGTGTAGTTTACAGGGGATAGAGTAAAATACCCGAGGATTGGCTGATATTATTGTGCCTATAAGTACTTCTTTATCTGAAACTTAGAAGAGCCTCAAGTAAACTATGAGTCTGTTTATAGCAGTATTACTTTACATCAACACAATTTATTAATATGGTATAACGATATGACTGAACTTCAGTGTAATTTTGCTACTAGTTCTTGTATAGAAGTTACAATGTATAAAAGCATGGCCTGTTTAAGGGTTTTCCAACCTTTTCTATGATCCTTTATATTGAAAAAAATATGTTTTGGTTTTTAGATTTGATTTAACATCTACATCTACTTTCACTTTAAAATCTACTTTGAATGGCAGTGTAATTATCATCGACAATAATTATTTATTAAACCATATGAGTCTTTGAAACATGTTTGTAGTTGGCACAGTATTTTGTATAACAAAATAAGTGTATGTTTGGTATTTTATCATATAGTTACAGATAACTCATGTTTTACCATAAGAGTCGAGTATAGCGTTTTATTCCCTTGTATGGAAATTCAAATCAAAACTAGAAATTTAAACTATTTAGGTTATTTCCAATGAGCTCATATTTAATCAGCCATTTTGATTAAGAATTATTTGTTTCTAAAGGCCGGAATTACAGGTTTGATTTTTCTTATATGATATGTCATATCATCATTGTATGTATCAACATTAATTGGTATATGAAGATACTTTCAGACGTTTATCTGGTTCATACCTAAATCGTTCATCAATATGACTTTTATAGAGTTACCTTTTACTCGAAATACACAAGAAAAATGAATAAAACAATAAGCAATTCTAAGATTTGTGGGTAAATAATGAGGCATTTTTACAACAAATTTAAGACAAGATTAATTGACTAAGGTGTATTGCTTCTGCATCAGGTCAACTTTTCAAGATATAAAAACGGAACCAGAATTCTAAGGGTTTTATCCAGATAAGTGTTGAAAATGTTATTACTGAATGTCCCACTGTATAAAGGCATGCACTGTTAAAAGTTTTATCAACCTTTTCTATGAACCTTTATAATTAAGAAAAGTATGTTTGCGTTTTGATTAAATAGATACTTGAAATCTGCTTTGAGTGGCATTTTAATAATTTTCTACATTAACATTAATCAAATCATAAGGTATGTTTGGTTTTTAGTTTTGATTTAACATCTACGTTAACTTTGACATCTATTTAGAAAATGGCAGTTTAATTATCATCGACAATAAACATTTATAAAACAATGTGTGTCTTTGAGACATTTTTGTAGATGGCAAATTATTTGTATTTCAAAATATTTGTATGATTGGTATTTTATCACATACTTACCGACAACTCATGTTTTACTAATAGAGTCTGGTACAGCAGTTCATTTCCTTGTACGGAAATACAAGAATGAAACAATAAGGAATTCTAAAATTGTGATAAATAATAATGCATTTTTACAACAAATTGAAAACAAGATTAATTGACTAAGGTCCGTTGCTTCTGGATCTGGTCGAATTTTCAAGATATAAAAACGGAGCCAGGATTCTTAGGGGTTTTATCCAGATGAATGTTGAAAATGTTATCACTGAATGCCCCACTGTATACATGTAATGCATGGCCTGTTAAAAGTTTTTTTTCAACCTCTTTCTATGATCCTTTCATAATTAGGAAAAGAATGCTTTGCTTTTAGTTTTGATTGAACATCTAATTAACTTTGAAATCAACTTTGAAAATGGCAGTTTAATTATCATCGAAAATATACTTTGAAACATGTTTGTGGCTAGCAAAGTATTTTGCATTACAAAATAATTGTATGTGTGGTATTTTATCACATAATTACCGATAACTCAGGTTTTACTAAATGAATCTGGTACAAAAATTCATTCCCTTGTACGGAAATTCAAATCTAAACTGGAAGTTTATATTACTAAGGTTATATCCTATGAGCTTATATTTGGTCAGTCATTTTGGTCGAGAATTATTTGCTTACAAATGCCAGGCTTACAAGTTTGATTTTTCTTATATGATAAATCGTTTTTGTATGTATCTACATTAATTGCTATTGGAAGATTTTTTAAAGATCTTTTATCTGGTTAATACCTAAATCGTCCATCACTGTTATAGAGTTAACTTTGACTCGATATACACAGGGAAGAATGCAAGACCAATACATGAATGAAACAAAAGGGAATTCTAAAATTTTGTGAGCGAATATGAAGGCACTTTCACAAAAAATTAAAGACAATGTTAATTGACTAAGAATCATTACTTTTTCATCTGGTCAAATATTTAAGATATAAAAACAGAACTAGAATTTTTAGGATTTCATCGAGATAAATGTTGAAAATGCTAATACTGAATGCACCACTGTATAAAATCATGACCCGTTTAAAGTTTTCAACCCTCTTTCTATGATCCTTCATAATTAAGGAAACTGTGTTTTGGTCTTAATTAAATACCTTCTTAACTATGAAACCTTCTTTGAGTGGCAGGTTAATAATTATCTACATTAACATTTATCAAATCATGAGGTTCTTTCAAAAAAGTTTGTATATTTCCGATTACTCATGTTTTACTAATTGAATCTATTACAGCAGTTCATTCGCTTGCAAGGAAATTTAAAATCGAAACTAGAAGTAATATTTGGGGAATTTCAAAATAAGCTCAAACATTATCAGCCATTTTGATTAAAATGATTTGCTTCCTTACGTCAGACTTACACTATATATATAATGTCTTAACATTTCATCTCTATAACAACTGAAAAGTGTCTCGACATATGAATTTATATGAATTTTCTGAGTGAATATGATGCATTTTTCAACTAATTGAAGCAATGATTTATTAACTAATGTTCATTGCTTCTGAATCAGGTCAAATGTTTAGGATTTAAAAAAACAGAACCAGGATTTAAGGGTTTTTATCAAGATGAATGTTGAAATGGGTATTACTGAATGTCCCGCAGATGTTTGCGTAGGTTGAACACCCATTTATACCATTTCTTAAATAAAAAAGTGTTAAGATATACAGTAAAACCTGTCATATGCGACTTTCTGGCGGAACATCCAAACACGGTAACATAATTATGACAGTGGGTCTTTAAATTCAGGTTCAAGTCAATGCAATAGCGTGTCACCAATATTGCACATTTCAGCCAAATAAGTGAAACCCCCACTGACTTGGGACATTAAACAGTTAAAACATGATATTACATAGCATAATTCTCCCAATTTTTTTTTTCAACTTTAAATTTGTGCCCTCGAAGAGTGATACAAAAATTCTTAGAAACTTAATAATTTTATTGCTCAAAACGATTTAAATTAATTAATTTAAAAATGTCTTTGGTTTGATAATGGACAATTTATATCAATTTCAATATTAAAAATATTTTTGTTTTACACATAAACGATGACATATGTTTGAGAACGAAAATCGCATGAAAGTTCCTTTGATGACGAAAATACCGGTAATAACCGGAATACGGCTTTTAGCGATGCAAACTAATATTGGCCGATTGTTTTGCAATCACGTTCGAATCGATTCATATGCCAAATTTAAGTAATAATTGTCTATGAAAGCTATTTAATTATGTTTAAACGAACAAGCAGATGTGCTATGCCTTTTGTTAATCTGCATTTGTCTGCAGTATGTTTACATAGCTATTTTTTTTTGTATCACGCTTGTCAATTGTTGGGCCAATTGTGCAATTCAATAGTAATTATCGAGGTGTAAAAACATCTTTGGGTCAATTGAGGCCTGAAAAGTCGCTTAATTAAACCTAATTATCGGTATTTGACTGATAAAGTAAGGTCGTTAATCGCGTCAGACAGTGTGTCGCTTAATACAGGGAATTTATATGGGCATTTATGTTGGGCGGTCTCAGATACGGTTACATAAGACAGTGAGTCGTTTAATTCAGTGGGTCGCTAAGGCAGTTTTTACTGTATAAATATTCACACATACCGTGTATACATATTACATATATTTTAAATTTCAAGAGTTATTTTTTCTCATTGTTATTAATGCAGTTTACCTTTTCTTTACGTATTTTTAAAGATTAAAATACAATCAATTTACGCGACGTCGCTTACGACGTCAGAGAAAAACTTCTTGCATACAATTACTTCTCTAAAACGCTGAATTACGAAAAAAGTAGCTCGAAGACATGTCGTTTTTATTTCATAATATCTCTACATGTACATCTGAGAATAACATATGAAATTTTCAGGGTATGTCACCAGACTATTTTTTCGTAAAATACATTTTAATATGAAATAATTTCATTTGTATGAGGATTTTACGACGTTTAAAGCTATGAGAACACAATATATACTGCAATTCGTTAGTACCGACCATTGCATCGCTTTGCCATGTATATGTGGAATATTTACAAGTTTGTTTGATACATTTCCGTCAATTATTGTCCATTTTATGAACGCCGAAACGCAAAAATAACCGCAAAATACGTCACGCGCCAATTCGCGGCACGACGTCACCAAGGCAACGTTTTAATCATTTTGAACACCAAACCCGAAAAGACGAAACTTTAATTGACAAGTGTACTTAATTTGAGCAAGATCGAAGGAAAGTCGAATATTAATTTGTAAAGTGTGGAGCTACCTTAAAGACACAACTTATCATATTTTTTGACACTTGTATTGCATGCTTTTTCATGGCTAGATATAACAGTAGAATGTCATTGTGTCACGTTGAATGGATATAATAATTGAGGCCCTGCAATGAATGCATGAACCTAGTTCAAATGTAGCGTTTATATAAATGGATCTTTGTATCGAACAGCAAAAAATGTCCCTTATTGACTACATTTTTTGCCGTTTGAGTTTAAGTTAAAAACTTGACAAACTTAAATTATTAAAGTCTGCCGACACAAACGGTGAGACATCTGATACCGACACCCGACTGACAGTGATAAGCTCTCATTCTCTTTGAAAAACCATAGGTGACACATATATGAATGATAAAAAGGATTTGGTACACTAAGGCACTTGGTGACAATACTTCTGTGCTTTTTTTTTGCTGAAATCCATTGACAAATTTAGATGGAATTGTGAATAGAAAAATATTTCCCTATTTATTACACATGTCTAATCGTTGACCAGCTACGAAGAGAATTGTCGTCTGCTCAATTAAATATTGTCTGCTAAATTAATCTTTTATCCATTTAAAAAAATGTGGAAATATTGTCTGAATGACAAACAGTTTTGAACCAGGCGCTGCAAAAACAATTTACTTTCTCAATTTTGTCAGAGATACTCATTAATTCATCACTACATGTAGTAACATTATCAATAATTATGCATGGGCCTCAATTTATTTCACTTGCTAGCAAACACGAAAACGTCATGAATCTTGTAATACTCGAAATTTTCACCTCTATTTTGATGTAATAACTATACTACAATTTTCTTTTGATGTTCAGGATTTATAAGTTGTGTCTTTAACCATGATATAGGTTCACACGCTAAAAACTTAAAAGAAAACAATGCAATATGCTTTAGTTTTTAATATAAAAAATTCAAATCAATACATTATAAATGTATAATAAATAAATGATTTGTACAATGAAACAATTATTTGAATAGTACATGTACGTGTTTACATTGTATACATTCGACCGGAAACGATATCCGTTTTGGTACAAAAATATACTCAAAATAGACAACAATGGATCGTGTGTGTATTTTTGTAGTAAAGCTTCATGATAAAATAACTTAGAAAAACAATTTTTAGGATTACATACAATTTAATATTTGCCAATTACGATAAAAATGCATATAGCGATTGATTGAGTAATTTGAGCTTTGTATCGCGATACGTATCGCAATATATTGCGATATTTGAGCTTCGTATCGCATTTTTTGGACGTTTTAGCTTGTATCTAAATGCATGTATGTAAAGACTTTTCAGCCTGTATCGCTTCACGTATCACGTTGTAATATTAAGATATTTCAACTCCGTATTCAAATAAGTATCACAAAGTAGTGATACATTTTAATTAACCTTACTGGCCTCAATCGGTATATAGTTATATATATGTACATGTAGTAATATAATTCGATCTCAGTAAAAATGGGACGAAAGCCATTTCCATTACATGTATTATATTTGTCATAGTTAAAAAATAGGAAAAACTAGACATTTTTTATTATGTTTGCCAAAGTTTAAAAAGAAGGAAAAAACGAGAAATTTAGACATATGGAAGCGTTAAGGAGAACGTTCCCTCAAGACACTCGTTATTCTGATTTTTTTCAACCGTCTATGAGCTAACATTAACCCCTACGATTTAGGAATACTTATATATTGTTTAACAATTTTGAGTACATAAATACTGTTGTGAATATTTAAATCGACGGATTTCATGTATGCGCCACTGACAGTTGAATAGTTGTTTAAAATCAAACAGTATTAAAGTTTCCCCCGTCAGCTTAACTCCACTGATTTAAATATTCACTACAGTACTTCTGTACTAACGGCCGATAAAATGTATTTAAAATAGCAAGGGTCATGTAACCACCTCTCGACACTTGTTGGATAATCTCGTGATAATCTCGGTACATAGATACGAATATTGTCTTATAGATAGTGAGTACAAAAGTGTTGAATTGATTATTTACATCAGCGGGATTCATGTAAGCGTCTCTGACAGCTGAATAAAATTTAACAATATGCGAGAATAGAATGGGATAAAAATAATGAATAGTTTGATGTTAATATAGAATAAATAAGTACAAACATAATAAAAAAAATACAAAAATGATTGATAAATAAACATGAATGAAACAATAAGTAAATGTGATAACAAAAATGGAAACTAGATTGAAAACCACATTCGTACTCGAGTGCTGATAATCAAAATTGGTGACCCACCGATATTGTCTTTTCGTTTCCATCGATTCTTTTGCCTCTTTTCTCGAGTATCCTTTTTGCTACTTTTTTACTTCTCTTTGAATGAGTCCTTCGTTTTTATGAGTTAATTCAGTTTTCGTGTGTTTATTTTAAACAATATTAACAAGGCGTCCACATCCTTAACACCGAACTTTAATTTCAATATCTGTATGATCTGACTCTAAAAATTCCTTAATGGATTTCACAGGCAGACTAACACGTTTTCATTGCTGTTTTTGACACGTGTCTGCAAGTACGTCAAGGATTCTCACGTCTTTTTATTAAAATTTTGATATTTCTAATATTATTATTCTAATTTTATTTCCTCGCCCTCCAGTTCGTATTTTACGTCGTCGATCCATAAACTACGGTAAGGAGGCACCCATCGCTTCTTTTGCTATGCCACGTCCGTTACTATGGAGCTGGAATTTAAAAAATTCTCATCGTTGTTTTACCAAGTTCCGAAAATGAATGAAAACGTACAGGTATTTTTTTTTAATGAAGAAAACACAGATTTCAAAAAAAATGTTAATCTGACAGATTAAAAAAAACCCAAACGTCAACCTGTATCTCTAAATGAATTCTACGTCAGTACAGTAAAGTTCCGCTTTAAAAACACCCTTGGCTATGGCAACCCCATGTGACTTTTGACAATTTCATAGCCCCATATCGTCAATTTTGATGATCCATATAATGGATCATATCTGCACTTGAAAGCGTATTTACATAATAGAACATATATATTTGCAATTTCAAATTATTTTGTGTTTCGCTTTCAAACAGAGAATATGCAAACGATATGCAGGTGTAACACACTCGATCTTGAGTCTTGTGGTACTGGTATGATTTAACAGATCTGTGTAAATTCTCAACAACAGACAACAGAAAACATACAATAAAAGTCAATTCAGTGCAGTCCCTTCAAAACAACAGCCAACTCAAGAGTGGTAATCTATACCTATCGGATAGTTTTGCTTGGTTCGAATATCACCCATAACCAACATTGTCGTTTCGACTTTTCCCCTGATGTATACATCAGGCGTTTTGGGGGGGGAATTTTTTCTCTATAGCCGGGCCTAATTGGTCCTCAGTCGCTTCCTGTTGTCACGATGAGTCAGGAAATATGCTAATCCGGTACCTGAGGCCCTTCTGGGCGCCAGTGGGACTTTTCCGCGTTTGTATATGGTAAAGTTAGGGTAAGGCGCGGTTATGCGTAAATTCCCGTTTTGGGCCTCGATTGCGGGTTTTTGCTTGACATATCGTCCAAATACGTCCAAGCAGATGCCTTTGGGCCCGTTCAGTCCCATTGAGGCTCAAAAGGGATGGAAACCCAATACTTATCTACCCTTCCAAAAGACTTGTTACATCTCATGAAACATGTTTCTTATCAATGGAGGAAAATTGACCTAAATGTCGAATTCTCAAGGAAGGATATGACTGCTACACCTGGGATTCGAATTTTAATGTTTAATCAACAGCGCCTCATACCCGTATATGTTATACATGTATAAACATTAAAAACGTGTCCTTAATAATTGTTCCCTGTGAGTGATGTAGCACAACACAGGATACTCTTTCCTGATTTTTTTTAAAAAATGGGTTAAAATTGTTACCTTTGCACATACTTTTTCTTTCGAAATGTTTGAACTTCTGCAAAACAACAACAATTGTCAAACCCTCGTCTAAAGTCAGTCAGTCATTTTGGAACTCCCCGACAAGTCGGCGAATATGTCTGAGCACTACCCAGTAATTTTCAATCCCGCTAAATAAAACATACAGAAATTGTCTAGCCTATAGCCAGACAGACTACGGTTTGTCGAATCTTTGTCTTTGGGTGTCTACACAGGATTCTCTATATAATAAGAATAAAGATATTAAATCAATTCCAATAGACATTCTTGTCATTAAGGAATCACCTTTGTTCATAGAACATAAACAATCACATAAAAAAATCAGTGATTTTTTTCTTTAAAATTTACTGGAGTTAATGCAGAACTGTGGAACAGCATATATTATACTATTAGTTTACATACAAAATATTGTATATATGTTATCAAATAATTTCCGATAACTCATGTTTACTATTAGACACTAGTACAGCAGTTAATTCCCTTGTACGGATATCTAAAATCGAAACTGGAAGTTTTTATCATTAAGGGTATTTCCAATATGCTCATGTTTGGTCAGCCATTTTGATTTGATAATCATTTGTTTCCATAGATCGGACTTACAGGTTTGATTTTTTTATTTCACTACTATTTGTAGATAATTGTTTTATCATAGTTTAAGATATTTCTGGATAATGTACGACCTTTTATCTGGCTTATTTCAAAATTGTCTATCAGTATGAATATTATAAGGGTGGCCAAAAACTCGAGATATTCAGGGCAAAAACAATGAGTGAAACAATAGGGAAATGTTAAGTTTGAGAATGAAAATGTGGCATTTTTTACAGTAAATTGTAGACAAAATTAATTTAAAGTGGTTCATTGCTTTCCCATTTGATCAAGTTTTCAAGATTAGAAACTTGAACCATAGTTGCAAGGGTGTGTATCAAGATGAATGTTCAAAATGTTATCATGGAATAACCCGAAGGTGTCTGTGTAATTAATAAACCTTTGTAAACCATTACTTAACCCAATAATGTTTTAAATATTCATTTATATCTTTGCTTTAACAATGTGTTAAATTATGATCTTTTAAGGCGGTCAGCACACATAATCTAGCTATCGGGAACTCATGTGAATAACCAGCATTCTTCTAACCTTTTACATTGCCGACAAAATTTACCTGGTATTCGTTCAGTGGTATTTTATTTTATAATAACCGATAACATATTATGTTTTACCGTAGTACTCTTGTACAGCGGTTTATTCCATTGTATGGTATCTAAAAATCGAAACTAGAAGAATGAATTATTTAAGGTACAAATGTATTTCCAAATGAGCTCATACTTCGTCAGCCATTTTAATTAAAAATAATTTGTTTCCAATAAAACGGACATAAATAATTCTTATTTCGTTTCGATTCCTAGAGATTTGTTAATCAGACATTTCTTCAACTTTGTAGATAACTCATGAGTATTAATATGGCTTTGTTGAACCACATTTTTCACAACCCGTGTTTTTCACAAGTTGCGAAAAACAAGTACGCCAAGCCCAGCCCAACAGATCCGTGCCACTTTTATAACATTAAAGTAAATATATAAAGAATAATTAACGAAAATATTACACTGATTGTGATTCAAAAATGTATCGTATCGGATATCGCCCGAATTAGCCTCGCATGCCCGATTTAGCGGGTAACCTGGTGTGATCAATACTGCTGACAAACGAAGCAACTTAACAGTCAATGTTCCAGTTACACGACATTGATCAAACGCAATCTAGAAATCGGAAGTGACATTTGAACCGCTCGCGCTGACCTATTCTAATTCAGTCACATATTTTAATCCATTTTACGTGGTATGAATCGCGGATGTTTAAACGATAAAGGAAAAAAATAAGCTAAGAAACTATTCTCTGACTAGTTCTTCTAATTGTGAACGAGCTTCTATTCAGTAAGAAATTATCGTATCCGCTTAGTCGGTAGCGCACAAGTCTAATGATTGAGGGGTCTTGGGTTCGGTTCCCAGTAGGCACACACTCACGTAGAACTTGGTCATGAACTTACACTACGGCCATTCTATTCTCCCTCCTACCAATGATTTTTTATTATGTAGGCAGTTGTCAGTCACTGACGAAAGCATGCGCTTAGAAGTTGGTTTACAGCTAAATCCAGAGATTTATGGTTACCAGGAGGAGTGAGAAGGTTGACTGACCACCGTTATATGAACTATACAATGTGTTGCTTCGACGTAAAATCTAACTAACATTTATGTTATTATACAATTAATGATAACTCATGTTTTATTTTAAACTGTAGTACAACAGTTAATTCCCTTTTATGGAAATTTAAAATCGAAAGTGGAAAATTACGGGAATTTCCAATGAGCTCATATTTTGTCAGCCATATTGATTAAAACTTATTTGTCTTCTTACGTTAGACTTACAGGTTTGATTTTTCTTTTATCGTTATGTAATTTAATTAGTGTTTCAGCACTGTTTGATTTGAATATTTCTGTATAACGTACGACTTTTTATCTGGTTAATTTCTTAAATGTCCATCAGTATAAATATTAAAGGGTTGGCCAAAAACTCAAGATATACAGGACAAGAACGAATACAGTAAAACTTGGTTATAACATACTCGGTTATAACATACACTCGGTTACAACATACCATTTTGCCTGGCCCGTTTTTCATCCTTATATAAAATCAACTCGGTTATAACATACTCGGATATAGCATACACTCGTTTACAACATACCAATTTTTTGGTCCCAACATACTTTTACATTCTTTATAACATACTTTTGGCGCGAATTAGCGTCAGTAATTAGCAGCCACGGTTGAATGAATTTTGAAATCAACAGCGTGTCACAAACAATGTATAATATATACTATAATCAACGGAACGTGTGAAAACACACCCAGATGAGTCTTCAAACAGACAAAATCAATTAACAAAGTGTCATCACGTGATATATTTCTTCCGATAAACATATAATTGTAGACACTTGTAGTTTCAATGAAGACTAATAAATAATAAGTTACTTAAACACTTAATCCGCTTTTACTCAATTTATTTAATGAGGCGTTGAGAAGTTTGTCTACAGTTTGGTGTTGAGCAATTATAATAATACTTGCACTTAAGATAATTTTGTTTAAAAAATATACGAAGATGAAATAAGTTTGTGAGCAAAACTCGTCAATTAATTGAAATGTTCACGAAAATTCCGGAAAATAGACGGAAGACGGCTTTTTTAACGTCTCAACTAACAAATGTAGGCCGCGTCGGAAAGTTTCGTACCCACGTTTTTGTCGAATCTGTCATCAAAATTTAAGGACTTGTTGCAATTTAAAACTTTATTTAAGATGTTTTCACCACAAAAAGTAGTGATATACCCAATGTTAATCTGTTTTGATATAAAGGATGTCATTTAACACCATTCTGTTGACAATTTTTTTTAAGAAAATGACGAATTCTAGTATGTCAGAATAAACTGTTTGATGCATAACAGTTTTGGTAATATTTTTATTCATTTTATTGATTATTTAACATATTAATATTGAATTAAATAATTTTCATGCATATATAAAGTAACAAGAAAACAGAATATTCACTACAAAATGATAGTGTAAAAACCGTATTCTAGTTTGCTATAAAAGAGTATGTTATATAGTTCGTATATAACATACTTAGTATGCTATTTGGATATAACATACCTCGGTTATAACATACCTTTTTTCTATGGCCCAGCGAGTATGTTATATCCGAGTTTTACTGTACAGGAAACAATAGGTAGGACTATTTCTAAAATTTCCGAGTGAATATGAGACACTTATTACAACTAATTGAAGTCAGGATTCGTTGATTTTGACAAAATCAATAGTGCAGCAGTTGTCTATTCATAAGTAAATAACTGCGAAAAACGGAACCAGGGTTTGAAGGGATTTTATCCAAATAAATGTTAGGAATGTTACAATGGAATGTCCCACAGGTGTCACTCGATTTAAACCCCTATTTCGTGACAAATTAATGTATTATATATAAATTTATTCATTTACCTCCTTTAAATATTTTTCAACACATTTACGATCTTTTAAGACGGTCGGCATACATAATCTAGCTTCCGAGAACTCGTGCGTATAATCTGCATTCATCTACCCTTTCACTATGACGACAACTTTTTATCTTATATTCGTTCAGTAGTATTTTATTTAATATTTACCGGTAACATATGTTTTACCGTAGTACTCTTGTACAGCGGTTTATTCCATTGTATGGTATCTAAAAATCGAAACAAGAATATTGAATTATACAGGGTATTTCCAAATCATACTTCGTCAGCCATTTTGATTAAAAATAATGTGTTACCAATAAAATTGTCGTAAATAGTTCTTATTTCGTTTCGATTTCTAGAGATTTGTTAATCAGACATTCCTTCATTTATCAGTTTGTAGATAACTCATGATTATCAATTAATCTTATTCTAATTATTTTTTTCAGTATAACGATAGAGTGACCACGAAGTTGAAAAAAGGGTTTACAAGAAAAAATGACGAAATGAATTTTTACACGAAGTAGTCACGAAATTCAAAATATCGCCAGGTAAATATGAGGGATTTAAAATTTATTTAAGGCAGTATTAGACGACTGTGGCAGTCTGCTCTGACTTGCGTTTTAATCAAGTGTATAAATGAAATGGTCAAGGAATTCATAAAATCTGCCAAGTAAATATTATGGATTTTTACAATGAATTTAAGACAGGCCTATTCGATTGTGACTTAATGCTTCTGTATTTTATTGAAGATTATGTATGTAAAATTAATGGGCGGATTTAGAATTTCTTGATGCGTTTTAGACAAGATTGACTTTGTTTAGAGATAAAGCCTCCATACGCTGGTACTGTCGTCATCCAGGTTTCGCCTACTTGCAATAAAATAAGATAAATCACGAGATTAAAATCACTGACTTTTCTTTAACTTGTGTTTGAAATTAAATATGGGGTGCCATTTGCTCCAGTTTTGAGTTCCTCTGCAACCTCCAGTAAGATTTCTATTTAAAACAAACGTTTTCTGATAGATATGATCAATGCAGTTACATAGCTGTGTTTCGACTGAAAATATTTCACGTGCAGCTTTCAACAAGTCCTCTTTAAAATGATACCATAATTGTCTACAATGAGTTAAATATATTTAAAGATACAATACGAGACCTTAGTCAGTTATTTCCCCCTGTACACTATTCAAATAGGAAGGTCTAATCAGTTGGATTACTGGGATTTTACCCTCAATTTTTAATGTCATTTTGCCACAATTAATTTTAATACCTTTTTTGTAAATCATACTATTTGTTTTAAAATCAAGCAAACTATTGCTTTGTTAAAGAACTATCTGACTTTTACCACTCTTGTTAGTATTTTATTGACAAGAAAAATATCGGCTCAAATATTTTATCATTCTTACATAAGACTTCAATGATAAAATCCAAGGATTCCTACTAATAGGACATAATTACCAATTGGATTGCTCCATATTTTACCAAGAGAAGATAACTGACCAAAGTCCCTCAATCGATGGTGCAAGACCACAATAATTTAAAATTGCAAAATTGTCTATTTGTAACAATACCGGCTACGCGCTTTAATTTTCTGAACATTAAACATTTATGTTTTGAAAATATAAATTGTTAAATTCTTATCTTGACAACCATTGTAATGTATTAGGAATCCTTTTTCAACAAAACTGTGATTACGTATAGATGATATCTGTAAATTATGATACACATTAAAAGGTGACTCATGGTTAGGTATTTAACTGGAATGTGCGTGTACGCTCCCTTATATGAAATAATGAATTCGAAAGAGGAAGCTTAAATCATAGAAAAATTTCATGATGACCTCTTTGCTCACCCATTTTAATTTACGAATATAAGTGAAATTTAATTATTTCCGATTTTGAAGGTTTGTTTATTTTGTGTCGGTTTACAGATAAATATATTCATGTACAAATGTATATCAAAGAGAACAAGTTTGTTGTCAAATTAAAAACCTATTGTTTTACGCATTTGGTAAACTGAAATGTAGTATTGGTGCATGTAACTCAAGAACAATAGCTTTGTTTATTAAACTTTGATTTTGTGACTTAGACTATTGAAGGGGAATAAAAATATATTTCTTATAAATTCATATAAAGAAACAGAAAACTAAACGTAATATACATAGTATGATAATTATGAACCTAGAAAAAGCAAGCATTGAAGTTTTACATATAATAACTCAGTTGTCTTCCTTGATTATATATACTTCACCATTGTACAAAATTGAAAAATATAAAAGGTTTGATTGATTTTTAATGATCGTTATTACTTATCTTTAAACTTAAACTTATATTAATTAATACATGTTTATCAATTGTCAGTAATGTCGAGTAAAAACTACTTTATACCGACAATGACTTTAAATGGTTTTTTTTACATCAAAATACAAATAGATGTCTTATGAATACATTTTCTAGTACTTATATGTTAGTAATGGTTTCGAGTTAAGGGTTTATTGAAAATGCTTTAACGATGTTTGTAAGTTTTTCTGAACCTGAGGCTTGGGCTGGTAGAAGTCATAAGCTATATTTATAATTTATATTGCAGTATAAATAAATTATTTTTTGTCTTTTTTAGTTACAGAATGTCGAGCATACAGCCAAATAGAGAACAGTTATCTTTGATACTGTCTGACGTTTTAGATGACATAGGTCTGAATGATGAGATGATAAAGAGAAGACGAAAGAGTTCTTTAGTTGAAGAAGAGTTCAGAACAGCATGCAATATATTTCTTGATAATGACGTTACCTCTTATATAAATGGTAGTAAAATGGAAGGTTCTACAACAATAGGGCTACATTCTGATGATGACATTCTCCATTGCGGTCAGATATTTCATGTGATAAATGATTGGGCTTACTGGAAACCTGATGTAAAGAACTTGTTAATGGTTCAAGATGAGACAACAGCACCTGGTTATTGTGTATTGCAATTACTTAGAGATGATGCACCTCTAGCTGCTGAATATATTCCAGATAATAGATTTATAGATAATAAAGGAAGGATTCTTCTGAAAAATACTATATTTCGTCAAGCAAGTCAGTGCCTCAATGTTATACCGCATGGTGCTGCGTTGAATAAACCAATAAGAGAATGTTTAACAGAAACAGATGTTGTTTTAGGTTTCCGTTGTACTGAATGGCCAGTAGAAGCGAGGCGATGGCTTACCCGAGGAAGTGTGGGCGAATGGCCTTCTGTGCACTTAAAACGCCAATGCAAAGAGACTGGGTGCTTTGTTATTCCTGTTGATAGTAAAATAAGTGAACTAGTTGGAGTAGAATGGAGAATTTCTACAACACTGGCAGAGAGATATCTCATGTTTAGCCTGGAATCTATACACATAAAATGTTACACGATGACAAAAATATTGCTTAAGTCATTTCCCGAATTCCATGATGTTATATCAAGTTACATGTGCAAAACAGCACTATTCCATTGCGTTGAGAATACAACATCTGATTTCTGGCATCAAAGAAATCTTATCACATGCCTTGAAAAGTTGCTTTGTGTATTATATAACTTTATTTATCATATGAAATGTCCACAATTTATCATTCTGGAGAATAATCTTATGGCAGGGAGAATAACACATTTACAACAACAAAGAATATTACAGGTACTAGAAAACATTATCAGAAGTGAAGGTAGGATGTTGCTTGATATACAATTAGATAAAATTGGTGACAGAATTAGACAAAAGTTAAACACATCCACGGTAGGTGTGTCTCAAATAATTTCAAGGTTTCAGATGCACAGTCGCCTTTCAGGTCAACTACATTACTCTACTATGCGTATTGTTTCTTCTTGTCGTAGAGCATACTCGATCAAAACTATGTCAAATCTTTCAAATGACGCTATTAAAGAACTACTTCGAAAAAAATCAGTTCTTAGCAAGCTTCAGTTAAATAATCAACAACAGAAAGCAATCAAATGTCTGTCACCATTACTCTGTACTACCATAGGATCATTGATGGCATCTTTACAAATTTCAAAAGATGGTCATGTTTCAGACAGAGCAATAGAATGGTTGAAATTAGGATTAAAATCTGACATATCATTTAGTTGGTTGAAACTTGCCACTATTTACCACAGCGTTGGTAAAATGAATAAGACAGTAGATATATTATCCCATGTTGACCAAAAGTACGATCGGGATGTTGTTTTTCCTGTTTGTGCTTGTAATGATGAAGGTGGTATTACATTGAAAGAAGGATTTTGTATTGCTGCTTATTCTGGACAAGTTACTGATTCCAGAAATGTTTCTTTTTGTGTTATGTTTACGGTCAACGAACACAACATTGTTCCCCAAGAATTACGTCAAGAATTCGTCAGATCCACACAAGAAGAAAAACAGAGAAGAGACATATGGGATGATAATTGGATGGACTTAGCTGTCGTTGACTCTCTCCCATACTTGTATTTCTTACAATACAAAACTTACAGTTCCTTGGGAATGATAGAAGATAAAGATAGAGCTCTGAATAGGTTGAAGAATGTTATGAATGAAGAACCAGGAATAGAACACAAAGAAACAGTTTTCAATCTACTTGGACAATGTATGGAACAAGAGAATCTTCAAAACGAAGCATTTCATTTTTATGAAAAATCTCTTCAAGTAAGACCACAAAACAACGCTGCGAACTTTTACATCTCAAAGCTATTAGCAATATAAAATGCTTTGTCTGCACTCTGATTTTGTTCTCAAGGATTTGACTGTTAAATTGGTCTGTATATGAGTGACTAAGTTATCATTATCGTAGAATTGTGATATAATAAGTATGTTAGATTGTTTGTTTTTGTTGAGTTAAACGCCGTAGCAACATATTGAATATGTCATAAAGGCGGTTAATCAACTAATAAGCGCATACTTTTGTCAGTGATTGACAACTACCCTACATAATTATTAATCATTGGAAGGAGGGAGAATGGTCCTAGAAATAATTTCATGAACAAGCTCCACGAAAGTATGCCCCGCGTGGGAATCGAATCCACGTCCCCTCGATCAGTAAACTTGCGTGCTTCCAGCTGAGTTAGCCGGGTGGCTTTAATAATGTTAGTAAAAATACTCTAGTTGTGTTTAGACAGGCAGATAGATTATTTTCAAATCAGTTTCGTCATTTGGCCCATGAGATACAATTTACATAATTTAAAAGCTGTGGCCGTGGCGTAGCGGTTAGCATGTCTGACTTCGAATCGGGGATCGCAGGTTCGAAACCCGATCGCGGTAGGTCATACCCTAAACATGAGTCGTCAGCCTCGTTGTAGGGTTATTAATTACTGGTGATAGAAAAAGTGTCCAGGAAACCTATAGTAGGAAGAGCTGGCCGTCGTATATATGACCAGTACATGTTTTGAATATGACGTTAAAAAATATGTTTAAGGTAGCTCCACACTTTACAAACGAATTTTCGACTTTCCTTCGATCTTGCTCAAATTAAGTACACTTGTCAATTAAAGTTTCGTCTTTTCGGTTTTGGTGTTCAAAATGATTAAAACGTTGCCTTGGTGACGTCGTGCCGCGAATTGGCGCGTGACGTATTTTGCGGTTATTTCTGCGTTTCAGCGTTCATAAAATGGACAATAATTGACGGAAATTTATCACATGCGAGGACTGTTAGAAAAGTATCAGAAAAGGTTTCATAACTTTTTTACTGGGGCACTAATCATGACGAAAGTTTCACCCCTGATACTTCAAGGTATTTATACTTACGATCCGACAGAAAAGGGTTAAATATTTATGCTACTGCGTAACCTACAGTCACTATGGTAACATAAGGTGACGTCGAGTTGGGCAACTTTGTTTAATTAGATAAATGATCACATACGTATTTCGAAGGAGAAAACTTGTATTTCCGACGTAAAAAATTGACCAAATTATATTTGATGTTTTTGCACCATTTTATCATGAATCTAGAAAAGTCATTGGAATCGGTTTCCATTCCACTAAATTAAATAAAGGCACTTTTTAAAAAGTAAGTCAAATACATTATTTTACCAAATTCTAATTCTACTACTAGTATGTGATATATTTAGTCATTCCTGTCTGTGATGAGTCTTTTAGCCCCTGTTAGAAAAGTATCAGAAAAGGTTTCACAAATAGTTCTCAACTTTTATCCTACATTTCCTACATTCCTCTGTTGTCACCAAGACAACGCTGAGAAAATTAGGACACCATTAAACATCATGCATATTCCACACATCTAGCAACATGTGACTTTTGGCTCGTACACGCTCGTACTTACAACACATGCACCTACACTCATGTTTCATTATCACACTCATTTTATTACCATTCCTTACACATATAACACTTATACACATGTGATCATATGAGCACAGAAAACATACATTTCATTAAATATGCTTGGGAGAAGCTATGTTTACAGGCACACATTGAAAGTGACCGCCTGGGAATTTCGAGTGCTGTAGGCTTAAAAAGGAGATAAGTTGCACACAGCAAGAATACTTTTTTGGAACAAGGGTCATAAATAACATTCTAACTCTGCAAAAACATTCATAAGGCACAAAGTATATAACAATCAACAAAAAGTTTTAAATAGCCAAAACTAGATCATGACCCAAATCCCAGAAATCAACTCATGAAATTGGCCACAGACATCATACACCACACACACAGTCATACAAACTACAACTACAACGCTACAAAACCACACGCACATACCCAGACACTTGATTCACGAGGAACAAGGGTCATAAATAACATTCTAACTCTGCAAAAACATTCATAAGGCACAAAGTATATAACAATCAACAAAAAGTTTTAAATAGCCAAAACTAGATCATGACCCAAATCCCAGAAATCAACTCATGAAATTGGCCACAGACATCATACACCACACACACAGTCATACAAACTACAACTACAACGCTACAAAACCACACGCACATACCCAGACACTTGATTCACGTCACCAAATAAACAGCCTAGAAGGTAAATCATATGAACTAACCAGAGAGTCTTTTAATAAATGTAAGTGCTTAATTGGCAAAAAAGGAGACAATCCATCTTTGGCAAAACACAAAATTAAAACATGTTTGGCAACATAAATACAAATCCTGATCTGTACTATCTTGGGTAAAACTTTCTAAATTTGACCTTTTTTCAGGCCTCATAAGCAATCTTTCAGGGGTGAATGATCACACTCCGAGGTCTGCACGTAATGCACATATGGAGCGGGTGGACCCTCATTAATACTTACAAACTCACAAGTATACGGCAAAAAGTTAGTGTATAAATAAAGTATAATTACAAGACTACATGGTCACAGATAACAGTATACCTACTATGAAACATTGTACAAATACATAATATGACGTTTATATTTAAATACACTGTATAATGTTTTGATGTATTGTTTTAACTTTTATGTTCATGGGATTTTTGGTGGTATTTAAATTTGCAAAAACACTTAGAAGATTTAAATTAAAAGCAAATAGCGAATGAATCATTTGTTCTAATGAAATGTAGGTTTGAAAAAGAAAATAGTTAATATATATCAGTTAGTGCTCATGTTTTATAGTTTAATTCTATCGGGAAAAATATCATAAAGTGCAACAGCAAAAAATGACAAAACTGTGTATGTATAAATAATCTTAATTTCAGTCATCATGGTGAATGTTTCCATGGCGACGGATAAGCCAACTACTTCAAATTATATTTGTTTCCTTGTCTTGGCCTGAATCAGCCCCTGGGTATCCGCATAGACATGCTTAGGTCGAATTTCAGACATGCAATGGCATTTGTGTCTATAAACGCACAACATTACATCATTATTGAATGAAACTTCATACTTCAGTACCTGTTTATTCTACAAGATTCAATGACAGAACTAGCATTTCTTGAAGGAGGTTCATGGGATTGCAAAATGTTCCCATGAGTTAATTAGAAATTTATATGTCTGTAAATACATTCTCTTAACCCAAAATGTTTAATATTTAATGTGGCATACATCCCTGTTGTATAAGGTGAACTAATCAAGAAACTTGAAACGGGTTCCCTAGCCCCCGGAAGGGCCTCATGTACCGGTTGTGGCACATTTCCTGAATCGTCTGAACCATAGAAAGGGACTAAGTCACCATTGGACCATTATACCATTACAATAGTTATTTTTTTTAAAATGATATTATATGTTTTATTGATTAAAGCCACTATATCGAGCTATATTCATCAAAAATAGATTTAAAACTATTTTACAATTATGAAGCTTTCAGAATATAGCATGTATTACAGACACAATAAACTTTTCAAACAATTATACTGTCTAACTTTGAATTTGACGAAGTGTCCATTTCTTAAAAAAGTTGGATACTTTATACTTTCACTTTGTAATGCAATAAATAACATAAACATAACTAAGCAAGTTTGAATTTAATTAAAAAATATTGTTCATTAAAAGTGATTGAAACAAATAAATGTCTATTTTTTCAGTCCAAAAACAGTGTTACTTTAGATAATGGGAATTTAAACTATGTAAATTTTATTTGATAGATTCCGTTTATAAAACATTATTCAAAAATTATTTTGTATTGATATTGTGTTATTATCTCCCTTTGATATGAAAAAAGTTCTCAACTTGTTCTTACTTGTAATAGTTAATATAATTTTAAGATCTGACAACTTGAGAACATAAAATAAACAACAAAAATTAGATATCAGTTTTCTGGAGAATGTTTCTGTTCTCGAAAACATAGCTATATATTAGGTGAAATCTGCCTTAAGGAAATAACTTGCTAGACCTTTCATGGATTTATCCACAGCATTTGACATTTCATTTTGTACCATTTATTGTTCAAGCTATTTGAATGTCGGTCAAACCGATAATCTTTCCAGCGTTCTTTTAGTAACAAGCTATATAAACACTTGTTTTCCCTCGCCTACACGAGTTTCAATTAGCCTAGAATAAGTTGATATTTGTTCAAGTATGACTTGGCACAATAGCAAGGTCGGTGGTTTAGTCCGGGCCATATTTAAAAAACAAACATAGCGGTCTATGCTGGTTTACCTTTTTATTTATCGATATACTTACGTAAACTCTTTTGATTTTCAATTGTTTTAAACAGAGTTGTGAGTATATATAAATATTTATTTATTTTATCCAAATATTATAAATTGATATTGACCACCAGTTTCCTGTGACGTCATTCAATGTAGTCACCATGGTGACTGTGACATCTTCTACTGTCTCATTCCCATTTAAGGGCATAGATCGTCATATAATGATAAAATAAACATGTGTGGGTCAAAAAATACATGTGGTCTTTAAACTCAATATATTTCAAGGGGATGGCATATCTGGACATCAAATTATGGGTTTAAATTCAATTTAAGAGATAGTTAGTTCTAAACATATACACTGAAAACTTAACAATACTCAGACGAACAACTCATAACTGTTCATTCGGAACTATCTCAGCGATCTTCTACGCAGATAAACCTCGGATATCATAAGGTGAGAAAGTAGATCTAACATAGATTTCGTAGAAAACGTTAATTTGGTGGAATTTGGTTTCTGTGGTAATATAACTCTGAACTACACAGAAATACGATGTGCGAGACATTGTACTGATGAAACGTTTTGATTAAGCGTGTAACAATGTATATTAAGTGTTGTACATGAAAAGGACAGGTGGTCGTGTTTTAATGTATTATGTTGACAATCCATGGCCATTTGCTTGGATTGAAACGTCTTAAAGTCGTTTTGTAGCTAATAAGTAGAATAGCAGGAAAATTGTTAGATAATATTAACTTTACATGTCCATGTATAAACTATAATATACCTACTTGCCAACGAGTTAATCGCCAAACCTTTTAACCTGGTTGTACTCCTACTACGTCTTATTTCCGAGGTATATCTTCGTAGATGATCGCCGAGGATGTTCCAAATGAACTGTTGTCGACAGTTTGGTTCCACGCAGGAAATAATTCTGTAGAAAGAATTCTCTAATGCAATTTTCATGCGAAAAGAGATGCACACATAAATCAGTAATCAAATTGATCCCTTACTTAACCATGATATAGGTTCACACGCTAAAAAACTTAAAAGAAAACAATGCAATATGATTAAGTTTTTAATATAAAAAATTCAAATCGATACATTATAAATGTATGATAAATTAATGATTTGTACAATGAAAAAATTATTTGAATAGTACATGTACGTATATACATTGTATACATTCGAACGGAAACGATATCCGTTTTGGTACAAAAATATACTCAAAATAGACAACAATGGACCGTGTGTTTATTTTTGTAGTAAAGCTTCATGATAAAATAACTTAGAAAAACAATTTTTAGGATTACATACAATTTAATATTAAAAATGCATATAGCGATTGACTGAGAAATTTGAGCTTTGTATCGCGATACGTATCGCAATATATTGAGATATTTGAGCTTTGTATCGCAATATTATAAGACGTTTTAGCTTGTATCGCAATGCATGTATGTAAAGACATTTCAGCTTGTATCGCTATACGTATCACACAATATTGAGATATTTCAACTCTGTATTCAAATAAGTTTCACAAAATAGTGATACATTTTAATTAACTTAACTGACCTAAATCGGTATACAGTAATATAATTCGATCTTAGGAAAAAATGGACGAATGCCATTTGTATTACAAGTATTATCTTTGCCATAGTTAAAAATAGGAAAAACTAGACATTTTATTATTATGTTTGCCAATGGTTTAAAAATTAAGAAAAACTAGACATTTTATTATTATGCTTGCCATAGTTAAAAATAGGAAAAACTAGACATTTTATTATCATGTTTGCCATAGTTAAAAATAAGAAAAACTAGACATTTTATTATTATCTTTGCCATAGTTTAAAAAGAAGGAAAAAGGGAAATTTAGACATATGGAAGCGTTAAGGAGAACGTTCCTCAAGACATCGCTATTCTGATTTTTGTTTAACCGTCAGTGAGCATACATTAACCCGTATGATTTATGAATACTTATATTTTTTAACGATTTTGCGTACGTAAGCACTGTTCTGAATATTTAAATCAGCGGATTGCATGTATGCGCCACTGAAAGTTGATTAGTTAATTAAAATTTAACAGTATCAAAGTTTTCCCCGTTAGCTTATCTCCACTGATTGAAATATTCACTACAGTACTTCTGTACAAATGGTGAAAAAAATAGCTAGCGTCATGTTGCCACCTCTCGACACGTGTTGGATAATCTCGCGATAATCTCGGTACATAAATACGAATAATATCTTAAACGATATTGAGTACAAAAGTGTTGAATTGATTATTTACATCAGCGGGATTAATGAAAGCGTCCCTGACAGTTGAATAAAATTTAACAATATGCGAGAATAGAATGGGATAATAATAATGAGGTTTGATGATAATGTAGAATAAATAAGTACAAAAAAAAAATGAAAAATAATGAAAAAAATGATTGATAGATAAACATGAATGAAACGATCAGTAAATATGATAACAAAAATGGAAACTAGATTGAGAATCACATTCGTACTCGAGTGCTGATAATCAAAAACGGTGACCCACCGCTATTGTCTTTCCGTTTCAATCGATTTTTTCGCCTTTTTTCTCGAGTATCCTTTCTGCTACTTTTTTCACTTCTCTTTGAATGAGTCCTTCGTTTTTTATGAGTTAATTCTGTTTTTGTGTGTTTATTTAAAACAATATTAACAAGGTGTCCACATCCTAAACATCGAACTTTAATTTCAATATCTTTTTGATCTGACTCTAAAAAATTTTGTACGGATTTTACAGGCAGGCTAACACGTTTCCATTGTTGTTTTTTGACACGTGTCTGCAAGTACGTCAGGGATTCCCACGTCTTTTTATCTGACAACTTTGATATTTCTAATATAATTTTCTTTCCTCGCCCTCCAGTTCGTAGTTTACGTCGTCGGTTCATAAACAACAGTAAAGAGGCACCCATCGCTTCTTCTGCGGTGCCATGTTTGTTACCATGGAGATGAAATTTAAAAATGGTCTCATCGCTGTTTTTACCAGGTTCTGAAAATAAATGAAAAAGTATAGGTACTTATAGTATTTAAAAATGAAGTAACACAGAATTTAAAAAAAACTTCAATCTGTTTCTCTAAATGAATTCTATGTCAGTACTGTTAGTTACGCTTTAAAACCACCCTTGGCTATGGCAACCCCATGTGACTTTTGACAATTTTATAGCCCCATATCGTCAATTTTGATGGTCCATATAGTGGATCTTATCTGCACTTGTAACAGAATGTACATGATAGAACACATATATTTGCAATATCAAATTGTTTTGTGTTTCGCTTTCAAACAGAGAAGATGCAATTGATATGCAGGTGTAACACACTCGAGTTCGAGTCTTGTGATACTGGTATGATATAACAGATCTATGTAAATTCTCAACAACAGACAACAGTCAATAAAAGTCAATTCAGTGCCATCCATATTTAACTTAATTCAAGCTTAAAGCCCTAAAATAAACAGCCAACTCAAGAGTGGTAATCTATAGCCATATGCGGATCTAGCGAGGGGGGTCAGGGGGTCCGGACCCCCCCCCCCTGGAATTTCCAAAATGTACCTGTCCATATGTGTTTTTCTTGACTGTAAGTCATTTTTAAGTAGCATGAAGCAAATTGTCTCGGTGCTTAACATTGATTTTATGGTTAAGTAGTTTTTATTATTAATATATTGCATGTTCTGCAAAAAGTGTATAATGTGGTTGTGGTTCGAAAGTTTGGACCCCGCCCCCCTAGAAAAATTTCGGACACCCCCTATAAAAAATTCATGGATCCGCCCCTGGATTTCACAGATCTATGTAAATTCTTTACCACAGACAACTTACAGTAAAAGTATATTCACTGCCATCCATATTTAACTTAATCCATGATTAATGTCCCCTAAAAAACAGCCAATTCAATAGTGCATGGTAATCTATAGCTATCAGATAGCCAGTTTTGCTTGATTTGAGTCTCATCCATAACCTACATTGTCGTGTCCTCCAGCAAGAGACATTATCCTTCTAGCTCAGTACCGAAGTACCACGAAGCGGAGCGTTTAAACTAAGTTGTAAGACAAAACAATTGAATAAATACAGTTAAGTTCCGCTTTAAAGACAATCTAGCATATATGAAAAGTCATGTGATTTTTTAATGTTTTTACAGTTCAAATGCTTAAATTGTGGAATTGGATCCCTATATTAAGAAAATTCTATCGCCGATTTTGATGTTCGAAATAATGGAACATTACTGTATTACCAAGCAAAACATGTCTTGGCACTATATATACTAATGGACAAAAGTCTTGTCAGGTCTACAAAAACCATAATATCTTTTTTGTTTGTTTCTGCACACTCATACACTTGGTATCGTTAGAAAGAGGATGATATTATGCATTGAATAAAAAAGAATTGTGAAATTTGAGCCATTTCTGTCGGTACAGTAATGTTTTGAAAATTGACATTGAGGATTTACAAGTTACAAATGATTGCGTTGTGTCAGTTTTAAAATGAAACATTTTTTTCAATAGTGTGTGTGACCCCCAATAACCCAAATGAGTTTTCTGGTCTTCCGGCTAGATTCCTTTGCAAACTTGTAGCATCGATGCGTAAAAGGAGCACCGAACTCATTCGGGTTAAAGGGGATCACACACACATTGAAAAAATGTTTCATTTAAAACTGACTCAACGCAATCATTTGTAACTTGCAAATCCTCAATGTCAATTTTCAACACATTACTGTACCGACAGAAATGGCTCAAATTTCACAATTATTTTTTTATTCAATGCATAATAACATTCTCTATCTAACGATACCAGATGTATGAGTGTGCAATAACAAACAAAAAAGATGTAATGTTTTTTGTAGACCGGACAAAACTTTTGTCCATTAGTATATATGCAGGGTTTATTCTGTATAGATTAGTCAGACCGCCAAGAGCGTACATCGATGAATGTATAATCAATTAGCATAATGAATCATCCTTTATACACTGAGAATAGACAGCAACTACTGTCCGTGCTACGCACCTGTTTATCATGAACAACCAATTATACCATATCTTTTATCTATTTCTCTAAACCGGAAGATAATTTCAAATTGTATTGGTTAAAATATAGGTCAAAAGTTGGCTAAGACAGCTGCACCGAAAAAGTTAACTGTGCGCTGAATGACATAAGCTGCCAATGCGCCATACATCACAAGTGACTGGCACGGTCCGGAATCAAAAGTACTGTAATATACATGTACATATAGTGTTTTTGATTAGAGACCGTGCCAGTCGCCTGTTCAACAAATCATAATAATTGACAAAAATGAGAGGTTTCATTTCTTATGACATAATTATAATTCACTTACTGTTTGATTCAGGATAGCTAACTATCTTTTCCATTTTATAATCTGAACGCTGTGGTATTTTCTCAACAATGGGTTGATCTTGGGGTAACTCCGGAGCGTGTCTTGTTTCTATGGCATCCATTGAAGTTGGGAATTCTCGCAGCGGCGAAGGTTTCCTTCCTATAGCGTTAAGTATTTTTTCTTTGATAATTGTCAACCGTGGTAAAACTTCCTGGACATTCCTTTCCATGTGAGCTTTACACTTTGTGCAGTTTTGTCTTTGTATACGTTCTATATTTCTCCACAGTGCGTCATTAAACGATGACGTCACATTGGCGCATGCGCAGATGACAATTATACAAATAGCCGTAAAATGGCGTCCAGCAGGGAGATTGTGTCTTTTCATTTTACCGACTGTCTTCAATACACTATCTTCATCTGAAAAAAAGAAGACAAAAAGTTTAAGTTCAATATGCTACTTTCTTTATTTGTTCAAACCAAGTTCTTCATTAATTTTGCCCTGAAAAAAAGGTTTCCATCAAAGAGCGTAAAACAACATATCATTTAATTATGGAATTTATTATATAACATTGAATTCATTACACTCACTATGTACAATATCAATTAGAAAGATAATTTCATGCTATATGATACATCCCATATTCAAAAAGAATGATGTTTAAAATTATGAAAATTGTTCATTACATGTTGCAAGCATCAAGACAACCCTGTCAGAGACCTTAAGAATTAATCAAAAAATGTATTATTTTTAGTTTTGTTTTATTGTGTATGCAACTACAGTAAACATTCGCTATAAAAATCAACTTGCTTATTGCCCAATCAAGTGATTTTGGACCATTTTAATTCACAAGCGCTTATTTTGAGAACTTACCATATCCCTATATTTAAACAATTACGCTGTTGAGACCATCAGTTTTGATAGTCAAAAAAGCGGAACTTTGCAATAGCTACATTTTACAACAGTAATAAAAACGTGTAATTGCGCGCGAGATTTTAAAACAAAATATAACAAAATGCTCACCTAAACTCCAAAAAGGAGTGTAATACGAAGTAAAGTATTGAGTCGGTATTTTTACCCTACCGGTGAATGAAATCGACTGACGGACCGGTTTATATTATTCATCATTTTATACCTATCTGACAAAGCATTTATTATTAATTAATTTGTATTATCAAATTAATCCATGAATGTTATTAATAAGGATTAACAAATTTTTACATATTGTAAACAACAGAAAAAGAACCATAATACAAGTATACAGAAAAACCTAAAAACCGGCCATATCACAATAACAGCCACCTTTAAAATCATAAACGCAGAGGTCCAATAGCGGGACGCTCGCATATAGATCGAGAGGTCCCAGGGTCAATCCCCACTAGGGGCACTGCTAATTTTCTTGTGCAAGAAATTTACCAACAATTGTTCAACTCCATTCACGAGTAAATTGGTACTGCGAGGGTCACCTGCTTAACTCTAAAAACATACATTTTGATAATATATTAATTGAACATACATGTATGTATCATATAACATGAAATTTCCTTTGTCTCCATTCCATAATCGAGTACATCGAACACTGAATACATTAGTATGTGAGGTCTCAAATTTTCAAATTATGTCTTATATGGAAAAGACGAATGTCTTTTCCACTTTAAGGTATCGCAAGAGTTTTGGCGGATTAATTCCTATATACTGTCCAAAAATGAATTTTGTGTCGATAAAATCCGGTTTCTAGTTACCTCCCTTTGGGCCTTCTAAAAATCATATTAAAGGGAGTTAACATACCCTCATTAATTTGCACGTTCGGAGCGCTTCTGGTTCCTGTGTTTCCCAATCGTTGCATTGTGGGACGGTATGACTTTATGACTAAAACACGCAATGATGCGAAATGAAGCATACATTGGCGAAATGGAGATTTAATTGTTTATTGAATATAATTTCATGGCCCCTATTACCAACTTACTACTTCACTAAATTGCATGTCTTTTCCATCAATAGGCCGTGCCTATTATTATATTATAAATTTAACTGAACGATATTGGACTTCAAATTCATGGTTCACTTCGGCATTGTAACCAAATACTCGGCCACTATGGAAAAAACATGACCTTTATGAAATACCTCGGCTATTATGAGATTGAGGCATTTTGATTTGTTCCGAATCTTTTAAAAGACTGATTTATCTCATAAAGGGCGTGTTTTTTTTTCTTTTCACAGAAAAATGCCGCCATTTTGAATGTAGGTACAACTTGAGAGTTCTGGATAGGGGCGCTTTAGCGATATCCTTTGTCTATTGTCCTTTTCACAAATTGTGTAGTTAATTACGAAATTGTCAATGATTAAGTGTTTTCATAATGACCTTGTTATTTGGCTGAAGACAGCTTTATTAGCCTGATTATTGATTAATAATAAGTAGAAAAAGATTTCAGCCTTAAATATCAAAGTTCGTCAATCGGAGGCTAGCTAGACTTTTTATGAAAAAGGACGGGATTTCGGGTTTTACCATGACTCATAATTGTAAGAGTAGTTCCCCTTTAATAAGTTTATATCGCGATTTAAATATCGTTTTTATTGTTCCGATACGATATGACAAATGAAATACGTTTTCCCGAAACATGAATGTCGATTTAGGGTGCAGTCCTTCCTGTTGTTGCCTGTTATAATCCGGTTTCACTATAAATGTTCAGTAAATCGCGATGTGTGGGGGTAATTAATATTGACTACTGATTAGGTTGATATCGGATACAATGAGATTATATTATTGTTCATAAATAATAATGAATAAGCTAAAAGCTGTAAACTAGGACAAACTAGGATAGTGTCCCTAGAAGTAGCATTCGGACCTCCTCGGCCATTCCCTATGAATAATTCAGAATAAACAAGGACATATCTAGACGCCATTTTGGAACTACCTTTGCGTCACATGCCCAAACAAAAACTTTAATCGGTGCTGAAGTAAACAAATCCACGATCGTCCAGGCGGTGATAAATGTCCCTGATTTTAGTCCATAAACTTAAAATTCACGACCAAATGATATCCGCTGAACAAATCACATTTAAAGTAAAAAACTGTATTTGCAAAGCCTTATGTGTTTACGCCAAGACCTTATTTGCATAACCGTTACGTGCTTTCTACGACCATTCTCCCTCTAGCCAATGGTTTTTAATTATGTTGGGCAGTTGTCAGTCACTGACCAAAGTATGTGCTTAGTAGTTGGTTAACAGCTAAATCCAGACGTGTAGCCTTTCCAGGAAGAGTGATTAGGTTGACTAACCGCCTTTATATGACCTATACAGTGTGTTGCTACAGCGTTTAACCCAACAAAAACAAAATAACTTCGCCTGCTTTGCCTCGCGTTGAAATAAAATCAACTAGCAAAAATTTGTAAGTCCAATTCTTTGTTAAATTCAAGCCCTGAAGTACTCAATAACCTTACGGGGACCAGAGGCGCGATATTTTATGTAATCGTGGGTTTTCTGTATGCGTTAAGCATCATTTATTTGTAACATGAACGCCTACCAGGGTCATCGAGGAGAAAATAGTAAAAAGTAGAGCCGCGGGGTTTTTAGCCTACTAGCTTCATCTTACTACAAGGATACTGTTTATGCACCAAATAGAATAGAACAGAACAGAAATTCATTTAGAAAAATACAAAGTACATATTCATAAATACAATAATTCAATCATAATTACACGCATAATCAATATAGTAACGTATACATGCAATTTTTGACAAGAAGATGAACATAAATTCAAGTCTGTATAAATAATAAGGTAGTATCACACATAATTAAACATTTTGGCATGATATAGTCTAGCCTCTTTTTGTTGGGTCAATAAGGGCTGCAATATTGTTTTGCTTATAAAAATGCCTAGGTGTGAAGAAACAAAAATATGTTCTGCACAAGTCCTGTACAAACGAACGCGCTCTGATCGCTTAATTTCTTTGAACTTAATTTTCAATCGAATGAACCATTGAAAACTGACGATTTGCTACATTTTCCGATAAAATAAAAAATATCGCCAAATACCGATACGCTTAATTCGTACCGCGATACGTATCGTCGCAGCTGCGTATTGCAATATACCGGTATACCGGTATATTGTGGCAGCCCTACTTATTTTACTTAAAACAAGCTTACAAGCTACATTTCTAAGTCAGGAAAGCCAAACTCCTCATAGCAGTTACGTCACGCATTTCTACTTTGATTTGATAAAGGGAAATAACCGCTGAGAGGAGTTAGCAGGAAAACTAATTTCATCAAAACAAAATTTATTGTGAGTACAAAATGAAATTCATGACCTGGAAACAAGACATAGGTCATTGCAATCTGTCTAAAATGACCCGTGTGACAGTTGAGGCAGAAGCTCAATATATGTTGTCAACTTTACAAAGAAAACAATTGAAATCCAATTTACAAAAAGGGTGCGTCCTCATAAACTACCAATTACTGTACAGAAAACCCTGTCTTAAAGCCACTATATTCAGGCTTGTTTCAATAACAGTAGACTTGAAAACTGTTTTACAATCACGAAGTTTATCAAAGTACAAAATGTATTAGAGACACAATAAACAGCTCAAACCATTCTGCTTTATAAATTCAATTTTGATCAAGGGTCCATTTTCTTAAAGAAAGGAGAATTCTTTTATAAGAGCACACTATATTCACTTATACGCTAATGTTCAATATACCTGCGAGAAGTTAGCATAATATGATAAATTTAAAAACATGCATGTCTTATATGTCAACTGAAAAAATAAATATAAGTGTCTATATAAACAAATATCAATTTCGTTGGAAACAAAATATTCTAAGTAATAATGTTGTGGTAGAATATTGAATGTACTGAGAAAAGAATATAATGGACCATTCCGAGTGCGACTTTTTTATCTGAACAACAATACATTTACACACAAATATAACCATGTGCTCTTTTGTTAACACCTTGTTTGGGGGACGAAATGTAACTGTAAACCTTTGTTAGATATGCTAATAAGTAAGGTCATGGAAAGGTTCATAGGACAGCTTATTCATTAAGAAATTGCGTGTGTTTAATGAAAGCTTCTTGAAGCCCGTGAAAATGAGCAATTTTTACTAAAGTGTTATTTTTCTGTGAGGCCATTTTTGAAAAAACTTAAGAGTTGGTCAGACTGTATTTCATAAGTATTTTAATCGTAAATGGGAGTACATAGGGCAACATAACAAAAAGTGGTATTCATATTCAGTAATATTAGTTAAGCAAAGGTTACATGTACGATTTGATCTTTCAATATTATGATGTCTACCAGTTTCAATTTCAAGATTGGGAGAACTAAATCGAAAGCGAGATAAAAGTATAAGTTCATTATCTTTTTTATCAAACCTATATATTTCTCAAAGCAGAAATAGGTTTTATACAGGTTATAGTAGCTTAGTTTACTGTAATCTTTCAAGGACGAACTCAAATGTTGTATATATGATTCTTTGTTTAAACTAAAAGGGACTTAGTTATTTCCTTTTGTATTATATACTCTTCAAATATGTATATCCAATTAGTTGGATTACTCGGATTTTACCCTTACTTTTCAATGTCAGTTTGCCAAAATTAATCTTTAATAACTGTTTTTGTAAATCATTTAATTTGTTTGAAATTCAAACTAAGTATTTTTAAGGTAAAGAACTATCTAAGTTTCATCACTTCTGGTAATATCTTCATTAACAAAAAAGATATTAGATGAAATATTGTGTTATCCTTACATCGGAATTCAATGATAACATCCGAGAATTCCAACTGTAAGGACCTAATTACCAACTGGATAGCTACATATTTTATCAGGGAAAGATAACTGACTAAAGTCCCTAAATACACTCGCCGTTTTGTCGGGTTCTACAGTATCAAATTGGTATCAATTTAAATGGCGGGAATTTTTGAAGAATCTGACCACGTTTCGATCGGTCACCATTCTAATTGAAAGACTTTAAATGAACTCACAAATAAAGTAGTTCAACTAAGTACATTTATTGTTATGACCTGTGAATGTCCTTTCTAAATAAACATGTGTGGTAGGGTAGCTATTAAAAAGTCAATTTAAACTTTTAATTAAGCTTAGTAGGGTCATAGTGTCAAAGAAAATATTATTTCAATGCGCAGATAGAATTGAATCTAGATATTGAATACCATTCGGAACAACCTCGGTGATCATCGGACGAAGATATCTGCGTAAAAGATCGCCGAGGTAGTTCCGAATGATTGGTTACAAGCGTGCGTAAATTGTTTGGTCAGTTCAGATTCCAGTCGGTGTACCGCTTGAGCTCATAAAATAATCTATGATTTCCACTTGTGGTATAAATGTTGTCCGTTTTTTCTCAACTGTCTAAGTTTGAATAATTTCACATTGACTGAATACACACTGTCGCAATATCGTGAGCGTAAGACAAAGGATACGAAGTCACCGTGAAATTATTGATGTTTTGCAGTTGAAAAAAGGACAAAAATGAGATTCTAGACATTATATTTTCTAAATTCGCTTTATGAAATATAAATCGATCTTACACCGAAATCGATGAATATAACTATCTTTATGTGTTTGGTTGTTGTTGTTTTGTGGTTTTTTTGGGGGGGTTAACGCCGTAGCAATACATTTTATAGGTTGTTATCTAGAAACAATCAGTTCTACTACATTGACATGCTATTTAGAGACCAAAAACACTTGAGTATGTTATTGGGAGGAGCAGAAGTCCAGGGGTGGGAAGCGCGGTTTGGGATGGAGAGGTCCTGGGTTCGAATCCAACTAGGGGCACTGCTCATTTCCTTGAGCAAGAAATTTACCTGCGATTGCTTCACTCCACCCATGTGTAAATGGGTACCTGTTAGGGTCATGCACTGTATGATGTGGCTGCAATCCCCGCCGTATGTCAACAGTTGGTGTGTGACTTTATGATCGAGGGAGTTAATGTCAAGACTCGACTGAATAGTGATACTAGAAGTCGACTTCAAAAACCTTGCTCTGATAAGCTTTGCGAGGTACATGTATGAAGGTCGAGCATAGGAATCAAAGCCAAAACCTCTAAACATGAAGTCATGCGTGACTACGACATAACAGCGCGGCACTTCAGGACCAAATCTACAAGCTAATAGGGGTGCTTAATTCAATAGAAAGTAGATTCGATGCGATTTGATTTTTTTTCTTTCGATTCGATATTTTTCGGTTCTATTCATTGAGTTGTATCGTTTAAAGCAAATATACATAAATAAATCTATTTTGAGCTAAAATCTAGCAAGTATTGATAAAAAATAGAATTGTTACTGAATTTTTCAAACATTTATTTCAGAAGCAAATGAACTTTCCTACTGATTTTATTAATCAGTAGTAACTTAAAGAATCCGGGTCGATAGAGCAGTTGGTAGCGCGCCGGGATTTGGAATCTCGTGCCCGAGGGATTGCGGGTTCGAATCCCACCTGGTGAGGTTATACCATTCAATGAAAATTTGACAATAATGTCGATTTTCCTCCATTAGGATTAGATAATATGGAGAAGTTTTCGGCCTTGTGGAAGGGTAGGTGAGTACTGGTTATAGATAATTAGGTGCGCTGGACGCCGTAAGATGACCTAAATTGTGTTGACACGGCGTTAACTCCAATAAATAAATAAAATAAATAAGTAACTAAAAGTCTAAGACGATACTATGAAGAGACTATGTTTTGGCTTTTATCCTTGTAACTTTTCAAAGACACGTTAAAAAGCCAGTGTCAAATCGGATATCGCGGGTCCTGAATCGAAATCGAATCGGCACACTTGCAATCGATTTTAGATGTATCGAATCAAATCGTTGCAGCCCTACTACCTAATGTCACTGCCAGAACTATATATCAAAGTAATTTACTTTAATAAAGCGCATTTAGTAGTCAAAGCATTGACCACATAGGCGACAATTTACTTGAAGTACTTCTTCTAATAGCGATTAGTAATTAATCTTGGATAAAGATAATCTGCTTATCAATTTAACCACAAAAGTACATGTATATACAGTAAATCTCCGCTGTTAAGACATCTCGATGGTTTTAATATACGGACATTTTTCTTCTTAAAGTAAACATTTTGGAATTAAAAATCGTTAATTTTCTTAATTTTGCGATGTCTACGATCGTTTTCAAAGGTTCTATAGGTCGTATGTTCTATTCACGGGCGTGGCAGGGCATACTTTCGTGGGGCTTTGTCATAAATAATTTTACGGCTATTCGCCCTTTTTAGAATCAGTCGTCAGTCACTGACGGTAGTTGCCCCTAGTAACTGGTAACTGCTCTAAGACCGCGTCAGTTGTACGCAGAAAACGAAAATCGTACAACTTGATTCGACTACAATGTGACAATCGTACGAATAGAGGACGAAATACGAATGCAGTACGAATATTATACTCTGTGTTATGCTATTTTATTTTAGCTCAAATGTGAAACAAGATCTTACAACTTAGATTAATCACTTTCGAGTCCGCTTACTAGTCCCCCAGTACTGAGCTAGTAGGTTTAAGTTTCTTACTCAAGGAAACAACGGGGTAGGTTTTGGATGAGATTCGAACCAACGCGGGGCTAGCTATCCAATGATTACCAGTCCAACGTCGTAACCGCTCGGCCACGCCTACATGAGGAATAATGTACATGTACGACTTTCATACGAATAACAAAGGACCAATACAAAAGTAAAGACGCCAAGCGAAAGTGGGTTGTGTCCAGTTTTTGACCTTTCCTTCTGTGGGTCTAAAACGTATTGCCCAGCAGATTGACCTTCTTTTTCGGTCAAAAAACTATTGACCTATTGTCACATTTCGGCCAAGTTTTTAGTTGATCTACTTGGCATGAAATAACCGGATTGACCTACTTTTTATGTAACATGTAACTGATTAAATCAAACTATTCGTATTACAGGGTAGCATTTCACACAATAAGCTTATGTTTCATCTAAGAAATTTATTTAATTGGATTTAACGCCGTTTCAACACATTTTAGATCATTTTACGGCGTCCAGCGCACCTAACCTAGCTTTCCTGGACCCTTGTCTATTATCAGTACTCACCCACTCTACCACAAGGCCGGAAACTTCTCCATATTATCTAATCAATGGAGGAAAATTGACATTATAGTCAAATTTCCATGGAAGGGTATAACCTCCCCGGGTGGGATTCGAACCCGTACCCCCCTTCGGAACACGAGATTCCGAATCCCGATACGCTACCAACTGCGCTATAGACCCGGGTTCTTCTTCTTAGACAATAAAACACATAAATTTAGTTGTACCAAAAAGACTATTTCTTGCGTTCGTTCATTAGCAAGATTCCATAATAATCATTACTAACCACCCTCTGCACTGTTTTTCTGTGCATAACACAGGTCATTAAGGTTTTTTTAAAAATTAGCAGTAGGTTTTCGCACCTTTTTTTTTATCACAGCTCTAGTCCAAATTGGCGGATTGAGTAATGAGTAGCCATGACGAATTAGTGCTCTATTTTCTCAATATTTAACTCTTATTCGTGGGCATTATATTCAGAATTGAATGTTTGCTATTATAATAGATCATGATGATGAAACATTAATCATAATCAATTACTTCTAGTAGAAGTAGTTTTGTCCTGAAAAGTGCAATTATCAAATTAAGTTTAATATTGGAGTTCTTTTGAGTTTAGAGTTGTTAGACATGAAATAAAACTAATGTGTAGGCCAGTTAAATGTCTATTTCCTATGCTGCCTATGGACAGATAGCCCTGTTAGAAATATATACTTAACGAAACTTCTAAGTACCTCGATTTCCACATTGTATGATATTTTTCCACATTTATGTCCAATTATGGAAATGTGTCTATGACCATACTGTTTGCATCGACAAAGAAGCATGAAAACGACAGTGTCAGTATGGTCCTACACACCTTTCCTTTATCGATCGGACATCAATGTTTTAAAGAAATTCCTACAATATGGAAATCGGTGTACTTAGAAGTTTCGTTAAATATATATATTCATGGAAATAAAATAGGATTAGTATTTGTATTGTTATAGGGGCTTTAACCCGAAGATGGTCTTGGATATAACTTTTAAAATTTTCTTTTCTATGCTGAATCAACAAACCTGATTACAAATTTGTTTCTTTTACCAAGTAATGTTTAGTCGTACATAGTCGTGGGGCTAAAGTCAAGTAGGTGTGACCGGGCCCTCAAAATAAGTAAAAATGCGTCTTATATTCATTGAGTCAATCGTGTGACAGGGTCTTAAACGTAAGTAAAAGTGCGAGTTATATTCTTTGGGTCAATCGTGTGACCCAGCCTTTAAAATGTGTAAATATGGGACATAAATTCATTGGGTCTATTGTTGGGTAGGTGTGAGCGAATTAAATTTAATAAGCAGCTAGCAAAGCAAAATTAAAAATGACTTACTTGAAAATAATGAAATAAAGTTACATGTATAATTAGTTAACACAATGATTATTAATTGATTTATTACGCTATCTGTTAAAATACCCCACGTTTTGTGTAACAGTTCACGTGTTGTGTTTAAAGTTCAGGTCGACTTTTGTTTTAATCGTGAAATTTGATACCTGGGATTTCAATAGAAAATATAACAAGTCTATGATTTATACTGAAGATCGTTTCGTGGTTGAATGCCGCCATTCCATTAACCAAGACCCTCTTAATGACAGGTCTTTACAGTGAATCCCCTAGTTAAACATCCCCTTTAAATACATGATATATCTTCCCCTCATAGCCGCTATCCCTAAATAGCAGCCCCCTCTAAATAGCAATTGCCTCTAAATAAAAGATATTATCAACAGCATTTTACATGACAATTCCCCCCAAAACTGTATCCCTCTATAATGGTTCCCTCTAAATAGCTTTTGCATCTCAACAGACGCAACTTAAAAACAAGTGTTACATTTTGAGAAAATACGCTTTTCAATAAACCCAATTCAATAGGCGGTTTTTACCCCTTCCTAATAACTACATGTACTTAATAAAAGCCCCATTTTCATTGCAGCCAGCTAAATTGATTGCCCCTTCTTAAAATCAGTTGCCTTTATATCAGTCAAAAAACAATCACTGCTTAACAACTTTTTTCTTAGAAAAACAGAAAATTCAAATTTTCTTCGAATAACAGTCACCTCTCAAAAGCAGTCCCTTTTTACCAATAATCATCATAAAATAACAACCACTTTTAAAATCAGTCACTTAGTCACAACAATATCCTTCGAAAAGAAACAACCTCCTCTCAAAAAACAGTCATCCTTCAAATTAAGTCACTTCTCAAAATACCGCACATCCACCACCTTTCCCATTCTGTTTTCTAACAAAAGTTGCCCTCAACACAACATCAACCTCTACAAGGTGAAGGTGACAAAAAGGCATCGAAAATTTCCAGGCAAATACCTCATTGCTCTGTGTAGAAGAAAATTATTACTCGGAACTCCTCGGCCATCCACGACGAATAATAAAAGGTCAAGGTGTTTCGAATGAAAATTTAACTCCATGAACGATCTAAAGCAGAGATACCTCTTTGGACGAACGGTCTCTCGATTGGCTATTGAATGTGGTTAAAACTCGATTGGCTATTGAATGTTGTTAAAACCTATCAAGAACAGTAAAATCAAAGTATTGAAATACAGAAAGACTTTCGTGCACATTGTATCCTAACAAATCCATACTAATGATTACTCCCTACACATTAGATTCAAGTACGAATCGAGCAGGGCAAAAATGCGAGCGAAATGTTTATTCTAACCTGTATCAGTGGCAAATATTATAAAGATTTTATTTTTCTCGTTTTGCCATACAAGTTCTTTTAAAGTTCCCCCTGTACACTTTGCATACAAATTCTGTAGGTTCATTATAGGCAGTTAAAGCCACTATATGAAGACATAATCATTAACAGTAAGCTTTAAAACTATTTTACAACCATGAAGTTGTAATAATAAAACATGTATTAAAGACACAATTAACTGATCAAACCATTCTGCTTTCTAAATTTGAGTTTGACAAAGTGTCCAATTCTTAAAAAAGTAGGGTACTTTTATTAGAGCCAACTATATTCATTTACACTGTGATGTTTAAAATAACTGGTCCAAAATAGTTTAAAAGCTTAATTAAGTAATTAAAAGTAAGTTTTCTCTGTAATAAGCCTTCATCTTTAACATGCTGTGATCAAAACTATTGTGTCTATTGTTTGACAACCAAATTCTACTTTCGGTTTCGATTTACTTTTACTTTGAAATACAATAAATAACATGAACATATCCAAGCAACAACTGCATTTATTTAAAAAATCTTGTTCACCAGAGGTGTTTGAAATAGATAAATGTCTATTTTCTTTCCAGTCTAAAAACAGTGTTACTTTTGATATAGGGACTTTAAATATGGTACAATACTGTAAAACAACTTAAACTTCAAGTAATACAATGAATGACAACAGTATCATTACATTAAACAGCTACAGACACTATCATAGCGAAATCGCCGAAAGTCTAAAAAAAACCATACCTGTGACAAAGACATATGGCATAGAGGAGATGTTTTAGAATTTTTATTTTTTGGAGAGGTTTAACTGTATTTTACTGTCTTTTTAATACAAATTGTTTTAAAGTATGTAATTTGAACACTAGATAAGTGAAATTTAATATTTGTTCCCTATGAAAGATTATATCATATATTTGTCACATATATTCGATTCATTACCTACAGTTAATTTGCCGATATTCATTCATGAGAAATTAGTTTTTTCTCTGATAATTTACGGTGAAATGAAAAGTTATTTGATAAAAATATATGATGAATCGCTGTGTGAGATATAACGTCATTTTAAAGGGAGATGCAGGCAAATGACAATATGTTTTTATTCATTCTAATTACTCTAGTAAAAAGAAAACCTATTTCTAAATAGACTTTGTGACTTATAACCAATTCGTGACCAAATTAAAACAAATAATATACACTTTTTCGAAAACGAAAGTAGAATACCAAGGGAATTCCCATGCTATTTAAAGATGCGTTTCTGTGAAAACATTTCTATAGACCGATTTTGTCCTTTTATCATTCTGCGACGGTTTGGATATATTCGTGACATAATTAGTTTAATGTTGCGCAAAAATAAACGCTTGTTGCTACATATCAGTAAATGCCTATTTTGACACATCGTCTATTTTTAGCTAACCTGACCCACGTGGGTCAAGATAGAAAGCACTCAAAAATATATAAATAAATCATAGAAATATTTTTTTTTAAAAATCAATGTATCAGTATGTCTGTAGCGACTACAGTTATAATAATAAATGCAAAACCAGGAAAATTGGAACTGAAAATGTTGCCTACTAACCCCTTTAAGGTAAAATCCCCGAATACAAATTTGCAGTCAATGATATATTTGAAAGCAATGATAAATGATTACATAACATAATATTTTTTCATTCATTATATTATGTTTATCATTTTGCACTTAATAGGTTTTACAAAAGTCGTTCGTTGCAAAATAATTAATGAAAACTTAATGAAAGTGAGTTATTATCTCCCTTTGATAGGTTGATAGTAATCTTTTTTTTCGGGGACATCCAAAGGTGTCATTTTTTGCCGGAATTTTCAACGAAAGAAATTGGCTTAAAATTTGGCGAACCACAGGCGGGCGAAAGGGCGGGCGTCCAGTGTCGTTAACAATTGCGTTAAAGTGGGTCGGTACCTTATTCGAAGAACAAAACGAAAAAAATATGTTCACCGATTATGATATAAGTTGGCAGGCAGACACCTTCATGCTTCTTGTTTGTTTTTCTGGTAACCTTAGTGACGTTGTCGTTCTTTCCACGACGTCATGGACGTCACAATGATTCGCGCTAAAAACAGGCATGCAAGTTCATTAAACCCACATATTTTAAGTATTGAATGTCAGTGGCAAATGATAATTACACCAAAATGTTTCTGAAATGTTGTTGCATACAATTATCTTGTTCCGATTAGCTTAACATTACGTCAGTCGTAAAGATTCTACATTTCGTCACTGAATTCAGGGTTTTCACGTCTAAAAGATTTCACAGAATGCCGAGTAATAACGTTTATTTTCATATTAACGCAGAACGGTGGTCAAATTCTTATCACGATTTTTGAAAAGTACACACTTTTTGTGTCATTATAATGAAATAAAAATGGAAAGTGAACGTTCTCAGTTTTTCACAATATCGCGTTCAAAGAAAAATAATCTTCATTGCAACGACGTTAATAGTACGTTGCGCTGACGTTGTGATTAAAACATTTGTTGCAAAAATAAGTAGAAGCGGATTTTGATTGACTTATGTTAAATTAATTTTGAACAGATCAGATGTTTATTGTGACAAGAAATTAATTAAGATCATGAAAGAAACTACAAAATTTAATTTACAAGAAAATTACATACATATCGCAAAATAACAACGTATGCGCGACGTTTTAATTTCCGGAGGAGGCCCCCGCACCCCCCCCCCTCCACTAACGACAGGGGAAACACCTCCCTTACCTACCCCCACTTGGGTCTACCATTCATGTCACTCCCAGAAAAGCCCTTTTTCGTATCCGCTCCGAGAATAATGTATCGTGACCCGCATTGAATGGCACGATGACTGGAGTTACGCAGCCATAGGATTTGGTGTTTTTTTTGACTTACAGAATACGTGGTCAGTTTTCCTGAATTTGTCCCAGAACGTTTGGACGGCGCGCTGTATATATTTGTACCGAGCATTTATAGTGGTGGTGATTTTCGACCGCAATGTTTGTACAGTCATTTCCTATAATCAATAATAAACCAATTAGAATTATCGGTCAATTTCAAGATGGCGGACAGTGAATAAGGCACACAATAGGCGAGTAATATTTGACTTATTTGTCTGAAAGGCGATACGGTAATTAGATATTTCCCATTTCAGGTCGTACGATATATGCCGGGTCATGGTCCGGGTATAGGATGGTCTTTAGAGTCACCTACTTTATTCACATTTTTCCATTGATTTTTTCACACAAATAAGTACGACAAAATTTTGTCGTAAGTCATTTTCAAGAATTGATCGCAGAGCTTCTTAAGAACTTTATTTAATAGAAATGTTTTCGTAACTTTTTGAAGTTATCATACAGTTACGTTCCACTATTAGGACCGTCTTAAGAACTCGTCTTGCTAGGGGGGGCATATTTTCTTCACAAACTAAGTATAAGGGGCCTAAAAATCTTCGATTATGAATTTGTTTTCATTTCTAGAACTTCTAAGCCTGTTTTAAAAACCTCAGTCAGTATGGCACAAATCTACTGATTGAGGGTTCGATTCCCAGGCGGGACATACTTTCGTGAAGCTTGTATATAAATAAAAATTTACGGTCATTCTCCCTCCTACTACTGATTCATAATCATGCAGGGCAGCTGTCGGTCATTGAAGAAAGTTTGCACCTAGAAACTGGTTTACAGCTAAATCCAGCAATTAAGCCTTTCCTGGAACAGTGAGTAAGTTGACTGACCGCCGTAATATGACATAAACAATGTTTGTTTCGGCGTAAAACCCATTCAAAAAATTATAAAAGTTATTTTCGTTGTTTTAGCCACTAGACTGTTTAGCGAAAGTACTCTAAGATAGGAATATAAAATATAAACATATGTATGAAGGTCAATCCCCTTAAAACCAACCTTGATAGTTCATTATATCAACTTTAAGTGCAAGGAACGAATTGACTTCAATTATAGTTTAGCTAATTCATTTGAAAAGTAGTAACCTTTGGTCTTCATTGTAAACTCAAACAATTGGCCTATTTTTCTCCTTGATATAGGTTAGATCGGATAGGCTATCACTAATTAGTAGGATATACATGTATAGTCATTTGACCTTCAGAAATGGTTTTCAAGCAGGGGCGGATCCAGGATTTTTTCTAGGAGGGGGGGGTCCGAACTTTTCTGGGGGGGGGGTCTGAACCTTGAACCACTACCACATTATACACATTTTGCAGAAAAATTGCAACATATTGATAATAAAAACTGAATATTAACCATTAAATCTATGCTAAGCACCGAGAAAAATTGCTTCATATTAATTAAAAATGACTTACAAGCAAGAAATACACTAATGGACATGTACATTTTCCAAATTCTAGGGGGGGGTCCGAACCCCCCTGACCCCCGCTGGACCCGCCCATGTCAAGTTCTTGCAGAAGTCAAAATAAGGGAAGGATTCGATTAGCTCATAATTAGTTTTTCTCAAATGAGCGATTTTAGTCAGCTATCCTTTATTGATAATAAAAAACGTTAACCATTTAGTTTTGAAGAAAATGAGTTTTACTCACTGCATACACAAATGTACCATTTTTTTGTAGCTATGTATGAACCCAATTGGAAAAAAAATGTATCAATTTAACTTGCTATTTATTAGCACAAATGAAGAGAAAACACTTATAAGCAACGCTGATCAAAAAAAGAAAATATTTTCAATTTTGCAAACTGAACATCATAACATTGTCAAATAATACAATTCGTTAGGTTACGTACTCGTAATATCAAAGTTCCACCATGAAGAGCACCTTCGTTTTCCGGCGCAGTAGTATAAGCCAACTTTTGACCTATATTTTTAACTAATACAGTTTTCACTACCATACCCGTTTGTCCAATGAAATTCTATTCATTTATAGAGAAAAAGATACAAGATATGGTACCATTGGTTATTTGGGATATTCAGGTGTATAGCGCTGACAGTAGTTGCGAACCATATACTCTGTGTATTATGGATGACTCACTATGCTAATCAAATATAAATTAGTCGCGGTACACTTCTGACGATATGACTGATCAGCGAATATGACTATTTATACTTCAAACATAATGAAACCTGCATAGCCCGAATATTCTTTTAAAGATATTTCTTGATTTATTTTGTTTGGGTTCAACGCCGTAGGAAGTTATTGTATGATAGGTCATATTACTGCTGTCGGTCAGTCAACTTACTCACTGTTACTGGAATGGCTAAATCTCTGGATTTAGCTGTTCACCAGTTACTAGGGGCATAATTCTATGAGTGACTGAAGGACTCTTGATAATTGGAAAAGACCTCGAATACAGATTACGATTATACCATCCCTGTCAGTTGGCAGTTACTGATGGAATTATGTACATAGCAACTGGATAACAGCTAAATCCAGATAATTAAATTTTCTAGAAATGATTAGTAGGTTGACTTACCGCCGTAATGTGACCTTTACAATGTGTTGTTTAGGCATATTTAATCCAACCAAAATATATGGAGGACTCGGAACCATCCGCTTTTACGATAGGACCATACGTACAATCAAAGTGCCCACAGCACTGTCGGACATGAGGTTTTGTTATAATATAAATGTTACAAGACATTTTCCCACTCATTTACCGATCATTAGAATAGTAAATCAGATTATATATACTTCAACACTCGGAACTACCTCGGCGATCTTCTACGCAGATATACCTTATATATTTTCGTAGATGATCGCCGAGGTTGTTCCTAATGATACTTCAGTAGCACTAAATGCAGCGTCTGCGTGTTTACGAGTAAAACGGACTACTTTTATTGCAGTAGTAATTATCCGTTCATTGAGGGAATTTTGTCAGTTATCTTTCCTTGATAAAATCTGAAAAAAAATCTTAATATAAAGGTACATGTATATTTGTTGCCATGGCAACTTCAGCCCTGAACTTGAACGAGTTAATTAACTTAGCTCATATTTAAAATCGATTTGTAGATACATTATTATTTAGTCAAGTTAAACCCCTACCATCAAAAGTTCATTTACAAAGACTGGGTCAAAATAAAAACTCCAAACTCGAAGGCGATTAAATAGTATTTTATGAATATTTAAAAAAAGCAGGCGTCGTCGAGTGTATATGGGCGTGTTTACGACGTTGGAACTATTTGACCACGCCCACTTCAGCATACTAAGCAAGTCATTAAGCGTAAGTATGAATAGATACACCAGAATAAGTAACTGCTCTTCTAATGAATAAGAAATGTAATCTAAACCTATGCTATATTCAACTCTTTTAACCAGCTTCCCTGGACACATTTCTATGGTGGCTGATTTATGCCATGTCGCGAGGCGCCACACGAAAACACAATCATACGACAAATGTCTGTTTGTCGTATCATCGTCCCGCGGGTTGTGAGACGAAAACACAAAGATGCGACAAAATTATGACAAAAACCCGACACAAAAATGTGTCGTACCTTTGTAAAAGTTTTGTCGTAAAATACATTGTTTCTTTGTGCTTCCTCAGGCGAAAACACGACAAATGATTAAAATGTCGTATGATTGTGTTTATGCATGGCGCATCGCGGGACGATGATACGACAAAAAGACCATTTTGTCGTACTTTCGTGTTTTCGTGTGGCGCCCCGCGGGACAACAATGCGACATGGCATAAATCAGCCACCATACATTTCCTAACCAGTACGTATATTCACTTGAAAAAAGAAGCGGACAATTTTCCCTCTTCCAAGAAAAATCGATATAAGCATTTATATAGTGATCAGGGAAGGGCTGTACCTGCAGCGACCGAATAAAACGGTCATTCAGTTGTTGAAATACAAATATTTAATTCGAACTCACGGTGAGTAAACTATATATCAAGATTAGCAACAGTAGAAAAACTTGGACCTGCCACACAGACAAACACAAATAGGGAGAATTGTTTAAAATTTTAATATTGTGATATAAAAAGAACATCTCAAGCAAATAAAGAAAACAAGCTTCTAAGGGGGCTCCTCCTCGGGACGGACAGTGGCAAAATAATTACCACTGGGGGTTTACGCCAGTTTCTGGAATGAACCATTCTCACATTAGTCTCAAAAGATCCATTTTTTCTGCTAACACTTCAATACCATGTTCTATTCAGTTCATCGTTTCACTACCCAAAGCGTATCTAGTAAAACCTAAACCGAAGACAACTCAATCCGAAAATACTCAATCCGTACATAGAGACCCCTATTCGATCTACGGACCTACGTAGTTTTTAATATTCGATTGGGCGTTAAACACGTGACCCCAGAGTAAAACATAACTGTCTCATCGATGTTTCGATAATGTGTTAAATTATTAATGCGTCTTTTTAACTATAACCTAAAAGAATATTCTAGAAAATCTCAAAATTAACCATCATTAACCATCGCCTGACAGAATATTCTAGAAAATCTCAAAATTAACCATCATTAACCATCGCCTGACAGAATAGTTGAGAAAATCTCAAAATTAATCATCATTAACCATCGTCTGACAGAATATTTGAGAAAATCTCAAAATTAACCATCATTAACCATCGCCTGACAGAATAGTTGAGAAAATCTCAAAATTAACCATCAAATAACAGAATATTTGAGACAATCTCAAAATTAACCATCAAATTTATTTATAACAGAATATTTGAGAAAATCTCAAAATTAACCATCATTTACCATCGCCTGACAGAATAGTTGAGAAAATCTCAAAATTAACCATCAAATAACAGTATATTTGAGACAATCTCAAAATTAACCATCAAATTTATTTATAACAGAATATTCGAGAAAATCTCAAATTAACCATTATTAACCATCACTTAACATACTATATAAAATCTCAAAAATAACCAATATTAACCTTAACCTAACAGAATGTTTCTGTAAACCTCAAAATTAACCATTTCTAACTATAACCGAACTGAATATTTCAGAAAATCCAATATGAGTTAATACTTTAAAAAAATCAAAGTATCATTTAAATTGATCGGCCACAAAACACCCAATGCGTTTGACAGAATTCACATTTTATAGATTATAGAACATACAGGTCATGCGTGTGTTTGTACTTTAAACAATGGACTTGCCCACTTAACAGGTAAAATATCTGATGCTTGAACAGCATTTTATTGATTTAAACATACATTTGTACCATTTTTATATCTAACATTTATTACAAATAATGTATACATGTACATGTATGTACATTTTAAGTTTTATATAATGACATGTCTATAAAATAAGTGTAAACGTACTAAACTATAAAATTGTATAAATAATTCACCCCTAAATATTGATGTGTCATTAAACTGGCTATGTTTATATACGCAGTGTTTACGTGGACGACCTGTGCAACAAGACTTTTTAAACAAAACATTATCCTATACTCAGTAAACGAACAATAAAAAATATATCAAATACATATATTTATACAGTGTTCCATATCAATATTAAACTTTCATCTATAAAGGTCCAAAAGCAATAAAACACTCTATTACCGACAGTTAAATGCTGCCACCTCGGCCATACGTTGTGTTCAGATTCAAAAACGCTATACATTGAAAATTCCAAGGCTAAAACTCGGTCAGCTCTAACTTCCCAGATATTTCAAACTTTTAAGCACTAAGTTCTAACCCAGTTCCCTTATTTATCTATGCAAAAAATCACGCGAAAATTTCGAAGAAACAAAAGGCAGCAAATGTGACAAATTTTGAGGGGTCGACCACTCTGGTTTGCTCGAACCTTTTGCCACAAACCTTCGGTCTCAAAATTTCGAACTTTACTGTATATACATAATGTATATCGTGTCGGCCGCTTATGACCTCAACATTTAAACATTTACATAATGTAATACAATTTAAAAAATTTAATCAGTAATTCTATAATACTATTACATTGTATATCAAATAGCATTAATATTTATGAACAAACTAAGTCCTCCAATACATTATATTTATAATTAAGACTATCATAGTTAATTACAATTAAACATTTAAATAATAATAAATGCCTTAATAATAAATAGTAATACGTACATTTATAGTAATTAATGATAAATAACTAAATAATAAATACATTAATAATAAATACCTTAATAAAATGATAATAAATAACTTAAAGATTAATAATATTAACTACCTTAATAAAATGATAATAAATACCTTAATAAAATGATAATAAATACCTTAATCAAATGATAATAAATACCTTAATCAAATGATAATAAATAACTTAATCAAATGATAATAAATAACTTAATAATTAATAACTTAATAAATAACTTAAAGATTAATAATAATAAATACCTTAATAAAATGATACTAAATACCTTAATCAAATGATAATAAATACCTTAATCAAATGATAATAAATAACTTAATAATTAATAACTTAATAAATAACTTAAAAATTAATTATAATATATACCATAAAAATAAATAATAATAAATACCTTAATAAAATTATAATAAATACATTTATGATAAATAATGATAAACACCTTAATAATAAATGATAATAAATTCATAAAGAATAAATAATAATAAATAACTTATTAAAAGTGATGATAATTAACAATACCTGTTTAACTTTCCTTTGGTTTAAACCCACTAAACTCTTTTCACATAAATTCCACGAAATTACATATCAACATTTAGAAGAATTTTGTATTTTATAAACTATTACACTGCGATAAAGGGTATTATGTATTTTAATACCGTATAATTCTACTTTAATTACTGTTTTAGAAACCGTGACACGTGACCGCACTTTAGTCCAACAGTGTCTTTTTCCTGCGATTAAAAAGTTGAAAATTTTAAAACTAGATTAGAAAAAGCCCAAACTAACATGACGACTTTAACGCTATGTGATCGCTTCTAAAAGCGATCGTCGATACGATTATGTTTAAAGCTACACTCTCGCAGATAGAAATAGATTATTTGATATTTTAAATTAAGCTGTCAATCTCCGTAATTGTGCTAAGAAAATGTATTTTTAATACTTTAAAGCAAACAGGCTCATAAATTGTGAGAAATATATATAAGTCTCAAAAATGCGTATGTAACGGTATTGATGTCTTTAGTGCATTTTTGTGGATAAAATCCCCACTTTTTAAACTTATACATAAACCTGCACTTAAATTGTCATTATCAGAACACTGCTTCCAAAATGTTTCTTACATTAAATCGCGAGTTTAGCAAAAAAAATTAATTGGAACTTGTGAACAAGCTCCTTTAAAATCGAGACGGGTTTATTAACAGAACAGAACTGGAATGGTACATGTAGTCGACAGTGTTTGGTCAAATGCACAAAGAAAACACATCATTAGAACGATTAGAAAATTTGGTGTGCTTACAAAGAAATGTTAAAACCAAGGACGGATCCAGGATTTTTCGTAGGATGGGACAAACTTTTTCTAGGGGCGGTTTTAACTTTCGAACAACTTTCGACCCTCTAACCACCCGCCCCGCTGGATCCGCCTTTGCTTTTCAAAATCTGCTTACAGCTTTTGCATTTGGCATCACCTTGATAAGGTCACAGTCTTCGTACAGCTAAATATGAAAGTGTTAAAAGATTTTGTGTCAGGTGCCCTCTCAGGTGAGCATTCAAGGGTTCTCAGAACCCTCTTGTTATAAAAGAAAGCAACCAACAGAGGCTACGTGACATAAGAGAAAGACTTTGTGGAAGTAACAAGTGGTGCAACTGTTAAGGCTGAAAGGAGTTTAAGCGTTGAACGAATAACCAGGTGGCAAAGCTTATATTTTGAATCAATCTCATTTTAGATTTTTTCTAAATTCCGACAGTGGTTCTTAGAATTAATAGCACAAACTCAGTTATTGCGTAGCAGGCCTATTCCCCCTGGCTAATCTTTCCCCAGGAAAATCGTCTAGAGGGAGAGATTGCAACAATTTGATTGAAACTCGATCTAAAATTTTCCGCTCGCATACTCGGTAATTTAGATCTGGCCTTTTCTCATCATAATATTCATGACAAAATTGTAATGATACGTAACTTGTTTACATCGTCTACGTCACGCAATTTGAAATGAGCCGCCCAATCGCAGACTGTGAATAATACCGCTGTTAAATTAGCATGCAAAACCTGGTCTAAAAAAGAAATTACGAAATCAAAATGTGATTAATAGTGTTTCGTCTAGATGAAAGCTACGCATTAATTGGTCGAAACAAAGTTCATCTCGACGTGACCTTCCACGGAGAAAGTAGAGATCCTGTACGACAACGCTCTACAGGATATCTGTTTACGGAGATAGAGATTGCAATGGCCAAGATAAACAATAAAATAGCGTATGTAATAAGAACAGTTTCATCAACAAGGAAAGTTGGCCGAAGGGAGGGAGTTTGGCAAATGAAAACGTTTTAACAAATATTTGGGGTTGACCAAGGGGGGGCACAAAAGGCATGGGCCACCCCCCCTCCCTAGGAAAGATTGGCCTGAATAAAAAACTGCTACACCGGCCATGCAGGTTATACCTTCTATGAAAACGATATGTTAAATATCGATCATCCCCTAAAGAGGAAAAAGTTAACGGCCCCTGAACTCCTTTAACCGTTACGTCACGCATTACTACGTTACTCATTCAATAAAGGGAAATAACCGCTGTGGGGAGTTTATTCGGCTCCTTTGGAAATGATAAGTGATTATTTAAAAAGAACCCATGACAGGTTAAGCGTGTCAGACTCCGTGCATAATAATGTCTTTTAGAGATGGAAAAGTTGCTGGGCCCATGTGAAAGGGGGTAGCCAGTAATTATAAGCAAAAAGTCTGGGAAAACCGTATTCGGTGAGCCTGTGGTCGAGCAGTATTTGTATTCATTTAAAAAAAACCGTGATGCGTCCGTTAGTTTAAAGGTACTTTATCACCATACGCGGACATAGCGCTAAATCTCGAATAACAAAAGAACTAAATTAATTCCTAATTCCAAACAGTTTTTAAAGAAAAGCTTGAAATTCTTAATTCACTGAAACAGTCCATAGTCATGCTGTGTTTTTTTCCGCTACATCTGAATGTCAACCCACGTGTCATGTTTCAGAACAGTTGATCATTTAAACCATGCTGCTTTTATTTCTAAATGACGATCTTAGTTTTAGTTAAGTATGGAGCTTAGGCCATTTACAAACATTATTTGTTTATAAACCACTTTTCTAATCCGCTTATAGCAAATTTTTGAGCGTGATATATTTCTTATTTTCCCATTTTTCTCAATTGTCAAAATTTGAATAATTTCACGGTTAATGGTTGCACACTATCTCAATATCACGAGTGTTAGACAAAGAGCACGAAGTCACCGTAAAATTATTCATGTTTTAACTGTTTAGAAAAAAAACGAACTATACACTAGCGCGATATTGGCTGATTTATTTGCTAAGCTATGGATTTTTTCTTGATTGATTGTATGGCGAGTTAGTTTTATTAGCTATGTTTTGTTATGTATTGCTCTACCTTGCCTTGACTGACTGACTGTCCAATTAACCGATTGACCAATCATCCGACTAAGCAACCAACGGACCGAATGACCGCCTGATCATCCTACCGAACGACTACACTAACTGACCGATAGAACGACCAACCAAAACCAACATATAGTATAATCATCTATTTTACTTATTTAATCAATCCTACAACAAATAAAGTATCATCAGAAACACAAATAGTGATTTAAAAGCTATATTATTGTAAATAAAACTGACTTACATATTTGGATAAGGTTTAATCTAATTTTATTGATTTGAGTCTGTTAATGAATTGTTGAGTTTAGTCTCAAGTAAAATTTGAGTTTGTGGCTTTAAGTTTATAATAAAACCCAAGATATTTTATGTAGATACATTCTATATCTTTTTATTATTGTGATCACTTTAAAACAGCCATTCCAACCACATTTACATGCTATTTAGAGACCAAAAACACTTGAGTCTGTAATTGAGGTCATACTTAAGTTTGTTTGTGAAACTGGGGCCAGATAATCAACCGACACACCAACCATACGATGGTCTTACTGACCTTTGTACGGAGACGCTGAGCATCATGGGTAAAACGGTTTAGTTACCTGAAAAAAAGTGGCAATGTATAATAATATATTCTAATAATTTCCCCTTTCAATTCTTCTAAAAAAAATAGAGTAAGTTTTTTTGTGTCTAATCGATAAAATTAAACTATCCAACCAACTATGCGCATTGAATTAAACTTTTAACCGGCAGTTTTACCTCCATCCTAATGTGTTTACATCTGTCATTCTTTACACAGACATTTGAAATCGAAAGTAGTTTGAATATGCATTTGTACCTTTTGAGGTTTAAAAGTGCTTTGTATCTATGGATTGATATTCCTGTACATGTATTTATAAGCGATTATTTATTTTACAATTTTACATGACATTGTACATGAATAATGATTATGTCAAAAAAACGAAAATATCAACGATTATGTCTTTATGCGCCGCACTATATTCTGTTGCGTACCAAATCGCCGAATACTGCGAATGGTTGTGCGTCTTAGTAAAGAGGTGATATCTTCACCTTCTATACATAGAATGGGTGACCGACCAATTAACCGACCGTCTGACAGATAATATTATTTTCGTGGCTCAGGAGATGAAATCAAAACCGCCATATATCATATTAAGTTTCATTCAATTTTTCCTCAAATGTAACAGTAACAACCTGACAATTTTTTCTTAGCCTTAATAATATAGAATTAAATTAAAGTGATACAAATTATTTCGATATCTCGTTTCATCATCATGAATATAAGGCCAAGTGAAAAAAATATTAGTACAAATTGATTATCAGTAATATACTGACGCACTTTCATAATCTTTTCATCATCGTGCTATCGTTGTTTCATAAAAATGCATCGTGAAACCGTATGGCAAGTGTCGTATCGTACCGTATCGTATCGTATCGTATCGTATCGTATCGTATCGTATCGTATCGTATCGAAACCATAAATGAATGATTACATAAAAATCGCGCGATAAACTTATTAAGGGAAACTACTCCAAACTTACCCAAATATCCATACTAGTTTTCTTTAAACACGACAGCATTACCTCCCTTGAGGGCATGCTTTTTTTTAATTGTTTTATTTTTGTTCTATTTACAATGCATTTTAAGTGACTAGTTCATTAACTTAGGGTAAGAATTAAAAGTAATTTAATCACAGGGATTTTATAAAATATAGAGTCTCTGTTTGAATGTTACTTTGGTGAAGGTACATTCTCGTACCCAGAGTCTAGTAGGATTCTCAATACTAGCTAGTATTGAGAATCCTACTAGACTCTGGGTACGAGAAGGTGAAGGTACAGTCAATTCTCGTTATCTCGAGAAAAATAGTCGAGATAATGAGCAGTCAAGACATTTGGAACTACCTCGGCGATCTTCTACTCGGCGATCTATCTATATATCTTCGTAGATGATCGCCGAGGTAGTTCCGAATGATAATGAGCAGTCAAGATAAACTTGACTTACTAAGGGAGACAATTATTCAGTCGTAAATTGACTGAATATCGAAACTCGATGGCAGTATCGCGACTCGTATCGAATCCCAACTGGCTTGAAGATACGCTGCACTTTTTTTTCAATCGTATCAATTTAAAGCTTCAAATAATTATATACTTTCATGACAATTGCTTTTTTCAACAAATTATAAACGCATTTGGCCCTATATAAAAATTCAGTCGATCAATTTTTAAATTTAAAAAGAGCAATCAATCTATTTCAACAATTGTCCACCATTCCTTTTAAAAGGGTCGAATTAATAGGGTCCTTTGTTAACTCCGCAGATGGCTGAAATATAGCTGGGGTCAAAACTGGTCGGTTATTGATCCCTAACAGCGACAGTTGATTAATTTTTCTTTCACCTTAATGTATTTCATCCAAATATCCTGCGATAAAAATCATCGTAAGTTAATTTTATCCATTTGTCGCAGGGGAAAAGTAATGCAGATATGTCAACTGTCATTACATTTTACTTCTACAATAAGGGTAATTGAAATCAGTGGTATTAATAGCGAAATTACCTCAATTTAGTGACCGTTTCATCACAAATAGAATTAAGCAATAAATTTTGGGACTTAAAACCGTCAAAATCGCACAGTATTGCAATAACCAGAGTGGCTTTTATAGCGGTCGTTTACTGTTCGTAAGATTCGATGTTTATTTTGTACATGTAATCCTTATCAAATGTATTCCAGTCATTTCGTTTAATCAATGCTCGAGTCGTATTCGTAATTAATAAAGTATATCATCGTGAGCCGGTAGGGTATATTAATTCCGTCTTGTTACTGGTGTATCATTATAGCCACAGTTACTGAACAACTCCTCATGGTCATATCAACAAGTACCGGCGTATTATTGCAAGGAAAGATAGGTCTATGCTCCATCGCAATAAGGAATCAAACTTAAAAAGTTGGCATTGAAGTCAGGGCGACTTTAACATGAATTTAAAAGACGTACACATCAGCCACAATTGTGTAATCAGTCATAATAACTTGTCATGACAAAAAAAATGAAATACCACAGAATCCAAAACAGGCGCACAGGAGCTGGTGCCGCATGTGCCGCAAGATACTGACAAGCAGTGGCAATGGGGCCGCGAGTTAATTTTCATGAAACAGATTGAAAAATTATAAATCATGAGATCTCGCTACACGTCTGAAAGCTGTCGACCGATGTTTAATATCCAGTGGTCTTTTTCACAAAAATTCTTATGAAAAAAATCTTCGTAAGTCAGTTTCATATAATAAGCATTTCAAAGCCATACGGATTATAAGCATGATTATGATATAATATTCAAATTTTATACAATATTCTACACAATTCCATAATATTTGGAATTGATAAGCCAAACAATGAGCGTGTTATTAATGTTTCTTGCTTTTGACTTTCGAAGATTTTTTTCGTAAGAATTTTTGTGAAAAGCACCACCTGTCTTTGTGATCAATTATATATATGTATCAGTAACATTTACAAGTATCGTATATGCTGATGATTAAAATAAATGTTTTTTGTTTAAAAAAACTTTTTATTTGTTTTATCTGCGTAAATAAAAACTCGTCACTGTCCCTTAATACATGTATATACAAGTCCTTCAACTTGGTACCACACACCATTTAATAAGAAACTAGGCTTACCTATGAAACAGGGTAAATGTGAAGCTTGATCTTGATATGTGTAAAGTAACCCCAATTCATAGTTAAATTCTCCATGAAACAAAATGTTGCTTTCATAAAACTTTAAAGCGTATATCTTGAAAAATGCAAAGCTATGTAAATTGGTCAATTTAAAGTCATGATATTAGCGAAATACACATTACTATTCAAAGATTTGTTCTTAAACTGAGGGCACTGAAAGTGCTTGAAATCGAGTTTCAAATGCTTACATTTACAAAAATTCGACCGGCGGAATGGGACACTCTCCCATATCCATCCCATCTGCGGCCCCAATATTTAGATCCTTTCTACGCGCCTACAACGGTTCAACAGCCGCGGATTTAGGCCCGGGCTAAAGGGCTGCAGCCCCCCCCCCATCTCAGCCCAGAGATACGTTTTCCAGCTGAGCTGATATACTCTAATGCATTTAAGGTCCGTAGTGTGTCCGTTATCAAAGCAGTTAATTGCTAACATCAGGTTGTTAATCTCTTGCCTGGGGGCTTTGTTGAGAGTGTAATTATCGATTAACAAGTTGTTCACGCTTGACCAGAGATATAGATCTATGTTACTGGCTTGGACCATTAGAACGGTGTTGTTGATTGACTGATCTGAGAGACGTGTTTGGACTGCTTTAGAATTAAGTTTTTCTGGTTTATTCTAAAATAGACTCATTTTCCATCTTAATAAATTTTACGTATTACTTATTTTCATCCCACTTTAAAACAAACTTAAGTTTGTACAAATTATTTTTTGGTACAAGTTTAATCATTGTTCTATTTTATCGAATGTTGAAGTAAATATATTATAACATTTTTGATACATAGTTAATTAAGATATAGAATTGGATTGAAATAAAATCCTGTTATTAGTCTACATATTAGTATCAGCCATTATTCCCTATCAATTTGTTGATATTTTTATTTGTATGGTCGGTTAAAAAGCTCTTTACAGCGTATGTTCACTTATCATTTTTTTGACATTTAATAAAATTTACTTACTACTCACTTTCTTACTTTTATATAAGTATATATTCTGGTTGTTTGTTAACTCTTTACTGGTTGAGACATGGGTGAAGGTGGTCATCTTTTCACCATAATGCACCAGGGCTATTTCAAGATGCTCTTATTTCATTACCAATTGACTAACAGATATGCAGCTTGGCCAAGTTATTCCCAGGGTGACCGGCTTTCAGACTATGTTCCCGATCTTTCTTATCGATGATGGGCACTGCGGAATTCACTAAATCCAGAACAATAACCAATTTAAGGCCCTAAAAATGCGTGATTGACCAGTTAAAAGTTCAATCTGTGCAATAAAAATGCACCAGAATGCTCGATTTAAGACCTTCATTTTTTCAAAATTTCCGGGGGAAACCCCCGTACCCCCACCAACGGGAGGGGATACCCCTCCCGTACCCACCCCAAGTTGGGTCCACCAGCCCCCAGGTAGCCTATTCTGTATCTGCCCCTGCGGTTTTACCACTGCAACTGAACGCGGAGCAGTGCGATTGGATACATTTGCACTTGGACCTAAAAACGCCAATGAATCAGTACTATACAGTACATTTGTACTGGAGTCTGTTACGTCTGAGAAATGGTGAAGGTTACTGAAAATGATATCAATATAAAACTCTAATTAAAAACTCTATCCCTTAGCTTTATAATTGTGTGTATTAATTTACTCATTATAAACTGGCACATTATGAACTGTCATTTAAAATATGTCATATAGCTTTAAAGCCCCATTATCAATATTAACACTGTTTTTGGACTGCAAAGAAAATAGACAACAATTAGAATTAATTGATAGATGGAGACAATCCACCAATCACTGGGACAAAATATAACAATAAAAATGTTTAATTATAACAGTTTGCATTAAATGATAATATATTCTATTAATCACCTAATAATGGGGCTTAAATGAATGAGGACCACGTCATCACATTAGTCAAATTGAGATGAGACCAGTTGTCCAGACTGTAAAATTGACATGGGACCTCTTGTCCACCCCTGTCTAACTTAGATGGGACCTTTTGTCCAGGGTGGCAAAACAACATGGGACCTTTTGTCCACCCCTGTCTACTTTAGATGGGACCTTTTGTCCAGGGTGGCAAAACTACATAGGACATTTTGTCCACCCCTGTCAAAAATGACATGGAACCTTTTGTCCTACAATCCAACTACATGTATATATACATAATATAGTCATCAATTAAACAGAGACATGAAGGTTATTCTGTCATAAAAGTGTGCCCGCTGTGCCTTGCTATGCGCAGTGTATTATACAATCACACCAGGGGTCCATACACCCGATAGCGCACACTATAAAATTGAGAAAAAATCCAAATCTTTTGGATAAAAGTGCAAAAGGGACCAAAACTTCATTAGGATATTTTAAATATAAAAAGTGCCCCGAAAACAAGAAACATACAGCTTTTTCATGTCATTTGCACTTTGATCAAAGAACCGAAAAGGCTTTATTTTTCAATTTATATCAGCATGGTTATTTTTCCCTTCTTATTTTATAGTAACGTGAGTAATCAAACTGCAGGTCATTGTCTTAGAATAATAAGAATTATTTTTTTTGACACAATTACAGACACTGAGCAGTATTTTGAAATTATAGAAAAAATAAACCATATCAGTGGGCTAGTACCTTTAATTTGATTTCGTCTATTTTTTTAAACGATCATAAAATATCTTCTACTTTTCTTTTCCCGAAAAATTTGATTGAACCAAAGAGGTTTGACCGTTTACTTCAAATCCTCTGAACAAATTTCATTCGGGTAATAAGCCAAATTGCACCACAGACGGCCGGCATGGTCCTAAAGCAAAAACTATATATTTGTATTAATAGTGTTTTTGCTTTTGGACTGCGCCGGCCGCCTGTGGAATTGCGCCATCATATCAATAAGTGAAAACAACTTAACAACATAAATAAAAGATTTGTTTGTTTGGGTTTTACGGCGCACCAACACAGAAAGGTCATATCGCGCATAAATAAAAGACCAAATACACAGTATTTCAAGTTAATAAATATGTTTATTCATGGCAATAAAAAAACATGGAATAAATCTATATAAAACTATTCAATAGAATATATATAAATACTAAAATAAATAAAATAAAAGCAATTAAATCCATACATATAATTATAATACTGTTAATATATGTAAAAACATAACAATGACAAGTATAGTGCATCAGAACATTCTCATGTGGGTAATAGAAGGCATACTGTTAACATGTCACAGGGGCGGGTCCAGGATTTTACGGGGGTTCTACCGAAGGGGGGTTATTTACTACAAACTTTTTCGGGGGGGGGGGGGGGGGGCGTCCAATTTCGAACCACAATCACATTATACATTGTTTGCAGAATATCGCAACATAATAATAAAATTAAATAATGAAAACTGCATAACCATTAGATCTATGTTAAGCACAGAGGCGAGCGAGCGAGGATAGCTTCATGCTTCTTAGAAATAGCTGAACTAAAAAAAACTCATGGAAGGGTACATTTAAGAAATTTCCACCTGACCCCCCCCCTGCTAGATCCGCCTATGTGTCAAACAATTTAAATGTATCAGAGCATTCAGAATTCTCATGCAGGTTATAGAAGGCATGGCAACAACTATGATTACACGATAACAAAAAATTATTGTACACAGGCTACCTGGTACTATGTAAGCTAAAATAAAAATAAAGGCTTTAATAAAGATTCATTTTTTTCAAGCGAGTCAATCTATACAAAAATTAAAGACCAAATAGCGGCCATCCTACATCAGAAACTTACAAGAAATGCTGTTTTTAAGTAATTGCATAATCAATTTAAAATGCGTTCTTTTTTCTAGCAAATACAGAAACATAAAAAATTGATTCCAAAAAAGACAGTTTCTTAATTGTTACCATCTTCGTGGCAAAGTTCATTTTATTACAATAATAGCAATAAATTGTTCTATGGTATAAAAACCAAAGAGATGTTTTCAAAGGTTTGGCTAGCTTAGCTGCAGACAGTAGTGTACAAGTTTACAGATCAAGCCATTGTAGGTTTGATTCCTTGGCAGACAAGTCTAAATAGAGCTTGGTTATGAAATAATTTCTACAGACATTCTTCTTCCTACCACATATTGTAAAACATGAAGGGCAGTTGTCAGTCATTGACAGAAGTATGCACCTAGTAGCTGGTTAACAGCTAAATCCAAGGATTTAGCTTTTCCAAGAAAGGCAAGCAGGTTGACTGACAGTGACTGCCGTGATATGACCTACTGTATAATCATAATGTGTTGCTAAGGCGTTAATCCAACCAAAAAGGTTTTGCTAGGAGGGCTGTGAAAATTGAAAACATTGTCTTTTCTTGAAGTTAACTTAATAATTTAGCCATGAGCCATGCCAACAAATACCCATATGAGAATAATGATCATTGTAGCACTATCGTAACAAATCAAACAAATTGCACAATAACATACATTAAACCTATTTATAGCATTAATCACTTTCACAAATACTCCCTGAAATAGAAAAGAAATAAAAACATATCATATACATCACAAGAAATCAAAAGGATCATTATCAATAAATTAAATTTTACTGAATGTATATAACAATGCAAAACAGTAAGTTTCAAAAGCAACCATTATAATTCAATTTGTTAATTACAATATGTAGTTAATTAGTTAAGCGAGCATGGCCGAGCGGTTACAATGTTGGACTGGTAATTATTGGATAGCTAGCTCTGCGTTGGTACAAATCCCATCTAAAACCTATCCCATTGTTTCCTTGAGCAAGAAACCTTATCCTACAAGCTCAGTACTGGGGACCAGAAAGCGGACTTGAAATTAATTAATATAAGTTGTAAGAACTTGTTTCACAATCAAACATATATTTAGAGTTTGAAGTTGATTCCTAAAGAAATAAAACAGTTGCAATAAAAATTTTTTTTAAAGACAACTCTGAGTTCAAGGGGAGCTAATTCTGAAAAAATGTATTTGGAGTTATGAACCATGTCACATGAAATGTGCTTGAAAATAAGGAACATATATTTAAAGTTTGAAGTTGATACATTAAGAAAAAAAAAAGTTACAGTAAAATATATTTTACTGCGCAAAAACTTTAATCAGAAATATGGATGCCGACACTAGGGCAAGTAGGAGAGCTTTACATTTCCTCAAAAAGTCGAGCTAAAAATCATAAATTCCCGTGTTTTCATGTTGTTACTTCCATAATTTTTAATAATACTGTAAGAAAATTAATATTCTCTTAAATAACGGAGTGATTATGTAACTTCAGTGTCAGTTCTGACATAGTTTTAAAATCCTAGATTTACGATTTTCAAAGTTCACAGACCTAAGTATACAAGACGTTTTACAAGCAGTGTCATTTTAATCTCTTTTCACAAGCTTTCCATAAGCGGTACCAGGGAAAGTACAGACCTGACGCACACGCCCCTAAATTTGTCAAAGCAAAATTTCTTTTCTATCGTGAAATATGATATTTATAGGAAAAAATATACAAATGTCAAAAAGTTGTTGCATGCTATGTGTGCAATAAGTTACGAGACTGGGGTGCAGTAATACAATGAGATAACTTAGTCCAATGTACGTATGCTTGGTTTTTTCCCACCCCCTAACTAGAAATCCTGGATCCGCCTAAGTATTGTCTACTAAGATAAAAATCTGTAGTAAAACACTTTAAGTAGTAAATAAAAAATAAGCCTACAGAGACTCAGCAACATAAATCAGCTTAAAAATATTAAAATCATATCAGTATTTGTGTAATAAGTTATTTATTTAAAATCATAACAAAGGAATTCATTCAGAGTTATTAGGTTTTTTTATCTTCTAGTTCGAAAATAGACAAAAGTCTTGTCAACAAAATCACACTTCTCAAGGTAGCAGATGTTTGCAACAAATATTGAATAATAGAAAAACAGCGTAAATATATCAGAATTTATTATATATAATCTGGGCAGTAAAGCATGCTGATTTAGATCAGTAGGTGCATTTAGTACATCTGTCAGTCTGACGTCTGATACAGCTTTCCTAAGAACCTGTGGCTCATATAATAAAAGTTCTTAAATTATCACTAATTTTGATAAACTGCCCTACATTGTATTGCTTAATTAACAGTCAGTTATCTTCCTCTAATAAAATCTTAAGCAATCCAATTGGTAGGTCCTTACAGTTGGAATCCTCTGAATTTATCATTGAGTCCTATGTAAGGATAACAAAATATTTCATGTAATATATTTTTTGTTAATGAAGATATTAACAGAAGTGGTGAAATTTAGATAGTTCTTTACCCTTAAAATACATGTACTTAGCTTGAATTTCAAACAAATTAAATGATTAACAAAATAGTTATTTAAGATTAATTTTGGCAAATTGACATTGAAAAGTAAGGGTAAAATCCAAGTAATCCAACTAATTTGACCTACCTATTTGAAGAGAATACAAGGGGAAATAACTGACTGAAGTATCTAATTGGTTACTCTGTCGCCATAGGAAGTCACTTCTTAGCGACTTGTCAGTAGTCAGGTACTAAGTATACAATTAGCAACAAGGTAGCAATACTAAGACTAAAGCCAAGAAAATGTCAGTGTTCAGAATGTATTAAGGTCACAGAAAATGATGTAGCAATTGCCTGCATAGCACACCACTATGATAGAGCAGGCACGTTCTTACATTAAACAAGAAATATCTTTAATACGTTATTTGGTGTTGTGCATGGTTCATTGTGATTGAAGTATAAATGTTGGTCAGCGAACGTGACTTCAAACTACTACAAAACTTCACAAAAGTGAAATGATACATCAAACTGTGGAAAACTTCAGACCATTCACTTAGCTCTGTATTCAGTACCTGCACATTGAAAATTTTTGACTGTATACTAAACATTATCAGAACCTGCACATTGAAAATTTGGGACTGTATACTAAACATTTTTTTGGGACCTGTTTATTGAAAATATGGGACGGAATACTAATTTGTTTAGGGGCCTGCATATTGAAAATATGGGAACGTATACTAAACTTTATTTTGAGACAACCAATGGAATCATATATTTTATTAATTTTCTCAATACCGGAAGAGAATTTCATTGGACAAACAGGAATGATAAAGTAACCTGTATTGGTTAAAAATATAGATAAAATATTGGATTAGACAGTTGCATTGAAACAAATGGAGGAATAGTACAACAGTCACAGAACAAAAAGCTCCCCAGTCTCTCATTCAATATAACCCTTACAATGTGGGATCCAAATATGAAAAGTCTTTTCCACCAGAAATAAGCAAGTTAAGCCGACACAACATGTGCCAGCTGACCAGGCTCTTTGCTGTTGGTTGCTCACTGTCCAATTATCCTAAAATCCCTTAAATGACAATGGATAGGTCTAAAAATTGAAGACGGACTGGTCCATTGTGGAGATGCAGCATTGAAAGGGTAAATTTTTTACCCACATTGATCATAATTTAAGTCACTTAGTATAGGCACCCTGCACATATAAAAGAAAATGAAGGCCTCATGTGATAAACAAATGATGAACAAGCGAAATATTACTCTATATGAAATACGATTACATAAAAAAAGAAGATTGTCCCCCATAAAGTTGCCGGTTTACAACACCTGACTTTTCTTAGTATGAACATTTGGTCTGGCATCTGCCGTCTGGAACAAGGATTAAACTGTCTGACTCTATTCAGTGAAACACTCATACAGGCTGTCGACCTACAACTTGCAAAATTACATCAATTTATAAACCAGATCGGTAGCACAATTGGTAACACTCCTTGATTTCGAATCTAGTGTTCCGAAGGGGTATGGGTTAGAATCCTAACTCAGGAGGTTATGTATACCCTTCCATGAAAATTTGACCATTATTTCAATTTTCCTCCATTTATAAGGTATACGAAGAAGTTTACAGCCTTGTGAAAGGGTGAGTATTGGTTATAGACAAGGGTTCAGAAAAGCTAGGTAATGCGCGCTGGATGCTGTAAAATAAACTAAATAATTGTGTTGACATGGCGTTAAACCCAGTATAAATAAATAAATAAAAACAGCAATTTATTAACGAGTTTCCAACTTTCAGTCAAATATCTTGATTAGAATAAAAGACATTCTATCCACACAAAAAAACTTTATATTTTGCAATTTTTAAAGTACTAAAGAGCAGTAACTACAAAAATAATTCATATAGAGTTACATCCCCTGAAAGTCCGGTTAAGAATCACATGGATAGTTTACCAAGTTTCAAAATCATGTATTGAATAGTGTTGAAGATTCAAGACTTTAAAAACTTTTAACCTAATTCAAGAAGAGATTTCTGCCAACATAAATGCCGCCAATGAAGCTCTTATTTTTATAGAAAAGTGGAGCTAAAATTTATGTAGTTGCTATGGCAACACATGTTTGGTGTCCCTTTAACAACACAAATGTGTTGATGCAATTACAAAATGCAATGTTGCTATGTCAACACATATGTGGTGTCCCTTTAACAACACAAATGTGTTGATGCAATTACAAAATGTAATGTTGCTATGTCAACACATATGAGGTGTCCCTTTAACAACACAAATGTGTTGATGCAATTACAAAATGTAATGTTGCTATGTAAACACATATGAGGTGTCACTTTAACAACACAAATGTGTTGATGCAATTACAAAATGTAATGTTGCTATGTCAACACATGTGGTGTCACTTTAACAACACAAATGTGTTGATGTAATTAAAAAGAAGTGTGTTGTTGCTATGTCAACACATGTGGTGTCACTTTAACAACACAAATGTGTTGATGTAATTAAAAAGAAGTGTGTTGTTGCTGTGGCAACACAATTGGCCGCTCCTTTATCAATAACAGGACAACATATAACTATTATGTTGCTTTTGAAACGTTACTGTTATCTTTATCAAAATATTCCCAACATAATTGTGAGAGATAAATGTTACACAGCTATAGTTTGTTTTTTTCTCAACTGTCGAAACATGAATAATTTCACAATGATTAAGTCTTCTTTGTCTTACACTCGTTTACATTGTAATAGTGAGGTTTCAATCACCATGAAATTATTCAAACTTAGACAGTTGAGAAAAAAATGGAGTATACCGAATAAAAACAATTGTTTCTATGGAAACTTCATCTCAATAATATCAGATATGTAAATTAAGTAAAACACCATAGTTTACATAGTTATAAAAAATAAAACAATTCTAACAAAATTTATACAAAAAAATATTCTTGTAAAAAATCTTTTAACAACAACAACCCAAAACAAGAAAGACATTTAGCATTGCACTCGGAACACCACGACCTTTAATGAATGAATAATCTCAGAAAGATTTGTGGGGGTCTACCCTGGCAGCTTGGGTTTTTACTACCTAAACGAGGCGAAGCACAGCGGAAGCATGTAACAGTTATGCGAAATAGTTCTTGTAGTTTACACACAGATCTTTGTCAAAACATATTTCTATGTTATATATTGAACCAAATATTGTTCAACGATATCATTGAACTGTGTTATTTCAAATTTACGGACTAAAAACGAAACATCACTCATCGCCTAAACGATCGTGTATTTGTTAACTTTAACAAAATGGCGCCTAAATATGTCCAAGGTTATTTGTAGCGAATGGCAGAAGAGTTCTGAATGTCAGCACTGTGCAGGGATCATTTTGTTAATTAAAGTATAAATGGGACACTATACTTAAGTTTTTTAGGGCTGCATATTGGAAAATTTGGTACCATATAATAAACTTTATCTCAGGACCCGCATATTGAAAGTTTGTGACTTTAATTTCAACTTTTTCTTGATTGCTTATTGATAATTTTGGGACTGTATACTAAACTTTATTTCGGGAAAACCAATAGTATCATATATTTTATTCATTTCTCAATACCGTTGGTTGTCCCAAAATAAGTTTTAAAAAATTTCATTGGACAAACAGGAATGGTTGAGCAAATAAGGGACTTTAGTCAGTTATTTGCCTTGGTATATAATATCTTAATAACAAGAAAGACATTAGTTGAAATATTTGTTATCCTTACAGAGGAATTCAATGATAAAATCCAAGGATTCCAACTGTAAGGACCTACTTACCAATTGGATTGCTTCAGATTTTATCAGGGAAAGATAACTGACTAAAGTCCCTAATTGTATTGGTTAAAAATATAGGTCAAAAGTTGGCTTAGACAGCTGATCCGAAAAAATTCTTAAGACATTACATAACAATCAATATCATTAAAATATCAAGTAGCATCGTTATCTAACAAGAGTTTCTAAACATATACTTAATGATAATCTCATTTCTAGAAATATTAATATTTTTTGTATAGCACGTAAAGTTTGACCACAATCTGACCTTTCACATTTGCATCAAGTAATTATCTACACATATCCCGAGGAAAAATCAATACCACGCCTATTCTACACTTCGGAAAGTAATGTATTCAAAATGAGCGATTGATTTACATGTACAGTGATTGTAAATTGAAGTAAGTTGGTGTTTAATTTCTCCACATAAATGTGTAATACCGGTAATTACATTCGAGATCTGACGATATACTCCAATACCGGTATCAAGCTTTAATACTAAATTAGTATTTAATGTAATGAATATTCTCGAATAAAGGTCAGATTGGGGTCAAATTTTAGGCACTATAAAAGCAGAATAATTTAATAAAGAACATATTGAAAATTGACAAGTATTTGTTAAATGTGTTATCCACTATAAATAAAACATTTTCTCACTTACTTCCTTATTAACTAACAAAACTTTGTTTAAACAAGAGCTGTCGTAAGACAGCAGGCTCGATTTTTCTCAGATCTTAGGACAAGTGTTATGAGTTTTGATAGTAAGGTGGAAGTTACAGTGATGATGAATAGGTATTCCAAGTTTGAGTTGACTATCTTTGATAGTACTAAAGTTTGTAAAAACTTTAACCTTGATTCTGGATGTTTTCTAAGTAAAAATAGGGGCAAAACTCTTAAAACAGTGGAGCCAGGGTTATGGGCCTGGATAATAAAGTGGAAGTAGTGATGATGAATAAGTATTCAAAGTTTGAGTTGAATATCTTCGATAGTTTTAAAGTTATTTAAATTTGAAAAAACTTTAACCTTGATTTGCAACAACAACGCCAACGCTGGCGCTAGGGTGACAGTATAAGCTCTCATTTTCTTCAAAAAGTTGAGCTAAAAATAAGATATTTCCTGAAAGCATAATTACATTGAAAGAAAGCAACAACAGTATTACAAATATAACTTTTGTGATCCAATGTAATTAAAAAGTATGTCAATACACAGATAATGCTTTAAAGTAATTAAGACTAAAAATACATGTAGTAACAAAAATAGTAACATTTTGTATACATTGAGACAAATCAACTAAATACATGTATAGCATTAGTTACAATTATTAAATAACTATGTGTTATTTGCCCAATAAAGTGCCATATTCACAGCACAATACTTCAAAACCTGTTTAATAAAACAGAAAACAAGGCCCAAATCTGTTATAGGACCAATAACATTTATTGGTCCTGGTACAATAACAAATTTCTGCACTATGGTTGATAAAACAGACTGGTCTGTAAGTAGTTCTTTAATAAAACTGTCATTAAATTTGAAATTGAAATAGGACCTGTTATTTTTCCTCAGGACATTCATATTGGCCCTCCCCCTCAGGCCAATATGACTGCCCTTGGATAAATAACAAGGCCTATATCAAATCACTTATTAAATAACACTTAATATAAAAGAATAAAAGTTGACAGTATTGCTATCCTAACTCAGAACAAACTATTAGACATAATATTTACAAATTCAAAATGTAAGCTAATAATCTTTCACACAGTGCCCATCAACAGTTTGAAGACAAACAAAATTTACTAAATTCTTGCATTTTTACATCCTCTGCAAAACACTAAACTGAAAAACAGTTTGCATGAATGCAGTCTACGAAATTAGTGGGTGTCCAGTCACCAGGGACAACTACTTTTTAGTTTGGGCAACCAAAAAGCTACAAACTAGATATAGCGCTTGCTACTAAAATGACCTGTTCAGACAACCACTTTCACATCCTAATTTCATAGACTGTGAATGCAAAACATTTATAAGATTATAAGGCATCTGACTTCGTTAAACCTAAAAATCATCACCAGCATTTTTTCCCCCACAAAATAGTTTTAACATAACTTTGAGGTCTCAACTAAAAATAGAGTCATAACAAAAAAAAAGCATTAGTAAAAATAAAAAACATTTCAAATAAACAGTTAAATTTTCAATAGAAGCTATTTTGTATGCCGACGAAGTGAAAATGTCTTCAAACTTTTGGTGGGCACATTTTGTACAATTTAAGTATTTTTTGCTACGCTACTGGCAAAAGAGGGTACTTCTGTTTTTTTAAAGGTGCACACAAAGGAAGCACTGTCAGTTAGTGTCCCAGCCTGAAGTTCAATGTTTCTAAAAACAATACCCCAAAACAATGAACAAGTATTGCTAAAAATATTTTCAACAGTCAGAGATGCATATACTAACGCTGTTGATTTAGATACTCGATTTTTGTTTGATAATCCCTGTACATAATAATAAACAAGTAGTGAGTATTTAAATCAGTAGGGTTAATGTATGCACCACAGACAATTGAATATAATTTAACAATTAACACATTGTAAAATTCATGACAGACATTAAAAATATTATACAACATTAAAAATGCAATTCTAAAACATAAAATTTGAAGTAGAAATGCAGTAGGACATACAGTAGTTAGTCTCTAAATATGCAGGGTTAATGCATGCGCCACAGACAGTAAAATTAAATTTAACAAAACACATTCTGTTAGAAGAAAAACCTTACAAAACAAAGTGGAAATACCAAACAAAAATGTTATGAGTTCATTTAACAATAAACACAAGTAAATGGCTAACAGCTTGTTGGCTAACTGCAAAACTGCTCTTTGTTTTTCGAAAAATTACTTTTTTCATTTTCGTTAAATAATTGAAAAGATTTAAATCATAGGTGCCAAAGAGAGCCAATCCTCATGTTGCTCTTACTGAAAAAGATGCAACATAGTTTTTAGGTCTAAAAATTAAGTGCCTGCTGAAGTACAAATCCTACGAGAAAATATAATGTTGAGGCATAGTGTGTATTTTAATAAGTAGCTATTGGTCATGTGTATTTACATCCAGTTATATATAATTTTATGTCACAAGTTTGCACATAAAAATAAAAATAAATAACTTTTGAATACAGCACCAAAATTTGCAAAAACAAAAAATGCATACATCAATGAGACACTATCAAATAGTGCATTTGTACAATTAAATGACAACAAAAATTGAATAAAATACAGTAGAGTTCCATTGTCAGGACCATTAAAATCAGAAGTCTAAATAGGGGAATGGTCTTAATATAGGGACCCTTGTCTTCTCAAATTAAACATTTGGGACTAAAAAGCGACGAATATAGCATGATTTTGCAATAAATATGATAGTCTTTTTTAATGAAACTCTACTGTAACACAAAACTACAGTTAAAATAAAATAAGACAAGCACCATAAATTTGAGTATTATACCTCTCCAAACATGAGCTGTTCCAAAATGACCTTAGCCCCTCCCCCCCCACACACACACAGAGTATAAGCATGACCTTTGAATTACAGAACTGGAAAACCCTGAAAAATTTTTCGATATGGAATGACTTGAAAGTAATTTGAAAATCCCTTAATAAGTTATAAATTTTGGTGCAGCCACGAAATTGCTGTTGGATAAAGTAATTCAGCCGTACCATAATACATCCAGGGCTCGAATTTTAGCTCGCATACTCGCAAAATGATTGTGGATTAAAAAATTGCAAGTCACTTTTAAATTAACTCGCAAATTTTCACGAGTTGAAATCAACGAAAAATATTACTGTCAAAACTAAGGTGGCTCAAATTAGCATTGAAACGACCAGATATATCGATAGTATTATTTCAAGAATAAAAATTCTCTCTAAAAATGTTGGTTATTCGTTGTCTATCCCAAAATATGGCCCTTGTCCTATCCTCAGTAAATTATAGTAGTATGATTTTGCATAGATGAATGGTAATTAAGTCTGCTATTAAAATTTGGAGAAAAGAATGCCAGTAATGTTTTCATTTTGCGAGTTGAAATAAAATGAACTTGCACAAAATAGCAAGTTAAATATTTTGTTTAATTCAAGCCCTGAATACATTCCTTAAAAGAAAGTATGCAAGTCACCAAAATAATATCAAATGGTGAAAAAAATATGCAAATTATGACATGTATGTAAATATTAAAATAAATATTATAAAAACAAACATACAAACACAAATTATTATCACAGTATTGATAAACAATGTCAACAAGTACTTGTAGCAACAAGTGAATTATGATGAATTATGTTGATTCCCTGAAATGATAAAAAAATACATGTAATAAATTAATTCAAAACTTTTACAACATTTTTAACAAACAAAAAATACTCAGATCATAAAAATGAGATCTGAAATGAGATCACAATGAGATTATCTGAAGTAACAATAAGATCTAATACAAAATCTTAGTTATATAATTTATATGAGAACACAAAAAATATCATCTGAGATCACAATCAGATCTTATACAAAATATTAATTATATGAGAACACAATGAGATCATCAGAGATCACAATAAGATCTAATACAAAATCTAAATTATATGAGAACACAATAAGATCTAATACATGATAGCATGATTTTGAAATAAGTAAGAATGTATTTTTAATGAAACTTTACTGTAACACAAACTTTTAGGTACAAAAAAATTTGAAGAGCATCATGAATAAGAGTTACCCCCCCCCCCCTCTCCAAACATGAGCTGTTCAAAAATGACCTTAGCCCCCCCAATACAGAGTAGCCATGACCTTTTAACTACAGAACTGGAAAACCCTGAAAAATCTTTTTCATATGGAATGACTAGAAAGTAATTTGAAAATCCCTATACAACTTATAAATTTTGGTCCAGCCACAAAATTGCTGTTGGATAGAGGAATTAGACCGTAGTATAATTCACCCAATGAAAGAAAATAATGCATAAGTCAACAAGATAATATCAAATAGTAAAAAAGCAAATAATGACATGTACATAAATATCTAAATAAATATTTTACAAAACAAACATACGAACACAAATTAGTATCACAGTATTGATAAACAATGTCAAAAAGTACTTGTAGCAACAAGTGAATTATGTTGAAAGAATATGTTGATTCCCTGAAATGATAAATAATACATGTAATAAATTAATTCAAACCCTTTACAACATTTTTAACAAACAAAAATACTCAGATCATAAAAATGAGATCTGAAATGATATCACAATCAGATCATCTCAAGTAACAATAAGATCTAATTAAAATCTTAATTATATAATTTATATGAGAACACAAAAAGATCATCTGAGATCTAAATGAGATCATCTGAGATCACAATAAGATCTTATACAAAATCTCAATTATATGAGAACACAATATGACCATCTGAGATTTAAATGAGATCACAATAAGATCTTATACAAAATCTCAATTATATGAGACACAATGAGATCATCTGAGATCTAAATGAGATCACAATAAGATCTTATACAAAATCTCAATTATATGAGAACACAATATGATCATCTGAGATCGAAATGAGAACATCTGAGATCACAATAAGATCTTATACAAAATCTCAATTAAATGAGAACACAATGAGATCATCTAGGTTCACAACGAGATCATTTCTTCCCTTCCATCAAAAGCAAACCATGATTGGGGAACAGCACCAAAAGAATTTTAACACATGGCTTAATTTCAAAAATAGTCTGAAATTCAAGATGCAAGAAACATTTATATTACACAGTATAATATACATGAACAACAAGTAAATCTGTGAGCTAATGCTCACTAGTGATACCCCCGCCAAAATGTAAAAATATGCGACAAACAGGAAGTACATGAGCAAGGAGCATGAAATCGCTTTACACAACATAGGACTATGGGATGAAGCAATATGCAAAGTATTAGGCTGCTGCATGTTATAGTTGCTGAGAAAACTGCGACGGAAATTTTGTAACGGACGGACGCACGCACGAACACACGCACGCACGGACAAGGGTAAAACAGTATACCCCCCTCTTCTTCGAAGCGGATGTATAATAAATACACAGAATACAACATTTAACCTGAAAGAAAATTCAAACAATATCCTGATTATAATAAAAAAACTAACAAACAAGAAATGTAAAGCAGAAACCACATTAAAGCTGGATTTTCATCAGGGTCCTTGATTAATTATGACCTAATGCGATTAAATCAGCTTGTATATCCAACATTAATTAAATATCACCTGATTATACCACGGTAGATTATGACTTTCAAGAGGAGGTGACTTATCGCAAGATATCTTACATCGAGTGAAGCAAGCCTGTCCAGCTAACTCAGTCAGTAGAGCACAAGTCTACTGATCAAAGGATCATGGGATTGATTCCTTAGCAGGACAAACTTTCCTCATAAAAATAACTTTTATGACCATTCTCCCTACTACCACTGATTCTAAATTGTCCAGGGCAGTTATCAGTCACTTAAATAAGCATGTGCTTAGTAACTTGTAAACAGCTAAATCCAGAGACTTGGCCTTTCCAGGAACAGAGAGTAGGTGGACTGACTACTAATATACCTTATGACCTGTAGGCCTACAATGTGTTGCTACAGGGTTAACCCCACAAAAAAAGAGAAGCAGATATAAAATATCACTTTGCACCCCAAGTTTAACAATTTAGAAAATTCTACAATTTAAGTTTATTTTTTATCCAGAAATAACTGGACTGGTAAGCTGTAGATTTGTAATATTTCAGTTCTTAATAAACACAGGTTGAGTACCACGACTATTAATACAGGAATTTATAGCTTAATAAATGCACTTTATTGTGGTATAAAATTTAAGTATGTGTAAAAAAAATTGTTGCATCAGCAGTCCGGTTATTTCTGGATCATCCCTCATAATAATCCCTCTAGAAAATTTGTTGAAATTGCCAAAGAGTGAAGGTGGGGGCTGGGGGTGTTGTCTGGACATTCCCACAATCTCTAACACTGTATTTGATATAACTGAACATTACAGTAAGCCAAACCCCCTTTGTGACACTAGATTCAAAATCCAGGCGTGCTACCAACTGCGCTACTGACCTGAGTGTATTAACTTAAAGCCCCCATGTGAAGCCTAAAACTATCAATGAAAACAAAAAATATACATCACTTTGGTGCAAAAATTTAATCTAAATAACATCTCTAATGAAAAATACTTTTTTTAATAAAAGAAAATTTTGCTGAATATGATCGTTATTAATTTAGACAGTTTTCATGTCTGCTGTAAATGATAATAATCTACATATAGGGGCTTTAAAAATAACCAGAATATGATTAACAACAAGTAATTATGTTAATTTTGTTGTAATTAGAGATGACTTAATTATAATTTAAGTATCAGATGACAAAATAATGGCATAACAAGAAGGCAATAAGTCAGCTTATTATCAAATCCAGGTTAAGAACAAATAATCCTAGAATTACTTTAATACCATGCAGGGGCCTTCGGGGGCATCCTTATACTGTTTACATCAATTGCTGAACCTAAGATATTAGGGGTGTAACGATTAACAGACATACCAGTTAATATTGCGATACGAATTCTGACACTTTTTAACTAGTTCTTTTTTTCTGAACCAATTTTTTTTAATTATGTTCCATACTGATTGTTTTAATCAGAATCTGAAATCTAAATGTTTAAAACAATGTGTCGGAAACTTGAAATATTCTTTATGTGCTTTCATAGGTTAACAATTTCCTCAAAATGTGAGAATAGTTATCTTTGAAAGTTCATTCAAATCAACATTTTTCTAACTGATTCAAACAATTGCATTATAGATCATTTGAAAATACTAATATACGAAGGGTGATCCAAAAATTCGTGGACAATGTGTGTAACTCCATAACGTGACGTCCTACCATGCTGATTTGTTAGGATATCATTAATCAATGCTTTTTGAATAAATTAACAAAAACATCAATAGCATTTTTCATCTATTTATGACGTCATAAAAATACGAAGTATCGAAATCGGGGCGCAGCTCATTTTTTCTCCTTGAGGTATGTGTATTTACCTCATTCAAACCAATATAAAATCTGTTCAAATAAAGAAAATGGCAGGAAATGTTATAATAACGTTGTTTAGACATGTATGACGTCATACTGTAAGTTTCAGAAGAAATTTGACGTTGCGGTCATTATACTCTCGTGTTTATTAGAAGGGGTGAAAACAGCTTCATAAAAGACAGTTATACAATTCTGTGTAAATCTCGAAAAAACATTCGGCAAGACAAAAACAATGATTTAAAGTGTGACATATAAACCATCCGTGTGTCGTTCACTGGTGTATAAGATGCATCTCCAATTTTCGAATGGATGGGAATGTGTAGGGAATGATTCGTGGTCTGAGAAACAGAGTCAGAGAAACTAAGGAAAAATTGCATGAGAAGAGCAATGAAATCATATGGATAATTTTACGATTCTAAGTTATTCTCTGTATTTATTGTCTGGATCTGTTAGCAGAATTGTAACAGAAGAGCTAGAAATGCATCGTATAGGTCAAAGGGAAATGCTTTGAAGAGTTATAAGGCAAAACAGTGATTAAGTTTACTTCTTTTGACATGACGGTGTTTGAGACGCCATGAGCTGCGCCGCGTTTCATCACGTCCATGTAAATAAAATAGTGCAGAATCATTAAATATGGTCGAATCTTTACAATATTTTGCAAATTTGTCGACAATTGCTCACTTAAAAAAGATACTAGAAGTTTATGTGATTGGCTTTATTACTTTTTGTTTCATGCAAGGTGTCCAAGAATTTCTGGATCACCCCTCGTATATGTGTAATGTTGACCTAATTAAGACGATGCACATACATTTATTCATGCTTCGCATTTCTACACAAAGAACAATAAGTTTTGCAATATATTGCAATACAGGTTTTGTGTATTGCAATATATTGCATGGTGAATTTTTTCGTATATTTTTACACCCCTACAATAAATACTAGCACAACCCAGCCTTTCAACTAGTTTAGTCAATATTTCATATTCGGAACTCGAATCTATGAGTTTTTTTTTCCAGTTGAACAAGGTTTGTTTACACAGGATAGTTCAGTGCAGATTGAAGTTTTTTTCCATATTATTGCTATTAAGTGTACAACACAGACTAAATACTATTGTACTGTAAAACTAAGGAAGGATGGTAGAATGGGAACAACACATCTAACACCAGACTGAGTTTTTCATTGTGTTGGGTACACACAATTACTTTCGCTGTTTCACACGGGGGCTGATCCAGAATTTTTTCTAGAGGGATCGGAACTTTTTCTAGGGGGATCCAAACTTTCGAACCACAACCACATTATACACATTTTGCAGAATACTGCAACATATTAATAATAGATACTACATAATCATTAAATCTATGTTAAGCACTGAGAAAAATTGCTTCATGCTACTTAAAAATGACGTACAGTCAAGAAATACACTAATACAGATACATTTTGGAGTAAACCTGGTACAAATAAAGTTTTCAGTTAGAAAAACTCATGAACTTACCCTCAAAATTATGAGTGAGTGTCTAACTATGCAAAGCTACTTAAAAGGGTGAGAGCCACTATCTCTATTTGCCACAGATTGTGGTACAAAAAATTTCCACATTTTAACACCAACAAATGATTTTCATCTGGAATCACATTATTCAACTTTCATTAAATGTGAAATAGCTCCAATGACAATGATGTCTTCATGATAAATGTTCATGGACTCAGTGCAAAACAAAAAATTTCGCTCTGGTAAACATTTGCACTGGGTGGTCAATACGGAGGATCATTTCGTAATTATTAAAAAAAAATTATTTTTTTTAATATTGTACAAATGTAACAGAAATAAAGATTCATTACAGTGCTCTCCAAACTTTCTTGGACCGCTCATACTGCAAGTAATTCTACAATAATTAAAGGTACTAGTTCACAGCTTTGTTGAAAAATTTTCTATATTTTCACATTTTCAAAATACCACTCAGTGTCTGTAATTGTGTCAAAATATTATTCTTGATATTTTAAGACAAACTAACCTATAGGTTGCAAGAAAATACAATGAGAGTCCCAAAAAATGCACTAAAATTGTCTATACCGTGACATACAGGGTAGATTTTTTACTACATGAAACACCATCATTTGTAGTTGTATGTCAATTTGCACTAAAATTGTCATTATCAAAACATCTCTTTCCTGCTTTCAAAAATTGATAGTTTCAGAAAAGTTGATAATTAAGTTGAAATCTTAGAATGAGTACCTTTAAAGGCTGATCAAGTAAAATTACTTTGATTATTAATTATACTATGATTAGTTAATTAATGTTGATAATGGAATATGGTACTTTAATCATTTATTCCTCTTGTATACTCTTCAAATAGGTAGGTCGTATTAGTTGGATTACTCAGATTTTACCCTTACTTTTAAATGTCAATTTGTCAAAATCTTAAAAATCTTTGTCAATCTTAAATTACTTTTTTGTAGATCATTTAATTTGTTTGAAATTCAAGCTAAGTATTTTTAGAATAAAAAAACTATATAAATTTCATCACTTTTGTTAATATCTTGATAACAAGAAAGATATTAGATGAAATATTTGTTATCCTTACATAGGACTTCAATATTAAATCCAAGAATTCCAACTGTAAGGACCTACTTACAAATTAGATTGCTTAAGATTTTTTCACGGCAAGATAACTGAGAAAAGTCCCTAATTTGCACAGACAACTTTTTGTTTCTTTTTAAAAGGTAATCATAAGTCAGTCTATTTTAAATATAGATTAAGGAGAGCACTGTATATGTATTAAACAATGTTTTAAATATAGATTAAGGAGAGCACTGTATATGTATTAAACAATGTTTTAAATATAGATTAAGGAAAGCACTGTATATGTATTAAACAATGTTTTAAATATAGATTAAGGAAAGCACTGTATATGTATTAAACAATGTTTTAAATATAGAGGAAGGAGAGCACTGTACATGTATTAAACAATGTTTTAAATATAGAGGAAGGAGAGCACTGTACATGTATTAAACAATGTTTTAAATATAGAGGAAGGAGAGCACTGTACATGTATTAAACAATGTATGTCTATAAAAGTTTCATAGATTGTAATATCACTTGTCAATAACCTTGATAGAATGATTTTGTAATGAAATAAAATAACAATGATGAAATGCAAAAAAATGACATTTTGTTATGAAAGAAAACAATTGTTTTGTAATGTAATAAGCATTCTGTAATAAAGCTTGTTTAGGATAACTTGAGACAAAATACAACGATGCCATTTTTATACACAGGTGGATTTAAGTTTAGTACACGTAATTATTGACTATTATTAGTGTGTTTTTGATGTATTAAATTTAGTACGAGAACACACGCTCCACACATTAAGACATGTTTAAAACTTTCATTACACAAAATCAGCTGATCTCCCTGTTTTATGTAATACCTGAGTCCCAAATATGTAAACAAACAGAGTTGTTTGTCTCAAGTTATTCTAAAGGAGCTATAGTAAAAGTTTTGTAATAAAATAAATGCTTTGTAATGAAACATGCATTCTGTAATTAATATGTTTTGTAATAAAATAAATGCTTTGTAATGAAACATGCATTCTGTAATAAATAGGTTTTGTAATGAAATAAATGATTTGTAATGTAAAAACCTAACAGTTTTTAATAAAATAAGTTTTAAAATAAAATGAATGTTTTGTAATGTAACAAACATTTTGTAATAAATAAAAGCTTGTAATGTAAGAAAATAATTGTTTCATAATGTAACAAGCATTCTGTAATAAATAAGTTTTGTAATTGAATAAAAATATTCTAATAGATAAGTTTTGTAATGAAATAAATATATTGTAATGTAAGAAAATAAACATTTTGCTTGCTAAGCCTAAAATAGTCATAACTCAATATAAGAAAAGAGTGAGTTACGTCCGTTTTGCGCTAAACACGCTAATTTGAAATATAAGAAAATAAATGTTTCATAATGTAATGATGATTTTGTTATATAATAAACATATGTAACAAACATTTTGTAGTAAAGTAAGTTTTGTAATGTAAAAAATATGAATAATTAATGAAATTAAATTAAAAAAATGCAATGTAAATATCTAAATTTAGAATGAACACACAAGGGCAATGAGTATTCTGTAAGATATTATGACTTTGAGCAATTGAAACACAACATTTTAATGAGTAGTAGTTCAAATAACTATAACCAAATAAATATTGATGTGTCGGCACAATACTTATCTACATTCTCCTATATTTACATGTAGTTTGATAAGTTTTGCCAAGATCCATCAATGAACAAATGCAGTTAATAAAGCAAACCTTGTTTTAAATATGTACAGCATTAAGTAGGTTTAATACTCTAATAAAATAAGTGATTATTCTAAAGTAGAAAAGCAGGGCCCTTTTTTCTCTCCTTCCTGGCCCCTTTTTACTTCTTCCTATACAGAAATAGAAAGTTTAGAACATCTACCCTCAGACATACTCTGCCCCTTTCACTGCCTTCCAGCCCCTTTCTAAACTCTAGAATAATCACTTTAAGGAGTACTAATAGGGAAAATATGAAAGATAAAAACATTTAGCATATCTACTTCACTGCAATTGGGGCATAATATCCTTTAAATTTAAAGAGGTTCACACGGAATGTTGCATTTTGCCTAACTGAATTGCCTCTGTAAAAAGACTCTGTTGCAATAAAGTATACCCGTACATACATATCAAAATAAAATAAAATCTATATATGATAATCTATAATATCAATAGGATGTTTCAAAGCCAAAATTATTAAAAGAAATACAGTAAAATTCCACTTTTGGGACCATCATAATTGATGACCTTAATAGCTGAATTGTCCTTATACAGTGCCATCCATAATTACCTTCACAGTCTTGTAATTGATTAGGTTTTTAAATTTTGCTTATACTTGAGAAGTTAAAAAACATATTTTCAAATACACATACATTTATAACAATTACAATGGTACCAAGTATCATCACTTCCTTTACAAATGTAACAATCTATTATAACTTTTCTAATGCGTAAATACATCTAAAATAATATTACTTGTATAAATGGAAAAGAAAATTTTACAGTTGTAAAGGTAATTTTGAATGGCACTGTATAGCAACATTTTTCCTCTAAATTAAGCATCTGAACAGCCTATTATCAAAAATCTTACGATAATTTAGCAATACAATAAAGTGCAGTTAACGACAAAAATCTGTCGTAAGAGCTTTGATAATATGGGCCCCTAGAACTTAAAATTTGCAACAAATCACATGATATTCAATGAACTGGGTGGTTGTTCTAGTGGAACTTTCCTGTATCTAACTAAGATGTTCCAAAGCTAAAAATATCAGGAGATATATCAAAGATTTCATATTGTTAGACTTTTACTTCCTTGGACCATCATAATGAAAGATAAAAACTTACATATATCAATATAAGTTATAAATATTCCAATGGAAGAAATCAATGTGTTCAATAGCACTGACTATTTATATTTCAAAACTAAACACTAGGGTTATAATTAAAACACAATTTTATTGAATTGATCACAAAAAACAGAACAGGACAAAATCAAAATGAAAGGAGTCTATAATGTTTGTGAACGACATAACAGTCATTTCAGGAAATATTGTCTATAAAAAATACACATGGAAACAAATCAATGTTTACTATGCTTAATAGTCACTAGTAGACAACAAGTATAAGAACTAAGTTATCACTCATGACTTTCAGTTAAAACTCATGAGTTATCACTCATGATTCAAAGTTATCACTCATGATTCAAAGTTATCACTCATGATTCAAAGTATCATTCATGATTCAAAGTTATCACTCATGATTCAAAGATAACACTCATGATTTAGAGTAATCACTCATGATTTTAGTCATCCCTTTTGAGTTCAAGTTATCACTCATGATTTAACGTTTCCACTCATGATGTCATGATCCATAAACAAGTAACCTAATTCTAAGATGAAATGATATGATGCTATGATACATGAGACATGAATCAATTAATATTAGTATTAACTTAAAATAAATACCACCTGTAAAGGATAGGACTTAGGGTAGAATTCCCCTAATACAAAACTATATCAATGGTAACATTTTTTTTAGGAAACTGGTCACTAATACATGGTATCTTCAATGTTTTTACCATGTCTGACTTCTAAATTATACTGACCATTTTTACTGCTATTTAAAGTTTACACTATGTTATATCAAAGGGAGATAATAACAATCAAATTAAAAAAACTTAATGTAATTGTGTTATTATCTCCCTTTGATAATAAATTGGTTTAAATTTTAATTGCCAATTGGTCCATGAAAATAATTGAACAGAATTTGTTTCATGAATTCAATCCATGCGAAATAATTAACATGATGTAATGAATAAATAATACAATGTTTTGTAATCAAATTAAGGTTTTCCAAAAATGCCTATAAGAGTGAATAGGCCTTTTGGGAATTCTACCTTAAAATGGGTATCACTTTACATGGATATCACTAAAAACATTATCACTACAATATCACTAACAAATGAGAAAATCACTTCCTTATCAATGAGATGATTCTAAAAGTTGTTGGTAGAATTCAGTATATAATGAGTAAATTTTACTAAAATTAACCTCCAAGTTTCTCATTCCATTGTTGCATCCAGGGCGGCATTAACAAAGAGAGGCATGTTCAGTTTCTATTATTTTCTAAACTGTAAGATTAATTTTTTTCATTTGACAATTTTATCAATTTATTTAAAGTAGCATCATAAATCATTTATCAAAACATGCTTTCTTTGCTGAATATGGTGATTCCAAACACTTAACTACCTCAGTAGTTGGTCAATGTTACTTGACATCTAAAACTGACTTTATACAAAATTTAGGGAAATGTATATAAGTGACACACCATCCCACTTCTAGGAGCATGCATGGTCTAATTAGGTGCACATTGACTTCTGTTGTTAAAGGCCTGCATCGAATTGGAATTCACAGGTCTAGAATTGAAAATTGAATCAACATTCCTTGAAATTCACTTTAAATGAATCAGTTTTTTGCAGTTTGAATTAAAACTGATAAATACAGAAACAAAAAGCCATTGAAAGTATGTAATCACAAAGCTACTAAAATCAATAAAACCACTCTAAATCATTCTTTCCTTAAATGCAAGTAAGACTTGTTTTGCACTGACTTATCAAGTTTTTATTTCACCAAGTTTGAACTTACACAGTGTGAAAATCCCAAATTACCAATAAATACCAACAATACCAGAAAATACTCATTCAGGCACACAAGCTCACATAGACAGCATGTTTTGATAAAATGATTATTATAATGCTTTATTTTTGTCATGTTTCAACTTCCAAAAAATGTGAATTTATTGTAAACCCAAATTCTCAATAAAAATATTTTGTTCTAACAGTTTCAACTTATTGTTGAAAATCAATTACAAGAAAAGGTGAAAAACTTTGTATGGGTATATATGACCAAACATTATTGATATAAGACGCATTTGATGAAAATTTCATTTAAGATTACATTATAGAAAAATGTTATTTTCCACATAGAAAGATTAATTAGATGCCTTGCTGTACAAAAAAGGAAAGGGTCAAGGGCCAAACATTACATTTGGGAAATTTTTATCTCAACTTCATTAACAGGAAAACATACAACTCTAAATTTGGGGAAGCTGCATCATTTCAATAACGTTTCAAAAAGGGAAGAGGCATATAAACAGCCCCTGTTATGTAAGCAAAAAGCCCTGATTGAAGTAAACAAAATATCTTTACTTGAGATTGGTTTTATAAGAAATGAACAAGCCTCATGATATCAATCACTTAGACAAAGCCCTATAAATAGTAAGTCTTTAATGATGAAAATGATAAAAACGTCTTTCACTGGAAAAATGATTTCCTTTCTCTCAAGGGGAGACAATCCTTAGAATTTCAACAACAATGGAGTATGGTAATATCTTCATTGGAATCATCTGGTACCATCAAGGGGAAGGTGATCAATTCAACTTGTAACAAAAATGATAAAATAAGCTTTGTATCTTAGCAACCATTGTATCCATTGTTTCTATGGTAATCAAATAATGATGACATCATTCAAATATGCAATGGTTCTATGGTAATCAAATAATAATGACATCATTCACATATACAGTGTTGCTATGGTAATCCAATAATGATGACATCATACACTTACTAAGTGTTGCTATGGTTATCAAATAATGATGACATCATTCACATAAATGTTCAATGTAGCTATGGTAATCAAATAATGATGACATCATTTACATAAATGAACAGTGTTGCTATGGTAATCAAATAATGATGACATCATCTATGACATCATAAATGTGTAACTTATATAGAAACTATTACATATATACCATGACATTTACATGATATCTAATTATGTCAAATGTAAAGTCAACATATAGGTTGCTATGGCAACTAACTATGTATCTATGACTACATACGTATACATTTTAGTACAAGTAATCATTGTAATTTTCCCTTGTTAACATGTGGGAAAATTTAACATAGATTTGAATATCTAAACAATTACATTCTGTGTTGTCCCTTTAAACATTAGGGATCTAAATAATGTGTCCCTTTACACAAATGGGATCTTCATATAATGCCCCTTTTAACATCAGGGCTCTTAATACAATGTCTCTTTAAACATTATGGATTTAAATATTGTGTCCCTTTAAACAAATGGGATCTAAGTATTAATTCCCTTTAGACAATAGGGATCTGATTATGTTGTCCCTTATAACATTAGGGCTCTTTACAATGATATCATATATATAGTATTCTTAAACAACATTAGTACATAACCTAATAAAATATTTGAGACCCTAAAGGACCCTTTTAACATTGAGTCTAAATATATTGTCTCTCTTAACATTAGGAATCTAAATATATTGTCCCTTTTAACTTAAGGGATCTAAACATGTTGTCCCTTTTAATATCAGGGCACTTAATATGTTGTCCCTTTACACATTAGGGATCTGAACAAAATGTGCCTCTTCAAACATTATTGATCAAAATATTATGTGTCTTTAAACATAAGGGATCTAAACATGTTATCCCTTTAAACATTAGGGATCAAATTACAATGTCCCTTTAAACATTAATAATGTATCTTTAAACATTAATAATATATCTTTAAACATTGAGGTTTATAAATGATGTCCCTTTAGGGATCGAAATATGTTGTCCCTTTTAACAATAGGGATCATACCGTGACTTCATTTACAGTTTTCTTTAACAGCATTTGTACATAAACTAATATAATACATTTAGTTAACTTTCATTCATCAAGTGAATACTAGCATATAGTTCACTTTATATGTATAATAACGATAGCAACAGTATATTTTGTGCATATTATCACAGGGATACAAATTCCAAGTCACTAAATGCAAGATGATGTCTGCCTTAGCATGTTAAAATCACATTTGACGAGCCCAGGTGACAAGAGCTTTCACAATGGTTAAATGTCTTGAAACTGAATACTTCAGCTACCTAAGTTAACCACTTGATCAGAAATTTTGAAAAAGGGTTACGTTGTATTTTTCTGATTCAAATAGGACTCTTAAGTTCAAATCTGGACCCCTTAAATCCACCTGTCAGGACCTCTAGTAGCCCCTGATTGAGAATGGGTAATCAGTTTAACTGTTACTATTCACTGTAATTCTATAACCTTAACTGATATCTCTGTAGTACATTCTATACATAAACAATAAAAAACAAGTCTGTGAGCACAAAGCTCTATAGTAAGCTATAGCACAGAATGTGAGCTTAGCACATGACACTAATTATACAACTATACATATCTTTAACAAACATATGAATATATCCACATTAATCACTTTTCTAGGAAACCATGGCAACAATTCATGTCCAGAAATCTTCCTTTGACCATTCAGTAAGTTGACAGCAGCAGTTCCAAAGAATTTCCAATCCTCTTGGTGTTAATTTCCTTGGCATTGAAATTCACCTTGAACTTTTGATCACATGACCAGTGAAGGGTCACATGATACAAGAACACTGTCGTAAACCAGTCTTGTCTTCTCTTCCCTTCTTCATTATCACACTTTCAGCAACTGCATCAGTAACAAAACACTCCCTAACCCATAAAAAAGGGCCCTAAAGGGCTCACGCTCATTTCATCAAATGTTTCATCTTCATCATCAAATGAGATCAAGCCATCAGTCCCAGGAATATTTTCACACTGAAGTTTCGTAAACAACTTATATCTCCATGAAAATACACACCAATGAATTCATCTCTGGCTAGTAACAAATTTTATTGTACATACAAATTATCAACTAGCCCAATCAAATTAAATAAGTAAATTCACTAGCTCTAACCAATTTATCCAGTTCCAGGGTTAAGGCTGGTGAGTTAATGCATGGATTGTGAAAATATTGTGATAGTTTCCCAGTGGTTGACAAACCAACCCCACACCATGTCTTAACATGTCACATACATCTATATAACCATGCGAAGAAGATGGTGATAAATGCTGTGAGGAAGTAACCCATGTACTACCATCATCGCCATTACACCATCGTCATCATCATCATCATCATCACATACTGTCATCAGGTATTGATATTGCTGTAAGATATCCCATATCTATCATAAACCTACAATATAAAATATAGAGTCTGTTTAAAACACACAGATTACAGGATAGTGTACTCATACAAAAATCACCTATGGGTCAAGGATGACCGCCCAAAGCAGCGCTCAACATTGATTTTTTAACTAGATTGCCCAGTTGGACAACCAGCTATATGTTTTACTTGCATGAACCATATGTTCACTAGCAGTAACAAGTAGAGGTGCGCCGTATAACCGGTACACCGGTAACCAAGGTATTTTATCTCGCGGTACATAACCGCGGTATTTTCGGAAATACCGGTATTGAATAAATTATCTTCCTTTCTGGTAAGCTAGCAGTACCCGTCAACGAGTTGTACCCGTAATTTTGGTTTACACATTTTGTATGTTGTCTTGTATTCTGCGAGACAGAAACGTTGACTAATTTATGACAGTCGTCGTTTTCTGACATGAGTTGCTCCTAAAATTCTGTTAGTAAATAAAATATTACAATTTAATTCTAATTTTCGCGATCGGTTTTAAAGGCCATGGAGCGCATTTTTTTTTCTTTAATGATTGTTTTATTTATTTTTCATCTTTTCCACAAAATGATGCCCTATTTATTCCCCTATTAATTAAAGTAAGTTTTAACATAAACCCTTGAGTGCCTCGTATCAACAACCCGTATGGCGTCATGACACAATTATTAGACGGACTGATTTGTTTTAACTTACGTTCGTTATTTTCAAATTTGATTACAAAATATTGTAAATTCAGAAGATCTTGTGACTACATGTATTTATGTTGCAGGGTCACTTGCCCATGTTGTATATATTGTCTATAATCTATTTCTTTTATTTTTCTTCACCTCATTTCCTTTTTATCATAATCATCCTCATTAATTTATACACATCGCACCTACAATTATTACATGTCATCAACACCTTACATAAGGGCAGAGTCGACCTGTCAGCACATGCACGTGCGCATTTGCCAGTAGACACTCAAAGTGTTGAGAACAGTTGTTTGTTTATTTATGCTATATTACAGGGTATACCATACGAAAATAGAACCCCTATCCTACTGAATACAAGAAGACAAGTACAATGTAAGAGGGTGTCATTTATACTCTAACACAGTCATCTTATGTTTAAATAATAGAAAATTACTTAGGGTTTTTCTTAAGAAAAGCAGCAGCTTCACTAGGCGCTGTAAATTGTACGATAATCTTTCTTTCATTTCCTCTGTAGTTGAAAGACTGAAATATGTATATATAACACTTATAATATCATACATAACATATAGTCATTGCAAAACTCAACAGTTTATTACTGGTCAATACGTCCTATGAATATCAAAATTTTACAGGGCCAAACTAAGTCTAACAGAACTGGAGATATTTTGCAAATTTTGATGAAAACAGTGTGATTGAGATCAAATTCTCTGCCTGACAGCCGGTCCTGTAAACCTGCAGATCTGGGTGGGCCTTCTAATTTTTTTGCAAGATTTGTCTGCCGGTCTGCCATGTTTCTCAGTGACTGAACATATATACATCATAATTTCATTGGTAATGTTGTCACACATTATTAAAGTTGTTAACCATATACATTTAGAAAATTTAGAGGCTGGGACTCGGCCGAATCGAGCTACCCTCATGAGTAGAACAAAACAGTTCCCTAATTCATATTATGTAAAAAGTCCCTAGAAAACTAGTAAAGACTCATAGGGCAGCAAAAATGACAGACTCCCTAGTTCTGTCAGCTTTTTTAACACAATCTTCAATTAGCTTTTTTGTCACAATCTTCAATTAGCTTTTTTTGTCACAATCTTCATATTCCAGTCTAATAAAGCATCCAAGACATAATGTCTTCATCTTTATATTATGTCAAAAGTGTATTTCATTTCAGAGATCGCTGAAGAGTTACATTTGAAATAAGGATGATTAGAGTAACCTCCCCTTACCTTTATATTACCATGTTGTGAACATTTCCTATTGATTTTACCAATATCAACATTATTTGGCACATCTTTTATTAACACAGTTGACGATTGTGTTGATTCTAAACTATTTAGTACAATTCTCTGTAAATACAAACAATACAACATTGTATACCTAGTAAAATCTAATATTAATCATCGCACAAGAACTTTTAGGAATCACATAGGATTAAACATAATTCATTAATTGCATTCTATACATTGACAATGTCAACATCTCTTTCCTTTAACAACCATGTAAGCCCACAAATTGGCGATTTGGCTACGTGCAAGAAATAGTTCAGTCTATGAGCACAATTCATTGCAATTTTTTCTGTTTTCAGTAAAATGTATTATTGTTCTTAAATTGTAAAATAAATGATGGCATATAACAGCAGGAATATCAATCTGTTCTTTAGAAGCTCTGCGGATATCCACAATCACACTTTTTATTCTGCTTTTTGTTTTCAAATATCCGTGCGAATGAGAGTTATACCTCCCTATCTACAACATGTAGAATCTTTTGATACTCTCAAGAAGACAAATAAAATGAATCAATCATTTATTCAATTGAATAATTTCAAAGAAACCAAAAAACACAACTTACCCTAGGAGCAGTGCTTTCTTCCGATTTATCAATAACAGTCCTACCCTGACCAACATTACTGTGTGACATACCGCGAGCCACATTACCCTGGGATGCAGCACCTCTGGGATTCATACCCGCAGCAGATGTAAGTACGGTTCTATTTCTATTAGGTTCATGACCAGAAAAACTAGCACCTGTGTCATACTGTTCAGTATCCTGGAATTCAACTTGCTGTAAATGAACTACATTGGGAACATTTTGACCTCCTCGACCTTGACCCCTATTCTGTATTAGACCCCTAGGTTGACCTTGACCCCGTCCTCGATTAAATCCTTGACCTCTCCCTAGACTATTGTCCACTGGAATTTGAACTAAGTTAGATTTTTGTCCAAGAACACTTATTGGTTGACCTTGACTTTGAACATGACCTCCTCTATTATTGTGTCCTTGACCCCGACCTCTATTAAAGTTTTGACCTCTACCACGACCTCTGTTCTGAGTGTGGAATGTTTGACCTTGACCTTGATTCTGCTGAACATGCTGTTTCTGAGAGACAACTTGCTGTGTTTCCATTGGCTGGTTTCCTGGATCAGTTTGGTTACCTAGCAACAAAGGTGTGTAAATATTCATTCTAATATCAACATACAATATCTAGCTTGTGCTCACTAAAAAGTGCAAACACAGAGTAAAACAGAGTAATATTTACATTACTATACAGAATAGCCCTTACAAAGGACACACCTATCAACTAGCCCAATAGAATGAAAGCACCAGTCTGATTTATATGTTATACACAAAAGGGCAAAATGATCAACTAACCCAACAGAATGAAATATTTAAAATTTTCACTAGTCCAAATCAATCTAAAATAGTCCAAGGCTATGAACTAGTGATTACTTTTACTAAGCCCCTAGTTCAGGTTTTTGGGTTATTTTACAAGTCTAGGGCTTTAGACTAGTAGGTTATTTTCTATAGTCGTCGACTTTAGGCTAGCTGTTTATTTCCACAAGTTTTGGGCTTAAAACTAGTGGCTAAATGCAATGATTGGTACAATGTTAAGGGTTCCTGGGTTTCCGAGAAATCCCAATGAAGCTTAGCTAGGGCTTCTTTCTAGATCAATAAAAAGCCCTGCTCTTACATTAAATTTGAGTTCCCATTAATTGTTTACCAAAATTTGTGACCTTAATCTGTAACTTATTTTCTTGTCTTTTATTTATGGAATCCCAAACATTTAGGAGGAATGACTAAATAAATGACTAGGGATTCCTTCTGGAACCTTGGTAAAAACAGTAAGTGTCAAACTTTGAAGTATATGATTGAAGGTTGATAAATCATAACAGTACCTTCTTTACCAATAAGAGCTTTCCTTTTTTGTTCAGCAAGAGCTTGTCGCTTGGCTTCTTTTATTTTCTTGATTAATTCTCGTCTTTTCTTCTGTTCATCTAACGCTTTCTGTAATGCTTCATCTGAAGTTACAGCCTGAAAAAAATAACAAAACTTTAAAATTATCAAGGATTATTTAGTTTTTTTTACGGGGTTTAACGCCCTGTCAACACAATTTAAGGTCATTTTATGGCATCCAGCCATACACATGGAGAACAATTGACATTACATGTATTGTCAAATTTTCATGGAAGGGTATAACCTCCCCGGGGTAAAATTCAAACTTGTATTCAAACCATTGGGACACAAGATGCTAAATCCCGGTGTGCTGTCAATGGCCCTATTGATCCAAGTTAAATCATCTAAGTACTAAATGAGTTATGAACAAGTTCATTAAATAAATAAAGGCCTCCGCTCTAAAATATATGAAAGATATATGATAATCAAAGCACTTAAACACTAAATTTGTTTGCATTACTTAGTAAGTAATAGATTGGAATATTTCTTTTTTTTAATTTAAAGAAATGACTTATGACTAGACTCCTAGTCAATGAAGCTGAAAGGGTCATTTTAAGTCCTGTATTATTCAGTGAACCTAGGTTTAAAGTTACTACTCTATCTCTGTATACTGCCAACCCCTCTCTTGAGAGTTACTCATGCAGTTGCACATTTATTCTTCTTACCTTTTATATTGCTAGATAGAGTATCCTGTGAATATTAAGCGGAACCTTGATATTTATTGGTAACAAATGGTCAAGGCATGGTGCAGTATAATCTACAAACATCTATGGAACATTTTAATTTTACACAGCATGACTGGGCTCCCAATTGAATGTCTAGGCCCCTAAAATACCAGTTGGGGGCCAAATCAACCTCTAAACAATAGTGGTGAATCTGTATTCATGGTAATTTGCTTTTCTAGGCCAACAGGTAGATTAAAAAAATTTGAATGTATGCAAAACAAAGAATCAATTTGTAAAACCATAGTCTTTGGTACAGCAGTACTAAAACACTACTTACAGTAGAGTCTGTTTTCATGTTTGCTATAGTTTCTATCTTCATAGTTTTAGAAGGTGATATAATATCTAATGCAGGTTCATCACTAGAAGGACGTTTTGTTGTTGTTATGATTTTCTTCTTGTTGCTAGGGTTACTGACGTCTACTTGTACTGGTGTGTTAGATTTAAATCTCTCAGCTCTGTAAAAGATAGACATTTTTTTCAAGAAACATATAGGATGATGCCCGACTACAACTATCATTGACAGAAAATTTTGTTTGTTCTGTTGGGTTTAATGCCGTAGCAACACATTGTATAGGTAATATAACAGCAGTCAGTCAACCTACTCACTGCTCCTGGAAAGGATAAAACTCTGGATTCAGCTGTTAACCAACTACTAATACACATACTTACGTCAGTGACTGACAACTGCCTTACATAATTAAGAATCATTGGTAGGAGGGAGAATGGCCGTAGAAATATTTCATGACCAAGCTCCACAAAAGTATGCCCCGCCCAGGTATCGAACCCACGACCCCTCGATCAGTAGACCTGCGGGCTACTAACTGAGCTAGCCAGGCGGCTATACAAGGTATGAAAGCACTAAACATTATATACTGGTAAAGGCATTCAAATATGTATACAGACATAGTGAGGATACAGTTAGTAATTTTATAGAATTGGATTATTGTATTACAACAAACAAGAAATTGTTATTATGGAACCATTTATTCAGAGACTTATAAAGAATATTGCTTACACTTAAAGGACATGACCAGGAACCAGAAAATGTGCCAAACTCAGTAGGTCAAAGTTCATTCCAGATCCAGTCCAAACCCGGGTTTGGTAGCACAGTTGGTAGCATGCCTCGGTTTCAAATCTAGTGTCCTGAAGGAGGTACCCATTCGAATCCCACCCAGGCGGTTATACCCTTCCATGAAAATTTGATAATAATGTTAATTTTCCTCCATTGATAAGGTACATGGAGAAATTTCCAGCCTTGTGGAAGGTTAGGTGAGTACTGGTTACAGACAAGGGTCCAGGAAAGCTAGGATAGGTGTGCTGGATGCTGTTATATAACCTATACAATGTGTTGCTTCTGTGTAAAATCTAGAATAAGAAGTAAAATAAATAACCAGTCTAGGTATGTTCTAGTTTCTTTTTTTGGGTTTAACGCCATAGCAACACATTGCACAGGTCATATAACGGCAGTCAGTCAACATACTCACTCCTCCTGGAAAAGCTAAATTTCTGGATTTAGCCGATAATTAGGAATCATTGGTAGGAGGGAGAATGGCAGTAGAAATAATTTCATGACCAAGCTCCATGAAAGTATGCCCTGCCCGGAAATCGAACCCACGACCCCTCAATCAGTAGATTTGCATGCTACCAATTGAGCTAGCCAGGCGGCTCAGGTATGTTCTAGACAGACAAAATAACAAATAAAAATTGGTCCAAAAACTACTAAACCAGCAATTTCCTTGTCCCTATACGTGGTATGATAACAAATGTTGTACCTTAATCGTTTCTTTTCTTCCATTTCCTTCAGTTTCTTCTCTCTTTCAGGATCAGTCTCTGGTTTCACAACAGCTGTAGATAAAGTAACAGGTGATGGATTCCAGCCTGGATTCTCAGACTCTTCCAAAGATGAAGGAGCCTGTAACAAAAGAGATTATTACCTGATTGCTTATGTAAGTGTAATTCGAGATTTTAACGGTTTCCTGACTGAACTGTTGACCGGTCAATAGTTTTGACTGTTTCCTGCGTGTGCTCTGACCCTGCGCAATGTTATTCAAACTGTTACTGTACTGATGTAAGGGGCAGTAACTGCTATGGGATTTTAGGATTTACCAGACGCTTTGGAATGCACCAAGCTTGATTAAGCGGACGTAAACATGTCAAGTACTGTTAAAATAGTAATTGATCAGGTAATAAAACAATTATTTCATGTGTGATTTTGGAACAGCCAAACTGTTGTCCCTGGGTGTCAGGAATAGTGTTTAAAACTGTTTCCCTTGGCCTAAGGCCTCGGGAAACAGTTCAAAACACTATTCCCTCCAACTCGGGCCAACAGTTTGACTGTTCTGAAATCCCATACAAAATAACTGTATATTATTATACCTCAAAATTACCAACAAATCCCTGACTTTCAAGATTTCAGCAGTTTTATTGCATAGGAAAATAACTCTTTCTCGGTAGCTGAATCTTCTGACCTTCAGGAAAATTCCTGAAGACTTTTACCCATTTATGTACAACTTTCTACAGCTATTTTTTAAAGAAATATTCATTCACAGAATTTTTTCCTTATATTCTTCTGGTTCAACTATCATCATGGATGCCAACTGAAAAACCAACAGAGGGTCAAGAAAATTTAGCCAATGAGATCAAATGATTTGTCTAAGACAATTAGGGACTTTTGTCAGTTATCTTTCCCTGATAAAATCTGAAACAATCAAATTGGTAAGTAGATCATTACAATTTGAATCCTCGGATTTTATCATTGAATTCCTATGTAAGGATAACAAATATTTCAACTAATATCTTTCATGTTATTAAAGATATTAACAAAAGTGATGAAATTTATATAGTTCTTTCCCCTAAAAAATACTTAGCATGAATTTCAAACAAATTATATAAATTACAAAAAAATATAAAAGATTTATTTTGGCAAATTGACATTGAAAAGTAAGGGTAAAATCCGAGTAATCCAACTAATAGGACCTGCCTATTTGAAGGGTATACAAGGGGAAATAACTGACTAAAGTCCCTTATTGTGAGAGAGGCTAGTGACTTAAATGTTATTTTCTATTTAATTTTGTTCAACGTTCATTTTTATTTGAATTCTACATACATTCTAAGATAAGAACAAGTCTGGTGGTTTCTGATGTGATAAGTTACATGCCTTTACAAAATATATTTGAATACTTAAAAAAAAATATTTTTTGGGTCTTTAATTTTTTTAATTTTTTTTTTTTTTGGGGGGGGGGGGTCTCTCTCACAACAGCAGCCTGTGGTCTATACAATATATGTTTACTAAGATCAACTTAATAAAAATAAAACTGGCTGTGCACTAACCTGTTGTCGAGGCATGAACTGTTGATTTCTTTGTTTCAAGCCAGGATTATTTGGTCTCTGTTGCCGTGGGTTACCAAGCTGTTGTGCACCTTGTCTAGGGTCTCGAATATTAGGTCTAGGACCAGACTGCGGCCTCTGAGGTCTGACCATGTTACCAGGAGTTCTTAGACCATGTTGACCAGGCCTTGTAGGCCTTATATGTTGATTGTTGGACTGATGCTGGTTAGGGAATTGTTGTTGAGATGATAAAAGTTGACGAGGCTGCATCTGATTACCTGAATTAGAGAAACTTATAATGATTCGGTAGCACAACAGGATTTTGAATAGGGCTGTCACGATATACTGGTACACCGGTATATTGCAATATGCAGCTGTGGCAATATGTACCTCGGTACAAATTTATTGTACCGGTATTTCGCGATATTTTTTATTTTCATTGAAAATTCTTCCCTTCGCCAAATGAAAGAAGGGAAATGCCAGATTTCCATGGTTCATTCGATTAAAGCTTAAGTTCAAAGAATTTAACCAATATGGGCGCGTTCAGAATGTTCCAATAGCTCTAAAATGACCAGTTTTTCTCCAGTCTGCTACAGGCACTTTCCCAACAAAATACTGTAAAAACTTCAATACTGAACAGTTTAATAAGTTCATTAAGACAAAAGTATTATGCAGTTGTGTCTTTGGTTTGCAAAGCAATATATCGTGGTACTGTTCTAGCACATCGCAATATACCGCAATACACTTCCAGTATATCGTGGCAGCCCTAATTTCGAATCTAGTGCCATGAAGAATGTCTATGTTCAAATCCCATCCAGGGCTGTTTTATCCTTCCGTGAAAATTTGACAAGAATGTCCTTTTTCTATTAATAAGGTATATGGAGAAGTTGCATCTGATTACCCAAATAATAGAAATTTGTAAATTATGAGGCAAAATTTATCAATCAGAACTAAGGAATGAGAACCATAGAACAGTTTTTGACACTTAGCATTTTTTACCAGGGATCCAGAGGAAATCCCTCGTCAGTTTTAAGAAATTAAGATAACCTTCATAAAAATGTGATAAACAATTTATGGGAACTAAATTGGTGTTAAAACAGTGAAAATTGTTGGGACCCAGAGTGATAGAATTCCTAGCTAAGCATATTCATGACTGGGATAGCTCCGCAACAAATAGGATACTTGGTATCTAAAGACACTGTAAGTGTTGATCCCTGCCAGGCCGTTTTTTCCTTTTATAACAAGGGTCTTTAACAGGCGCCTTCCCCTCTTGAAATTTCTTCAAAATCATGCAGTTTTCCCCAAATTTGGAGTTTACCTTGGATATTTTGTTCCCCTTCCTATGCATTGCGATAAAATTTCCCCAAATGTTCTATATATAAATAGGCCCCAGGCCCCTTCCCCAAGTACTGAAAAAAAGCTCTGCCTGCCCTGTTTGTATGTTTGTTTGTTGGGTGTAACGCTGCAGTGCAGCAACACATTGTATAGGTTATATAACGGCGGTCAGTCAACCAACTCACTCCTCCTTTCGTCAGTATCTGAGTACTGCCCCACATAATTAAAATCATTGGTAGGAGGGAGGATGACCAAGCTGCACGAAAGTATGCCCCGCCCGGGAATCGAACTCATGAACCCTTGATCAGTAGACTTGCTTACTACTATCTGAGCTAGCCGGGCGGCTAAGCCTTGCCCTGTAAAAATTATTCATAACGAAACTCCATGAAAGTATGCCCCACAAGGGAATCAAACTTACCTTGTTGTATGATTGAAGACTGTTGTTGGTGTTGGTGTTGATGTTGATGATGATGAGGACCAAGTGGTCTATGATCTTGTATCAATGGTTGTGGTGATAATAGCTGCTGTTGTTGAGGAGAGGGTGGCGGGTATCCTCCGGTACCAGGTGTGCTGTGTATACCATGTCCACCCCAACCTTGGTTCGAATCTCCATACTAGAAAATACAAGATTCCAAATTATTTAAAGCCACTTCACATATATGCGTTATAAACGTAACGTGAAATTATTAACAAGAGCAGTCCAAGGACAGGGCGCTCGACTTCTCTGGGGTTTTTTTTCATGACAAGGCTTATCTTTAAACAAAAATGATCCCAAGACAGGACTTTATTTTTGAAAGGAAATAAATCAGTCAAATAATAATTACCAATTCATATTTGTTAAATATAAAAGGGGCATAACTCCTAAAACATTCATCCATAGTAATGTCCCTTCAAAGTAAAGTAGACATAGTATCAATGAATACGCATACCTACTTTCATTTAAATTTCTTAATAAGGAACTATTAATATTTCAATTTAAACAAATTTCAACATCAATTTAAAGGGGAATAACTCAAAAAATAATCAAGAGTTATGTCCCTTTGTAGTCGTGTAGATGTAGTACTGATGAATAAGCATACTGTCATTTAAATATCTTGATGAGTATTGAAAATATTTCAGTTTCAAGTACTTTAATCCTTATTAACAAGTTGAAAAGGGGCACAACTCCAAAAATAACTCATCAAGAGTTACATCCCTTTTTAGTTGAGTAGATGTAGAATGATGAAATAGCATACTAACTTTCTATCAAACAAAATATATTAAGTTTGAGCCAACTTTAATCTTAAATATTAGAGTATAAAGGGAAATAACTCAGAAAGTAATTCATCCAGAGTTATGTCCCTATATAGTCAGATAGATGAACTGACGAAAAAGCATTTCAACTTTCATTCAAATATATTTGAAAGTTAAAAATATTCCATTAGAACAAATTTTAATCTTTAATGTTCAAGTATAAAGGGGCATAAATCCAAAAATAATTCATCCACAGTTACCTGTTTGTATAAGTTTTAAGTAAAAGCATGATACTTGACAATTATCAGCGTTCAGTTAAAGACACAACTTATCATAAATTTTGACACATATATCGCATGCTTATTCGCGGCTATATATAACGGTAGAATTTCAGTGAATCATGTAGAATGGATGTAATAATTGAGGCCCTGCAATGAGTGCATGAACCTAGTTCAAATGTAGCGTTTATATAAATGGATCTTTGTATCGAATGGCAAAAAACTTATATGTCCCTAATTGACTACATTTTTTGCTGTTTTAGTTTGTGTTATTATATAGATACAACTGAAATGATCAAGCCTGCCGACACAAACGATGAGACATTGGATACCGAGACCCTAGTGACAGTAATAAGCTCTCATTCTCTTTGAAAAGCTATATTTGACCCATATATGGGCGATAAGAGGATTTTGTACCCTAATACACTTTGTGACAATACTTCTTTGAAATTTTTGTTGAAATCTATTGACAAATTTATATGGACTTGTGAATAGAAAAATATTTCCCTATGTATTACACATGTCTAATCGTTGACCAGCTACGAAGAAACCTGTCGTCTGCTAAATTAAATGGTGTCTGCTAAGTTAATGTTTTATCCATTGTTTAAAAAAGTGTGGAAATATTGTCTGAATGACTAACAGTTTGGATCCAGGCGCCGCAAAAACAATTAACTTACTCAATTTTGTCAGAGATATTCATAGATACAGTACTAGTAACGTTATCAATAACTATGCATGGGCCTCAATTTATTTCACTTGCTAGCAAACACGAGAAAGTCATGAAACATGTAATACTTGAAATTTTCACCTCTATTATGATGTAACCACTATACTACAATTTTCTTTTGATGTCCAAGATTTATAAGTTGTGTCTTTAAGTAATAAGGCTTTAAACAAGAATCAGATGACAAGTAATGACAAGAAAATAAAGCAAAATTATGAAGCAGAGTTATGGCTCTAGTGCACTGCATTTCTCTACCATAAAATCTATTCACAAGTGCAGTTGGAAGTCAGTAGCTTGAAAAGTTTAGACTTTTGCTCAGGACAAGCAAACTGGGGAGGCTCTCGTCACTGAAAGTAACACATACACATCCCCTTTTCAGGGGAAGTAACCACTACACATCCCCTTTTTAGGGGAAATAAAAAAAAGGAATTAACTTACACTATGAGGAGGCTGTTGTAACAATGGTCGAGGTTGATGTATCATTTGTTGTTGTTGTTGTTGTTGTGAGGCATGTACTGTTGTTGCTAGGTTACCATGGAATTTAGGATTTACATGTATATTAGAACTAGCTGGCTGATGTTGGTGATGAATCATCGGAGGTTGGGAGAATAATGGCTGTGGTTGTAGAGACTGGACTGGTTGCTGCATGGAGGAGTGGACTGGTGGCTGAGTGGGCGTGTGTGCATGGATTGGTTGCTGAGTGGGCGTGTGTGCATTGAATGGTTGCTGTGTATGTGGGTGGGCTGGTTGTATGGATGATGGATGTGAGTGGACTGGTTGCTGTATAGGTGAAGCATTAACGGAATGGACTGGTTGAATGTAATGAGATTGTTGTGACTGGTGTACTGGTGCGCCTGGACCTGAAAAGAGAAATAAAATTATGTGTTAACATGAAATGAAGAAATAACATACAGTATGAGGCACTTACTTCATTACTGCCCAAAAGTTAAAGCTCATAAATACAAAAAAAAGCTTTTTGTCTAATGAAAGAACACAATTTATGTTTAAATTTGCTGTGTTGACTTGCGGTCTCATTTTGATAGTGACTGTGTTTATACTGAAGCCCATAAGATTTCTTTTATGTTTCTCAATAAAAAAACTCACAAAAAGTTATTGGAATAAAAAACATTAATGAACTTTTCACATGGTTTGTAAATGAAAAGTCAGAGTGAAATTCCCAAGTTATCATACATTCATTTCTTATTGTGAAGAACTATGATCTCCTCAGTATATATATTTTATTGCAGGATAAAACATAGGCAAAAAGTGCTTTAATATGAGTACTTTAATAAGCCCATCAAACAAGCTAATAAAATGTTCTAAAGGGAAAGGGCCATTAAACAACCCCTAATATAGAAGAAAAGAAAGCTTGAGTAAAAAGTATAATTAACTTAAGATAATACTAACTAGATGCATATTGTTGAGGTATTGGTTGTCTAGGAAGATTGCCATGTCGTGGCCCCTGCATAGAACCCCTACCCATCTCATGGGGAAACCTAGCTATATGACCACCAGCCATGTTCTGATTAGGTCCTTGGGGTCGATTAGTGAACATTTGACCCCTAGGCATCCTAGAATTCTGGTTCATGGGGCCACCAGGCCTCATTGGTCTTTGAAATCCTTGTGGCCCTCTCATTCTACCAGGCCCTACACCCCTGGGCCCCATGACTCGACCACCTGGCCCAACCATTCTTTGTCCTATATTATGACCTCTCATTTGTCCTCTACCCCTGTAAAAAAAGTTGAATTGATCGATTTTATTATTATTGCACAAGGAAAAAAATATGCAGCCTGAAATAAGAATTTGATTTGAATTCCTTGAATTGGTAAATCATTCTTTTATAAAACATCACTGAATTAAGCAAAACTCAACTATTACAAACTTTATATTCATTAAATGCATGAGATAATATTGAAAATAAATCAAGTTATTTCATCTTGAATGGTCATTAATACGACAGAAAAAAAATATGATCGAGTTAACATAATGTGTTAGCAGGCTTTTCAAATCAGTTTTAGGTGGCATTTTCTTATCCAAACCAGTAAGACCACTGATGTGGATGACACTCATCATATGTATGTATAAGCAAAAGAGCCAACAATTAATTGATTCTAATCCATTTCAAGTATTTTGGACTTAAAATTGTAAAGACCACATGATTTAGCAATAACCAAGGCAGTGCTCAATCTAGAATGGCTCTACAGGCACAATAGACAATAGTTATTGTACCATTTGTATTTATAAGGGACCAATGGTACAATAGCATCTTCTAGATTAAACACTGTCGAGGTGGTTTCTATAGCAGAACATTACTGTACCTGTTATTTTGATGCTGAAATTTATTTTGTTGTACTTGTTGTTGTTTTCCTCCTCTTCGTTTCTTTCCTCTACCTTTCTGTTTTTCAAATGTATCAATCTCTGCTTGCATTTCTTCAGTTATTTCTATGATTACAAGAAAATTACATAAGGTCATGTCAAATTGATATTTTGTTAAGCGTTAACTCAAGTTTGACAAACCTAGGTACCTATTCACAAAAACACAAACCGAAAACAAAAAACACAAATATTTTACGACAAAAACTATGCATTACATATATATTTTAATGAAAAAAACATCATCATAATAATGATACATTGGTCTGAACTACTTATGAAATAACTAGTTTAAGCATGGACTTAAAACATATGGTTTAATATAAAATGACTAGTTTTTTTTCACGTAAAATATATACATGTACAATGTATTGATAAATGGCACAGTTATGATAAATTGTTTACAAAGAATAACGTCGTTGCCAATCACATTTTCCCGAACGAAATTGTCAATATCGTTTTTTTGGATTGAGGACTCTAAAACCTACACGCACGCGGATGCTTAACAAAATTTTGGTATGGCATGGCCTAACTAAACTTAAGTGTGGTTTAAAGACCCAAGTCTGTATCTCAGTTGGTAGCTTGGTTCTGAATCTAGTTTTGCCAAGGGAGAACTGATTCGAATCCCAAACAGGGCAGTTACACCCTTCCATAAAAATTTGACAATGATTTATTTGAGAAGGGGAAAATACATTTGCCAAGGGAGTACAGATTCGAATCCCAAACAGGGGGGGGGTTACACCCTTCCATGAAAATTTGACAATGATTTATTTAGAGAAGGGGAAAATACATTTGCCAAGGGAGTACAGATTCGACTCCCAAACAGGGGGGTTACATCCTTCCATGAAAATTTGACAATGATTAACAAGTAAATCTGTGAGCTAATGCTCACTAGTGATACCCCCGCAAAAATCTAAAAATATGCGACAAACAGGAAGTAGATGAGCCAGGAGCATGAAATCGCTTAACACCACATGGGACTATGGGATGAAGCAATATGCAAAGTATTAGGCTGCTGCATGTTATAGTTGCTGAGAAAACTGCGACGGAAATTTTGTAACGGACGGACGGACGGCCGGACGCACGGACGGACAAGGGTAAAACAGTATACCCCCCTCTTCTTCGAAGCGGGGGTATAATTAGAGAAGGGGAAAATACATACTTTTTGGGGATGGGAATGGTTTGTTTGTTTGTTTGGGATTTTACAGGGCTTCAACGGAAAAAAAATTATGGCACCGAAATGGAGCCAAATTTCAACCACAAATGTTTTCAAGAAACATTAGGCAAAATTTGCAAGACTATGCAATAACTAAGGTGTTGTTCATAATGAAACTTCAATAAAAAATCTTTCTATGACCCCAAAATAGCCTGACACAAAAAGTCCAGCGACACAGACTGATGTAAAAGTCATTGACATACAAACCTAGATTATCGGGTATGGCTGAAGTTTTAGTCGTAGATATTTGTTTCCTTTCAGTTTGAAATCTATCACTTCTGTCTCGTTTAGCACTTTCATCATCGCTATCTTCATCATTGCCTTCTACTTCCTGTAACAATAAAGTGAAAAATTGTCAAAACTTGTGGCCCAACCCTTTTGCTTATGTTTGATATGAATACAAACATTTATACATACATGTTTCTACTCTGAATTTAATAGTTTTATTCTACTTATTTGTATATACATAACTGTATTGTAAAACAAAACAAACAAGAAATGTAATGTAAAAACCACATTAAAGCCGGATTTAAAAACTTTAACGCAAAAATTACAAAGGGAAATAATCCATAATAAAGGCAGGTAGAGTTGTGGTTACTTTTTAACTCTGTTCATCACATGGTATGTTATCATTGTATGAAGTTTCATAAAAATCTGACAATAAATGGCAGAAATATATGGTAAAGAAAAACTTAAATGCAATTATTAACCAAACAATATCCCTGCCAGCCCGCTCGCCCAACCGCCAACCAGCTAGCCCGTGTTTTGCCAAACTATTAGCCAAATTTTTTCGTTGAAAAATGTAATATGGAAACCACAAAAAAGCCAGATTTTCATCAAGTTCTGATCATAAATGACAGAGATATCCAACTTATAAAAAAACTTTAACACAAAAATTACTAAGAGAAATAACCCATAATAAAGCCAGGTAGAGTTGTGGTTACTTTCTAATTCTGTTCATTACATGGTATGTCATCATTGTATGAAGTTTTATAAAGATCTGATGATAAATGGCAGGAATATATTGTAAAAGAACAAACTTTAATGCAATTGTTAACGACACCAGGCGCTTACCTGCCTGGGTTTCGCCAAACTATAAGTAGAATTTTTTTGTTAAAAAAACTTGGCTAAAAACACATTTTGCAATAACATATTATTGAATTAAAATATCACAATTATAATATACAGGGTGTTAGTTATAGCCAGGATTGTACCATTTTTGCCACATGGCGCAAAAAAAACCATGGGAAAAATCAGCAAGGTAAAAATAGGGTGGCAAAAAACTGGGAAAAAATGGCAAAACCTAAATTTCTCAAATTTAAAACTAAAACATTTATAAATTTGTATTTTAAACTTATAGCCTAGTTTGGTGTTTTGCCAAGGATCTAAAAATATAGGATCTGATGGTAAAACATGTTGGGACATTTAAAACATACTGGGACAAGAGGAAATGGATGGGTTTTTTTTATTCAGGTGCAAATAATAGTCTTAATTATTAATACACAGTTCTGTAAAATTTCATTCTGACTAAGACTTGCAGTAATAAAGATGTGCCTATACAAACTGACATTACAACCAAATTAAACTAGACCTTTCACTGAATGTGATAAAATACCCCCTAAAAGGTGTTAGTCAAGAAAGAGGGAGATGAGAAAATGAGCAGACAAGAATTGTCATCAAAGGGTCATAACTCAGCGATTGGTTTTAGGATTTTAATGCATGTATCTTTTTTGTATTCTATTAGGATGCAACACATTTGATAGGACTAGATATATTGGTCAATATTTTAGGGTGCAGTTTTTGTTTTTTGTTAGTTTTTTACTGGGTTTAACGCCGTGTCAACACAATTTAGGTCATTATACGGTGTCCAGCGCACCTTACCTAGCTTTCCTGGACCTTTGTCTATAACCAGTACTCAACTACCCTTTCACAAGGCCGGGAACTTCTCCAAATTATCTAATCGATGGAGGAAAATTGACATTATTGTCTAATTTTCACGGATGGGTATAACCTCCCCGGATGGGATTCTAACTCGTACCCCATTCAGGACACGAGATTCCAAATCCCGGCATGCTACCAACTGCTCTATTGACCCTACCTGTGACTCTGTAGATTGTATTACCTGTGTAGATTGTATTACCTGTGTAGATTGTATTACCTGTGTATATTGTATTACCTGTGTAGATTGTACAGTACATGTAGTTTCATTAGGTTGTTCATCAACTAACAATGGATCATCCATATTTTCTTCCAGTACAAATTCTTCTACTGTATCCTCTGGTATGTCTTCATAGTCTAGCTCCTACAATGATAAATGTACACATGTTTATAGACAACATAATACTCCACTAAGAAGCCGAAAAAAGGCTGCATTCCCAAATGAAACTAACCCCTTTTTCCCCTGTTTGGTCTTAAAATTCCCCATCAAGCAATTAAAGAAAAAAAATTCGAAATTCATGCGACATTATTGATTATCTTGAAGTCATATCTGTTATACATAATGACAAGTTAAAACAGCACTGATCCATAGTCCAGCCTTCAAAACAGTAGAAGAGTCATTGAATAGTACATGTATATAACAAGAGCACCGCTGGGTGGAGCATTATATGCCCGAAAGTGTTATTTTTTTTAGTTAAGATGAAGCATTAGTAAGATTTGAGAATATTTCAGATGAATATCATATTATGAATAATAGTGGAAAACAAAGTAGAGAAAAATTTTTTTAAGGTAATAGTGACCTAGACCTTGTGACCCCAAAATCAATAGGGGTCTTCTACCCGGTATGGACAATCCTCGTATGAAGTTTGAATATTGTTGACCAAATGAAACTTAAGTTATGCTCCAGAAACTGTTTTCAGTTTAAAGGTAATAGTGACCTTGACCTTTGACCCCAAAATCAATAGGGGTCTACTACCTGATATGGACAATCATCGTATGAAGTTTGAATATTGTGGACCAAATGGAACTTAAGTTATGCTCCGGAAACTGTTTTAAGTTTTAAGGTAATAGTGACCTTGACCTTTGACCTTGTAACCCCAAAATCAATAGGGGTCTTCTACCCGATATGGACAATCATCGTATGAAGTTTGAATATTGTGGACCAAATGGAAATTAGGTTATGCTCCGGAAACTGTTTTTAGTTTTATGGTAATAGTGACCTTTGACCTTGTGACCCCAAAATCTATAGGGGTCTTCTACCCGCTATGGACAATCATCCTATTAAGTTTAAATATTGTGGGCCAAATGGAACTTAAGTTATGCTCAGGAAACTGGTTTCAGTTTTAAGTAATAGTGACCTTGACCTTTGACCTTAAGACCCCAATATCAATAGGGGTCTTCTACCCAATATGGACAATTATCCTATGAAGTTTGAATAATGCGGGCCAAATGGAACTTCAGTTATGCTCCAGAAACTGTTTTCAGTTTTATGGTTATACTGACCTTGACCTTTGACCTTGTGACCCCAAAAACAATAGGGGTCTTTTACCTGATATGGGCAATCATCCTATGAAGTTTGAATATTGTGGGCCAAATGGAACTTAAGTTATGCTCCGGAAACCAAATTGCTAACGGACGGACAGACGGACGCCAGGGGGTATAACATAATATGTACGACATTCTTTCGGGCATATAAAAAAGTAACAATACACATGGCAAGTCATCATCTAACTAACAAGCTCTAACCCAGGTACTAGTGAAAATTGACTACCGGTAGTTTGTTTTGTTTTGTTTTGTTTAACACCGTAGCAACACATTGTATAGGTCATGTAACAGTGGTCAGTCAACCTACTCACTGTTCCTGGTGGATTTAGTTGTTGACCAACTACTGAGCACATACTATTGTCAGTGACTGACAACTGCCCTACATAATTAAGAATCATTGGTAGGAGGGAGAATGACCATAGAAATAATTTTAATGACCAAGCTCCACGAAAGTATGCCTTGCACGGGAATCCAATCCATTACCCCTCGAGCAGTAGACTTGCGTGCTACCAACTGAGCTAGCCTGGCGGCTTAAAGATTGACTAGTAACTAGGTATATAATTTTGTCTTTTCTAGGAGTTAAAACAATGACTTCCATGTCTAATTAACAGTCAAAATTGTTTGAAAAAACAATTGATTAACAAATGAACATGAAAAGAAATGCAAAATTCACACACCACATTCATGATTTTTTTTCAGTCAAATCACTTATTTCTGTCCCATTTTGAGACAAACAAAATCACTGTGCATGCAATAAAAAAACAACTCAACAATATATCTAAACATGAACAATTTCTTACTTTACAGGCAGTATATAAAATCTGAAAGATCATCAAAGGCTACAAATAAATAATACTGACAAAGAATAACTAGAAATTACAAGTAGAGTCACCTTACAATAGCAGTCACCTACCAAAATCTATATGCACTGCCCTCAATAATAAAGTATACACTTATGAATTACATAGTTTTTATTAAATTGTTGGAAATAGCTAACATTTCAATCGTTTGGTATTCATTCTGTAAGGAGGGTAGTTTAAATTAAAATGGTGACAAAAACTCAGTTTCAGACAAATTACATTGATTTAATTTAGAATCTTTTCTATTTACAAATTTTATTGTAAGCGAGATTTGTTATAATAAAAAATACAATTCAAATCATAACATCAACTTGATTACATGCCTGAAAAGAAGTAATATATAGAGCTGTCATTTATTGGGCTAAAAGTGTATTGACGATATCAATATATCGAGAAATGAATTTTGACAATAAACCCATATATATCGATACATCCACTGCAGTACTATACAAACCATTTATGTTGTCATAAACTCATAATAGATGTATATTTGTCAAGAATGTTATACCTCGGTATCCTGCATTGAACTGGTAAGTAGTTGGTAACAAGGACTAGTATTGATGATAAATAAATAAAAAGATCTATTACAAATTGATTGTTTATTATCAGTACATATTATGACAGCGCACCTGTTTCAGCTCACTATAGAAAGTTGGTCTTGAAAATTTTGACTCTTTTATACATTTATCTACATAGGCTTTATTATCGACATTTCAAAATTCATATCAATTATTGATCAAAAATAGTATATCGATGATACACCGATATCGATAGAATCAATGACAGCTCTAATAATATACTATTTTTAGCTAAAACAGTTAAAAATGTCATAGCGTGAACATGTGTGTTCAAAGTGAGAACAATAACATACATAGTTTGTCAATAAATTAGCAAATAGAAAGAGAAACTGTGAAACATGGTGACCATTATTGACCCCTAACAAAGCAACACCATAATTTGATGGTGACAGAAGGAAGTCAAAATTGACTATCTTGATTTTTTTTGTTATCTTGTCTATGCAGTGCCAACCAAGTTTACCAGTACACTTGTAAACAAGAAAAATCTTTAAAAAAGATGTTCGGCACGGTGCAAAGTTAATTTGGTTTAAAGTATAAATAGCACTTGTAAACGAACATGACTTCAAACTACTATAAAATCTCGATTTCACAAAATGTTCCTGTTTTACAAACTTAAATTGATACAATGTATGGATATGAATATATTTATTAATTTTAAGCTAAAATTTTTTTTTGAACAGCATATTGAAACTTTGTGGCCGTATACAAAACTTTATTTCGGGACAACCAATAGTTTCATATATATATTATTCATTTCTTAATACCAGAAGAAAATCTCATTAGACAAACAGAAAAGATAGAGCAAATTGTATTGGTTAAATGTAGGTCAAAAGTTGGCTTAGACAGCTGCACCGAAAAACTGGTTTTTCATAAACAGAGTTACATTGTATTTCAGATGTATTTACACATTAGGACAGTTATAATAGATTGTAACATTTAAAAGGGGTGTTATGATACTTCATACATAATTATTTAGTATTGTTCAATTCTATTCAATTGTCAATGGTGCATACATTATTCCCACTGATTTAAACACTAAAAAGAGTATTTCTGTACTTATGATCAATAAAAATAGATATCCATACTTATGTACGGGGATTATTAAACAAATATTGAGTATTTAAATCAGTGGGATTTTTGATTGCATTACTAACCTTTGAATAAAATTTAACAATATGTAGAAGTTACAATCAGATATTTAAGCCACTATTTTTATCAGGCCTGCCAATGACCACATTTCCCCAAGTCTGAAAATGTCCCTTTTCACTAATACACAAAGAGCACAGTTGAATCAAAAGCCTAAAATCAGGCCTAGGCCAGAAAAATAGCAGGCCTGTGTATCATAATAATGCCTTCTAAAATTCTCTCCGACTTAAGGGGGGGGGAGAAAATTTGAGAGAAAAGAACTAACGCTTCCTATCTGAATTTCAGAGGGGGGGGGGGGGGGGGGTTCAGAGAAAACACTAAAAACTTCTTACCTGACTATCAGCTGTCACATCCAGACCTATATCATTAGAATCTAAGCCAATATCAATCTCACTAGTACTGAAATCATAAACAGGAGTAAAATTTAAAAAGTCTTTTAAGTCTATTTCAATATTCATGATCAGCAGGTGCTAATACATTGGCCCATTCGCTAAAGTGATAGCCTTTTTCAATTTGCAGATGGAAATTGAGCTTTTTACTAATGGTACACAGTATAATATCTTCTCTATCAAATTTTAGTGCTTGTGTCACTAAGTTACAGATCTTATCAAAATGGAGTGAATGAATGGACCCCACAATTACGTGATCAGTAATTAAGAGATCTCATTTAAATTTCAAAAGCATGAAATTTAGCATACTGTTAGTCTTCCGATTTAGCCAGTGGATTGTGGGGTGAGTCAATCAAAATCAAATCTGGTCCAGTAACTTTTAGAATGTGCTGACAGTCCACTATCTTTTTATGACCACCAATTAAAATGGACAACATACTTTAACAAATAGCAAGGCATATTATAGTTCAGTAAACTTTCTTTTTCAGTCAAGTAAAAAACATTATTTTACGTGACCAAATATCAAGTGCTAATGAAAGTTTGTTGTAGAGACTGCTGTTAGCTAGAGAACTAACCTTGCCTTTTGAAAATTTTGAGGGGAAAAATGAAATCTGTTTATTTTACAGCAAAAAAAAGAACAGCCAAATCCGTCACATTTCAAGTTAAAAAAGTTGAAAGTTAAGGTGCCTTTTAAAGTCTGCTATATACATGTTCAGACTACTTAACAATCTTGTACTATAACTCCTGATCATTGAAAGCACTCTCAGGAAGGCAATCCCCCACAGTACCAATTTACACCTGGGTGGAGTGGAGCAACTGTAGGTGAATTTCTTGCTCAAGGAAATTAGCAGTGCCCCTAGTGGGAATCGAACCCAGGACCTCTCAATCCCTAAGCGCACCTCCTACCACTGGACCACACTGCTACTTATATAAACAACCACAATTAACTTACGCAAATGAGTAGTCTCTTCCATCTTGGTTTCCTTCATCACCAAAACCTAACAAAGCATCTTCATCAATGTCATCATCCACACCCTGATATTATAAGATTTATAATATTAACGTAGGTGCTTCCTATGACGCAGAAAGCTGACTTAAAATTGTTAAACATATTCTGATAACAATATCGGAATCTGAATGTGTAATAAAGTTGCTATAAAATAGTTTTTAGACATTTAAATCTCCATTTTCACCAATTTCTGCTACATTTCACTCAGAATACTCCATTGCGTATTTTAGTCAAATTCGTCTGTAACATTGACATAAAATACTTTGTCATTGGTCTGTAATCTTGATTAGCAGATGTTTGAATAATTGTCTAGTAACATTGATAAAAAATCGCTGCACCTATGTAACTGAAGATTTTTTCCAAACTCAAAGGTATAGCAATTTTTGTTGACTTTACCAGTTTTTCAATTGTTAAGAATAATAGTATGTCATGCATGTTATCTAAGAGCGCTCACAGCCCTCCCCCTTGGGCTTTCCGCATACTAGACTTACTATAAATCCACCTTAACAGTTAATATAAATTTAAGTAAAGTAATGTGAAGGAAAGTTATATCTCCTCCATCTATTTTTTTATTGGTTGTGTTTTTCCATAAATTAGCAATGCTCCAGGGCAGGGGTTCAAACCCAGGAACTCTGGAACCCTAGGCCCACGTCATACCACTAGACTACTGCTATTGTGATATTATATACAGTAATGGAAATGTACTTGCTCTTAAAGCAGAATAAAAAGGCACAAAATAACCTAGCTAATTTAAATACTCACTACAATACTTCTGTACCAATGATGGATAAAAATTGAAACCAGTATTTATATAAGGGGGTTATCAAACCAATCTGGAGTATTTAAATCAGCAGGGTAAATGTATGAACCATTGACAGTTAATTAAAATTAACAACATACCTTTTTAGAAGAGAATGCACTAACACTGGATACATCACCGAGAAGTTCCTCATCACTGAAAATTTGAAATATAAATATATTTGTCACTGTTCCATCTAGACTTTGGGGAGGACAGAGCATTGTTTAAGAAATCAGGGCACTTTTTAATGTGTGGTCACGACACAGGTTTATTTTTGTGTTTAAATAAACAATGTAACTAAGTGTTTGTTTGTCTATTGCTTATTCCCTTTTATATTGATATTTCCAGCTCGTTTCCCAGTCAGATATGACTTGCTATCTTGGGACCAAATAAATATACTTTAGGTTAAAATCGGATATTTTATGATTTTCTTGGGTCAAAAATATGGCAGGGCGTTTTGAAAAAGGGCAGGGTGTCAGTTGATTTTAAGAGCAGGGCACAGCACATGCTGAAAAGGTCTAGCTGGAGAACTGTTTGTATAACATGGCATCAGCAGCATGTTCATTCATTTAAAATTCGCGCAAATATTCAGACTTGACTGGGTACTAATATGCGAACCAGAAAAATATCATAATGCAACTAATGGTAACTCTGGTCATGCTTATTACGTTTTTGCTAGCATTTAACCTTTAGGGAAATGACGTCAGCAATGCCGAGCAGATTGTTTTTGTTTCTGTCGCTGATAAAGAGGCATGAAGTCGATAGCCTTCTACTCTAGAGCGTTGACAACGCGATGATTTGTATCAATAATTATGTCAAAACAAAGGACTATCACTGATTTATTTGCTGGAGTAATAAGGCGTTTATTCAAACATTAATAATACGATCAGATTTGCCAACTAACGATGAAGTAGCACTTAAACTTAGTGATTTGTAGTCGACTATCGTCAGAGTATATGGGAGGAATCTTCTTCTTATGTCAAAATAAAAGTATTTAAACTGGTGTACCCACTTTTATTTCCTCATACCCACATTTTTCAACATTGATGGGTACAATACCCACTCTAAAAAAAGTTACTGAACATGCTGCATCAGAATCACACAAAAGTTTTATAGGAATATCTGAATCAATAGTAAATTTTTAAGTATTGAGTGCAAATTATGATATACTCTGTAAGATGCAATTTTTGCTTCACTAACAAGCAGGGACCAGGAAATCGCCGGTTTTTCGGTTTCGGACCTTTTTTTTTCATTTTGGACTGATTGAGATTTCAAAATTGTTAAAAAAATCAGTCCGGGAAAAACTCGCAAATTTTCTGACCTCAAACTTTCAATTTCCATAATTTTCAAGAAAACGTCTTGATAAAATATTATCATACATTGATCAGTTGCATAAACCCACTGTTTATTGTAATAAACTAATATCCTGCTTAATTGTCCAGAGATTACATCTAGGACCCTGTATATGTATCCATGGTTACAGGCAGGGACCAGGAAATCGCCGTTTTTTTTCGGTTTTCGGACCGATTTTTTCACTTTGGACCGATTGAGATTTCAAAATCCTTAAGAAAATCGGTCCGGGAAAAACTCGCAAAGTTTGACCTCAAACCTTTAATTTCAATAATATTCAAGAAAACATATTGATAAAATATTATCATACATCGATCAATTGTATAAACCCACTGTTTATTGTTGTAATATCCTGCTTAATTGTCCACAGATTACATCAAGGACCCTGTATATGTATCCATGGTTACAGGTATCATCCGGGGTTGATGCAGTGATATTTTTTTGATCGAGCACAGCAAGGTATGCTTGATTTGCACTCAATTAATTTGAAGAACAGCAGAAGAATATGTTCTTACTTAATCGTGTCCTTCGAACCGATTACGTTTTTCAATCGGTCTGTTTGAAACCTGTAAACTTGTAAAAAACAATAATGTTTTATGAAGAATGTTTTATGAATAATTAAAGAAAACAATTTAATTGCTTTTGTTGTCAATTCCTGATTGATGTATTTGTTTAATCTTTAATTTGTTTGACTTGATTCATGATTTATTTTTATGTCTTAAATTGAGGTGTGAATTTAATAAGAAATAATCTCAGGACATGTATCTACGCAATTTCTTATTAATCGAAGGTACAGTTGTTGATGATCAAAATTCAACCACACTTCTCCCTTCTTTGATGAACAAATGATAAAGGAAACTATTAATTGCAAACTCAAACAAAATAATTTTTCGAAACGAACATTAATTTGTCATTAATTTATCAATAAATAGGTGTACTATGCACAGTTTGGTATTCTTTTGTGTTAAACGAAACTGCTTGAACCATTGTGATGAGATGTCATACATTTTCGCGACCCAAACTAGATTGTCACTTCCTATGAGAAACGTTTTAATCAACGTTTGTAATTAAAAAGCTTATCATCAATTTACGTTTTCTTTCTAAATTTAGCGATCGATCTTCTTTGGACCCGTTTTTGCGCATGCATAGTTAAAATAATTCCCCCTTATGACTGAGTTTTCCAACAACATTAGAACTAGATGAAACAGCCTTTTTTCAAATTCTGTTTATTGAACCGACCGACGATTGCAGGGAGTAATTTTGGAAACCACGTTTTCATGCTAGATAGAAGTTAAGTTTTGTAAAAATTTAAACAAACAATGCCAATGTATCGTATGCCTTCCTAATAAAGGGGAGCAAAAAATAAGTACTAACATGGTTGTGAATAAAGTACAGTAAACGGTCTGGTCCGTACGGTACAAGTTAAAACCCGTATCCGGTACTCGGACGGCCTTGGACCGATTGACTTCGGCGAATTTCCTGGTCCCTGCTAACAAGTCACTTGGTCACTTTAAATTAATCTATTATCAAGACTGTCACACAATGTGTATAGTCCTAAACATAAGACCCTACATAACTTTTTTATCATAGGGACATTCAACTGTTATGTAGGATCTTAACGGATTGCTTCAAAAACACATAGCAAAATATTCTTTTCAAAAAGTAAATGAATATGGGCCAAATTAGCACCAATCGATAAATAAAAGTTTACTTTTATTCTTTCCATAAAGCAGAAGATAATAATCAGGTTTTTCGCTTACAAAAACACTTATGACTTTTTCTGCTATCCAGGGTTGTTGCCACTCTCATCCATTCTGAACTGAATTTATTCTTGTAAATCAAGATTTGCTTCGCTTTAACAATTATTTCTTTATCCAGAGTAGTCATTCTTACAACCAACACTCAATATTATACACAGAGCACACCGGACACTGGCTTTTATACCTAATTTAAATATATTCGTCCAAAATCAATTCTTACAAATGCCGTGACCCAATTTAAATTTGGATTGCTTTGGCTATTATTGCACGGTTATAGTGGCAAACTGAAAGTACTCGTCAATGAAGAAGTTGAAATGGATTAATTGACTGTCTAAGGTAAGAATTTGAAATAATTATACTTTTATCATGTGTATTTTTCATTCATCTTTCCATTGGTGTATCGTTTAATTGCAAATTTTTCGTATTTAAATGTTCAGATCAAAACTGTAAAACTGCTAAAATTTTTGCTATGCTTTTTAAGCAATCCGTTAAGACTCTACCTAACAGAAAATGTCCAAATGATAAAAAGGTTGCTTAGGGTCTTATATTTAAGACTAGATACAGGCTAGATTAATCTATCTTTCAATGCTGTCACACAATGTGTATAGGAAGATGATACTTTGTGGTACGCATCCAGGAAGTTTATCAGTATACAAATGGAGTATGTAATGACGGGTTGAAGCAAATGTAGAACATGTATACTTGGTTTACAGTCAACTCGTCAAACGTACGAATCGTCAAACTTAATTTAATGCACAACCATTAGATCAACTAGTCAAACTGATAATATAGAGTTGACTCGCATCCGTATACTTTCATTTATATAAAGCGGTTGGTCGCCTTAGTTGGAAAGATTTAAAGCTTTCAGAAATCCTATTTTAGAAACTGACTCCCTCATAAACTAATTTATATCAAATTGTATCATAAATGATAAAAAATGTTTCACCTGTCCCAACTGGATTCAGTCGGTCGTTTTCGAGGCATTTTTTAGATTTTTTATCCCAGTAGCTGGCACTAAGATCGCGAAAACTGGTGATTTTACACTTAGCAGTCAATACAACATTAGCAACACATGTCAGCTCAATAACAATGCATTTTTTCGAATAAATGTTACGAAGCAAAAAAGAATTGTCAAATAAATGATAGGAACTGTCGCAATTGTACGCAAATAATAATTTATTGAATTTTAGCTTCTCCAGAACGCCGGAAGTGGTTAGCAGTAGTTTTCCTAAAGTACGTAAAATTGTTTCATTGTGCGTAAAGCGACGTAAAAATATTAATAGTCATATTATTTTATTCAATAAATTATTATGTCATATTGTTTGTTATATAGTATTACTTTGTTTTAAGATTTATTGTGACCCCCTGACCCCGCGCTAGATCCGCCTATGTATTTTATTACAATTATCAATATATATACAAAGTTCTAGGATAATAATATGTACAAAAATATATACAAAATAACTTTAGAAGAATTATCTCATAAGCAATAATGACTTATAATAGTATGTAAATCCTCTTGACGGTTTTCTCGCGTATTAGGCGATCGATAAAAATTTCTTGTCGGTGGTCATAAATTCATTTTTCCTCGTGAAAATAACATCTAAGTCATTCAAATTACATTGTTTATGACAAATATTATAAAAATAATATTATTAACATTATCATGATTTTATTGTGCTATTTTAATAAATTACTCTTCTTGACGGTTCTTGACGGTTCTTGACGTTTCTTGTCGGTAATTAGGGAGACCCTAATTATGTACATACATTAATGACAATATCGTTATTTATTTTACAAATGTTTATATTTATGCACTATGTTACAGGCAATTTGTAATTTTAGACAATTTGTAAAATGCCTGAAATTTTTAGGCATTTTGTAAATTGCCTGGCTATTTTAGGAATTTTGTAAAATGACAAAATTTTCTAGGCAATTTACAAAATGTCTGAAATAAGGCTCAATATTTTACACATTGCCTAAATGTAGTTTATGGTCATGAGGTTTGAGGATTTCATTCCTTCTTATCCAAATAGTATTTGAATATGGTCATTTCTTCCTTGGTTTACATCAAAAGATTGTCTATGGTAATCTGAAACACTTTCAGCAGCCAATGAAACAGATTTCCAAAGGAAAAAATGTTAACATGTGAAATGTTGTATTTTTACGTTCACAGCACATTTTAGTTTCATCTGATTCAGAATTGTATATTTGACAAAATTTAACTGTGTGTATTGTGTCTACTGTAATTTTAAAGAACAGTTATGTTATCAATATATCATAAAAATTATTAGAGTCATATTGTTCTAACGTAGCAGTCTTAGGTCCGATTGAAAGCTTCCATGCCAATATCAGAGCTGAGGTCTAGGTAAATCTGGTTCTAATGAAGACAGTTTAATATGATAAAAAGTCTACTCTTTCTTTGAAGTTATACAATTTTATAAGAAATACAGTTCATGATAAATTTTGTTGTTTTTTTTGCATCAAAACAGAACTATGCATTATATTGACTGTTTGTAATAACCGAAAAGTAGTTGTTGTTAGTGGCAAGTCTTCTTCTTCGATAATGGCTATCAGTCATTATTGATTATTATGGCCATGCGTGGGGTGTTAGTAAAAAGTAAAAAGTAAGCTACCAGGCCCCTCAGCCACTCAATCCACCAAGGGGGTACAGATAGTGTGATAAAAAAGTGCAAAAACTATTCTCTTATGAAAATAGGACAGGATCTTAAAATGCCCTAAAGCCTACAGTATGTACAAATACCCTATGTGCAGAAGAGAGGTTGGTAATTGTTAAAAACAGGATAAGAGAGAGTTTGTACTATTTTAAGGGTGCTGCATCATGAATGCAGCCAGTCCTGACTTAAACCCTTGGATGGTGTCAGCACTGAATACATTTGATGGCAGAGAATTTTCTGGGGAAGTATGAAAACTTAAAGTAGTCAACTGATGATGATGGTATGTGGTATGCTAGGTGATGATAATGTCTTGATTGTCTGTTGTAAGGTGAAAGATATTGTGAAGGATTCATAGCTACATGATTGGTTACCATATTGTAAAAATAAGTTAAGCGACCAGCTTGCCTTCTACTTTCTAGCGAGTTCCATTTTAAGTCAGACAATATGTTAGTAACAGTTCCCGGGGTCTTGTTATACATGTAGTTGTTGGTGACAAAGCGTGCTGCTTGCTTTTGGACATTTTCTAGTTTATCTATATCTTTTTGTGAGTATGGATCCCAAACAGAAGAGAAATATTTTAAAGTAGGTCTAACAATTGTATTATAGGCAGCTTCTTTAGTTGATTTTCGTGCGGAGTGGAAGTTTCTTTTTAGGAAACCTTAACTTTGACTAGATTTACATGTTATCTTATTAATGTGTGGGGTCCAAGATAAATTAGAAGAAATTTCTACACCAACATAGGTTGCTTGGGATACTGTAGAGAGTGGTTGGTTGTGCAAGGTGTATGTTGTATGAGTTTTTTTTGGATCTAGTGACATGCATAATATGACACTTACTGATATTGAAGGTCATCTTCCATTTCCGCTCCCATTCTGAAAGACTGTCTAGGTATTTTTGCAATTGAACGGTGTCTATGGCAGAATTAAATCAATTAATAATTCGATATATGACACAATCGTCTGCAAATAGCCTGACATGTAAGCTACGGCTACAGGAAGGTCATTAATGTAGAGCAGAAATAGAAGAGGACCCAACACAGAACCCTGAGGGACACCCGATAATACAGGTGCCTCAGTGGATGTTGCCCCATCAACAATAACTTTTTGAGTTTTGTTACCCAGAAAACCCTTTATCCAGGAAAGAGTATTACCCCTAATACCATAATGGTTCAGCTTGTGCAATAGTCTACCATGGTGGACCACGTCAAAAGCTTTGCTAAAATCCATAATGGCAACATCCACCTGAGCACGCTGTATTGACTGTGATAAGTCATGAACAAACCCCAAAAGTTGCGTTTCACAAGACCGCCGGGCACGGAAGCCATGTTGATTTTCCACAAGAATGTTGTATTTATCTAAGTGGTCTAGCTAGTATGTTGCTCACCACCATGTGCTACTGTAGCTTAAAAGCTATGCATGTTAAAGCCACTGGCCTGTTATTACTGGCTTTGAACTTTTCCCCTTTCTTAAAAATGGGAGTAACAAATTTCATTAAAGTCGCCATCGATTCGGTATACAATCCCTTTAAAAAGTAACGATGACACAGTTAACCATGCGCAATGTCAATATCAGGCTGTCCTCAGCCCATTTGTTTTCGCTGCGCTATGGTATGTTGGTATGCTCCAATTAAAATGTAAGACTTGATGGTGAAGGTTTCCAATGCTAGCCATTATTATTTGGATAAAAATAATGTTCAACGCATATTTTGCATTAAGATTTACATATATTAATTCAAATATATTTTCCTGACAATTTCAGGCAATTTGTAAGAAAGTCCTTGAAATTTCAGTCAATTTGTGATATGCCTAGAATTTTTTAGGCAATTTACAAAATGCCTGACTCATTTAGGCAATTTACAAAATGCCTGATTTTTAGGCATTTTACAAATTGCCTAAATTTACAGATTGCCTGTAACACCAGGCCCGGATTTACCGGGGGGCACAGGGGGCACGTGCCCCCCCCCACCTGGCCCCACAGATATTGACTCTCATACAAAGAAAAGGGCACAAAATCGGCACCATCAAAGCAATATCAACTCGACTTTTAGATTAATTTTAATATGAAATCATCCATCCGAGCTATTAAAAAAGATAATGGTCTAAATCAGAGACATAGATAATAATAATAGATATCTAATTCCCTGTCTAAATTGATACATTCAAGCATCTCAAGGTACCCAGATCGGGCCTTATCAAGCGTTCAAATCATTGATCGTGCAAGTGTATGGTCCCTCTATACAGACACATAGCTATGTTTATTGTCTTTATTACACATACCTCAACAGTATATTTAAGACCGTCACCAATACATTACCATGGTAACTAGCTTACGAGGCCTAAATTTGGTTATTGTGCACTCTCTAATCTTATTTACTAGTGGAAATCATCGGCGTTTTCATAGCAAGTTACACAGAGAAAAGACGAGGACAGCTAGTCAAATGCATTTTATACGTCACTACTATGACACTCGAACTTAGTTAATTTCGAAAACATGCACGATCGTCTGATGATTTTTTATGGTATTAAAATTCCGAATAACTTTTAAAAAGTGACTGAGCCTAAACATAAATTAAGTATTTATGGAGGACATTGGCGTTTTTCATATTAAGTAATAGACTGAGAAAAGCCGAGTATAGTCGAATGAATGTTTGTCATTAAAATGAGTTAATTAAAAGTTAGTTAAAATCGGAAAAAGCGAACGTTTTATGTTGTTGTTTTTTTAGAAATGTAGGTAAATGAATTAAACTTTCAAGTAACTTTTCAAGAGTGACCTACCCTACAACAAGTTTTCTTACGAAAAACAAGACAAAAATTAATCAGTGGTTAAACATTTTTTTCATCCAATCATAAGTTAATAGGCTTGTGTTTCGTTAATTTTTAAATCGTTGCTTTTATTTTATATCATTTTACGTGTTTAAAATACTTTTATTCCTAATGATTTTTTTCCAAAGGAATCGAAAAATGTGATTCTTCGACGGATTTCCACGTTTTGGATCGTCCCAACGTCGGAAAAACTCACAACAACGCTGAATTTTCAACACAATAAACTATATGCCTCTTATTAAAAAAAATCTCATTGCATTCGGTGATTTTATACAAGTTACCAAGTGTATTTTTTATAAATTCTCGGCATTTACATGATGAAATTGCTGATTTTTTTGTAAATCAGGATTTTATCCATTCTGGTTCATTAAAAACCTCGGGGTACGAGAATGGGATTTAATAAGCCTACAAGTTAAATCTAAATGAACAAAACGGGCACATGCATGAAGGATACCTCAATTATAGCGCTCAATATTTCCTTGGTAGTGCCCAGAAGTCGTTATTTAAAATGTGATGATAATTTTCCAAATTTTAGCTTCATTTTATCCTTTGAAAGTGTGTTCAAACGTGCTCAGATTTACACCTTTGACATGCAAAAATTCAAAATTTTTCCTCATCTTCGGGAGGGGATACCCCTCCCATACCCACCCCAACCGTAATCCCCACTAACGACCCCTCTGTATCAGGCCCTGTGATCTAACTCACATGAATGCATTTTCTTTATTTATGAATATTTATTAAAAGCTAATCAATCACATGAATCTGAATTGTTACGCATTGCATCACTTTTCTACAGAAAAAAATGATAATTAACCTAGTTTTAGCTTCATTCAATTTGTTTAAAAGAGCATTTTAAAGTGCTCAGATTTGCACCTTTGACATGTGAAAAAATAAAAAAATTCTATACCGTCCGGAGGGGGTACCCCTCCCGAACCCACCCCCTGTGCCCCCCCCCCCCACTTACGACCCTTCTGGATCCGGCCCTGAACATATAGTTCATATAGTTAATGGCTACATACTCAATGAGTTAAGCATTTTAATGCTTCTTGCCATTTTTGGATTTGTTTTCCCTAAAAACTGTTTTTCACTACAGCACACACTGTTCAGTGGTTTTCGTACAGGCACTATTGTTTTTTCAATAAGATATGTAAATCAGTCATCTTGATGATGATACTTAATGATTTCTTTTCATACATTTACACTTTTAGAGTTATATACAGGTTAAAACAAGTATCTAAAATTATGTACATTTATTTATATATTATTCATTATACTTGAGTAGGCTATTTTATAGTTCACTGAAGCTTAATTTATAAGATTATTATAATTTTTCATAAATGATTTTGATTTGATAAACGTATGTTTCCAACAGTTTGATATTGCTTTTTTAATAGTTCAATTAAATAGAAACGAAAATGATGGAACATATGTTGATAGATTAGATATGCATAAAACACACGTGTATACGTAGTTGTCAGTTATGCCACGCCTCTATGCAACTTAGCAAGTGCAACCAAGTAAAGGAAAATAAAGGTTTGGTATGTACTTCGCAATGAAAATTCAGAGAAATTACTACTAGCATTAAAATGAAAGAGCACGATTCGACAGACATTCTTAACGTGTATCATGTATACAACAAGCTCGTGTCAAAAATTGTTTGTGGGCGGAGCGTTGAAGTTGGTTGATAAAACCGGCGCGTCAGTGGTTGATAAAGATTGGTCTTATTTTGTAGATAAGCACTGCTTACGCGTGAACAAATTTAGCACTGCATACCTAATCATTGAAAAAAAACGGTGAGTAGTTCGTTTTTCTAATTATGAATAACACTGTCATCTTATTGTAAGATCGTCCTCATTTAGCGCCTGGAAGATTGCTGTTGACTTTAATTGAACAGTAATTCGGACATGGGAAAATTTCGGATGATGAGAGTACCTATGCTTCCTAATAATTAGATCTAATTTAGATCCGGTTACTTTGTTTGGGACAAAAATAAGTTTCCACGTGCGCGATGGATAATTGTGTGTCACCAGATTAGAAATGTGAAGGAAGAGTCAATAGAACCAAGTCTGATTGTTCTTTGACAAAGAAAGAAATGCAAATAATTTATTGGCAGTGGGTGAGTGGCTAGAGTTATGGTACCGTAACTCTAGACCCAGGTTCTAGAGTTACGGAAGTTCTGTAACTGTAGAAAACCCTGACAGGGTAGTCTAGAGTTACGGAAGTCAAATAACATGCGTATTTATCAACTTTTTAACATCGAAAATCTTGTTTACATTCATTATTACTCGAAATCAACAAATATTTACCGACGTGACTTATCCAATTGTTATTACACCCGCCATTTTGGATATGACTAATAAACTAATAAAAAATCTTAATTGTCCTGTAAAACAAAAACCGGCGATTTTCGAATGCAATTTTTTTGACAGAATCAAAAGCAAAATGTCTTCAATTTGATAAAGTTGATATTTAAAATCACAGGGATTCATAACGATAACCATTTATACCTATTATATATATAATAGGTATAAATGGTTATCGTTATGAATCCCTGTGTTTAAAATGATATATTTATACATTGTTACGTTTATAAACGGCCATCTTTACGTAAAACATTGACCAATTAATTTAATTTACAAATCTCCGCGATTGTCCCCAAGATTTGCATACTAAAGAATCACGGCGTTTTACTTACATGTACATTTTACAATAAGTATACTGAGCATTTTTGGTGGAATTAGCAAATTTAATTGAAAAGAAAAAAACGTCTTTTTGTGGAAGTGATCCATTACTATTGGCAGTAGCTAGAGTTACGGTACAGTTGAGTTGCCAGTAGCGGATCACTTCCGCAACAAAGACGGATTTCTTTAGATTTATCAAAGACATTCATTATGTTCATATATATTTGTAATTGTTATTAGTACCTCTATTTAATAAATGTTACAATAACCAAAAAGTATTTCTGTTGAAAAACCTTTTGTTGCATTTTCATTCATTGCTTGATGACCCAATAGCGGATCAACTTCTCCAGTAAAGAGTCACATGACATTGGTATGTAGAGACTTTCTCAAAACAGACAATATTGACTTAAAGCAAATGTTTTTTTATTAAAACCAACTTACACATAGACATTTGGCAAAAACTTGTCACAAAAATATTGGTTTCATTCATTTTATAAAAGATAGTTATTGTCTTTTTATATTTGCTAATAAGACATGTGTTCATAATTTAAACCAATTGTCTACATTGTAACATTCTTAATCCTCTATCATAAGTTCCATATTTTGCCCTTATTTACATTATCTAAACATTTCTCAAGTTTACGAAACCAAACATCAATATCAATAGCTGAAAATATGTAATTATTCAGTAAAACAATGCCACCATGACACACGTCTTTGATGTGATCCGTCACTGGCGGCTACATGTGGGCATACATTGGTGCTTACAACAATGTCAAACAAAATATAAAGTAATTGGTTTTGCTTTTAATTTGCCATATGATAGCATTAATTTGTTATGGTATAAAACTTTTGGAAAGAATAATCAAGTTAAATTGGCACAGAATGACGTTTCTCAATTAACCGTTTCACATTGAGGCTTCAATTGGGTTCACGTCGGGTACCTGCTTATTTCCAAAGCATCATGGGAGAGTAAATAGGTCATTATCTAAAGTAAACAAAGTGTGTTCATTTCTGCAAAAGATGGCTTTAATCATCAGTAATATTTAAATTATATACTTTTGATTTATAATAATTGTACAGAATAAAATTAAAGACTGATCCGCTACTAGCAACGATCCGTTATTAGCGACTCAACTGTACCGTAACTCTAGACCCAGGGTCTAGAGTTACGAAAGTTACACTTGAGACAAAATAAATTTATTATCATTAGAAATCTAAATGTATTTCGGATCAGATAAATAAATACAACTAAAATATTGGCTTTAAATCCTAAAAATTTCCCAAAATAGAATTGGGGGGGGGGGGCGGAAAATTCAAAGTAACAGGGGGCGGAAAATGCACATGCACATGATGCAGACTGGGGATCCAGATTCTGTATATAAGGGCCCCCTATGGGTCTTGGACAAAGCTATTAGGGGTCCATGGTGACTGCGGCCATCAAAAGTTAATTTTATAGGGATTCAGGCAAATAAACAGAACCTATTCTATCATTTTCCAGTGCGTACGATAAAAACATATACATATACATGATGTATATCATTTATTTTTTTACAGCCATTTGATCATGTTAAGTCTTAAAAATAATTAGAAGGAATTGTCCATCACTGTATAAGTACACTCAGTCTTGTTACTTGTTGCACGCATAGCATACAAAAAAATTTGACACTTTTACTTATATATTTTCCTATAAATATCATATTTTATGATAGAAAAAAACTTTGCTTGGGCAATTTTATTGGGGGCGTACACTGGGTCTGCCCCCCCCCCTGGATCCACCTATGATAATTTTATTAACAAGACCTGAAAATATGCACATTTTCTGGATTTTGTTTTTTTTAACTTTCATCCATAAATTTACCAATTGAATAGACTAAGATTGAATTTCGTATAGTCAAAGCTTTTCATACTTTCCTTTCATACTTGACAGTGATATACTACACTCTTTTGATGAAAATTGTTAACAATGTCCTCCAAAAGTTTGGGCCTAACACTAGAAAATCCCTATGAGTTTATACATACATCAATATTGTTTACATGCATGGTTTAGTGTTGATTAGATTGGGTTTTGAATAAATGTTATTTCTTTCATGCTTTACGGTGAAACGTCACGTTATTCGATGAAAATAAACGATGAAAATATAAATTTTATATTTTCATCGCAGTGAAAATATAACCTTATATTTTCATCATTCATGACGTCATATTAGATGATAAATGACGTCATCTTGGAATAGAAATGACATCACATTATAATTTGTGTAAAATACATCAAATAAAACGCAAAACTAAGCATGAAAGAAACAGAATATTCGTCAACTTTGGTGTAAGATGATTTTTATTTCAACTCGTGAACTCAGAAAGTGACATTTTCACTCGTGGCTATGCCACTCGTGAAAATATGTTTTCTGAGCTCACTCGGTGAAATAAAAATCGATCTTACACCAAAGTTGATGAATATCCTCTGTTTATTTCATTCAAGGAGCCTCTTTTACTGTATGTTAAATTGATAGACAACATACAACTGTAAAAAGAAAGACATACAAAAATCACAAGATTTCACTTGGAAATAAGAAGGCATAAATTAACTATGAAATATTATATTATAGTCCGACCTTTTGATGGAAAAGACTTGCAATTAAGTGAAGGAGTTAGTTGGTCATAGAGGCTATTAATAACAAAATCTTCATTTTGCCAATGTCTGCTTCATTTCGCCTGAAATTCTCCATTAAATGTTTTAGTCATAATGTCTCACAATGCAAGGAGTGGTAAGCACATGAACCAGAAGCGTTTAGAACATGCCAAGTTAGTTGGAAAAATGAGAGTAAGTCATCAGACATCTCCCTTTTAGTTGATTTATAGATGGACCAAAGGGAGGTAACTAGAAAAATAAAATATTGACACTCAATTCAGTTTGGACGGTGTACAGAAAATAATCTGCGAAGACTCATGTGATACCTTAAAGTGGAAAAGACATTCATCTTTACCATTATGATTTCATGGAAAATCAAGTGTGATAAATGTGAGATTCTTGCCCAATTTGAATATTTAATGTCTTTGAATCATCGGACTGAAAATTTTATGTACAAATAGTAAACAATAAAAATTTGGTGCATGAATTTTTAAAGTGTGTTTTCTTAACTTATATAGAATTTTCATTGAGTCCAAACTTTTTTATGAGCACTGCACATGATTCTTCATATTAAAGGTAAAAAAAGTTAAATATGATATTATCATGGTTGCGAATACATTAATTGATAATTTGTATGCATGCATAAATAAATTATGTAATGCTGTATTAATATGCCATTTCTTCATTGAAGTTTGAAATATTAAAATCATAGAAGGAAAAATGATTAATAATCTTTAATTTCTTTATGAGATGGGTCGGTGCAAGACAATTCTATGTCCTTCCTTGTTTTATGTAGCTTAAGTTGTTTTGCCCAAACCCATTGAATGATAAGATATGTCATTTTAATATCAGAGCACTGAAAATTATAGGATGTATATTAACCTTCATGTCTCTCTGAAACATTTATTTTGCTAAGTCGGCGCTAAGTTAGTCTACCTTCGGGTAAATAATGAAGGATTTACTCTAGTTTTGCTCTGACCCGACTGATCAATGAGTCTCTTTCCCAGAGGTAATAAAAATCAAATTTTGTTCCAACATTGACAAATAATGTGCAAGCGTTAATCTATGTTGACTTAGTTATCCAGCCAGATTTTTGATGTTTTAAGAATATTTGGATAACATTTTCAAGTGTTTTATGACTTTTTTTATCTATATTGTAATAGGAAGAACAAATAATCAAGTTGTACTGATTTCAAATTATTAAAGTGGACAATTTAGTGGTTTTATTGATTAATTTATATTTATACAGAGCCCATATAGTGACATTATGAAAAGCGTTTTACAGAGCCCATATAGTGACATTATGAAAAACATTTTTTTATTTTCACAATTATTTAGTTTAATTTCAACACAATGTTATTTTGTTTTTATGTAGTTATCAATTATATTTTTCAAAATAATTATATTTTATTGGGTTTTTTTTCAAAATAATTATTAGTTTTTTTTAAATAATTACTTCGTTAAAACTATATTATTTTTTGAAAAATGATATTTTGTTTAAGTGAAATTATATTAAAGTGTATACAAAATAATTGTGAAAATAAAAAAAAAATAATTATAGCCCTTTAGTAGATTTTTACATGCTCGATCAAATATACATTAAATAAGAAGACAGTTTTGTCCTTATCATCTGACTTTCAGTGATCAGTGTTGATTAAAATTATCAAAAGAAATGTTTCGTCAAGGTTGGTTTTTCTTCTGTGATGTTTTTTACTATTTCAACATTTTGTTATGGGATAACATAGAAAGCCCAGTCCTTTTTCATAAGTACTGGTAACCAGTCCACAAATTTGGCCAGTGGATCAAGTCCACCTAAATTGCCATGGGTCCAGTAACTTTTAAAATGTGAGTGGTCAGACGGTTCACCAACTTTTTACAGCCAACATTATTCTAAATCAATATATAAATCATATTTGTTTTCTTAAAAATCAAATGTGTTTTTAAAAAAAATCATATTTGTTATTGTAAAAAAACCATTTGTTTTAAAAAAATCATATTTGTTATTAAAAAATCATATTTGTTATTAAAAATCAAATTTGTTTTAAAAAAAATCATATTTGTTATTGTAAAAAAACCAGTTGTTTTTTAAAAATCATATTTGTTATTAAAAAATCATATTTGTTATTAAAAATCATATTTGTTTTAAAAAATCATATTTGTTATTAAAAATCATATTTGTTATTAAAAATCATACCGGTATTTGTTATAATACTGTTAATTCTCTGTTAGGATATATTAGGCTAAATCATCTAAGTGGACTGCATTTATTTTTGGTCCAGAAAACTTTCATATAGTTCTGTAAAAAAACACTTTAAATCAGCAGGGATAATGTATGCGCCACTTTCAGTTTAACAAAATTAACTGTAAAATGAAATAATCTTACTAAATACCACTTAGCATTACTTAGAAGTATTTTAGTCATGAATAAAGCACATTTAATTGGTTGGAAAGAATTATAAGTATATAATAAAAGAATTCAGATGAGTATGTCATTAAATAATTGTTTTGAAAGGAAATGAGTTCTTAAAGCAATATTGACAGTATAACTACAAAATGTAGTAGCTTTACATCCCAAATCCTTGTTTGCAGTAACACTGACTTATGAAAACCATTAGGGCTGTCACGATACACTGGTATATTGCAATACGCAGCTGCGGCAATATGTACTGCGGTACAATTTTTACATACCGGTATTTGACGATATATTTTATTTCATTGGAAAATTCTCGCGAAACAAAAGTAGCGAAATGTCAGTTTTTGCATTGTTCATCCTGTCTAAAGTTAAGTTACAAGAATTTAACTGACTGATGCGCGTCACAGTCCTAAATGACCATATATACTTGAAGAGATTAGATTCTATTAGTACCTGCATGTAAGAATTGCAATTCTTCTGTTAAATTCAGCGGAGACACAACAAATCTGAAAACTCACAATATATCGTGGTACGTATCAAGATACGATGCCAGCATATTGCAATATATCGCGATACATTTCTGGCGTATAGTGACTGCCCTAAAAACCATCCATATGAAATTTTTTTTAGCTCTGGCAATGTTGACGTAGGCAGCTTTTGCTGCTTATGTGCAAGCCAGCTTCTTTGTTGAATAATATTTAAAATCAAAATAAAAAATAGACCTATGATTCCCTATATACTTATTTTAAAATTTTTAAGTCGAGTTATAGCAAACAAACAAAGAATTAAATAGCAAAAAGCAACTTTTGTGCTAGCCAGTTCTGTGTTGAAAAATATTTCAAAATCTTAATAAAAATAATTAATAAATTAGTAAATAATAAATAGACCTATCTACTCATTTTGAAATTTCTAAGTCGTATTGCTGCTTGCATAATATTTTGTAGGTCAGCCTAATGAATACATATCTTTTGTATTTTTATTTTTCAGTCTTAGTCAGGATGAGGCTATCTAATGTTGGGTATATCGCGGGTATCATGGCCCTGTTTGGGTTGATCTATTTCTTGTACAGAAATCAAACCAAGCCCCTAACAGCACCTGATGTGTTCATCCGTGCTCCTGAAGGCAAACTCACTCGGGATGAATTACGGCATGTGTTCGAAGAGACAAGAAAAACAGTGGTTCATCCACAATCGTTTGATCCAATGGTTATACCAATTAGTCGAAATAGTTCATTTGATTATAAAGCTGCGATGAAGAAATTGAATGACGCTAAAGTTGACCAGGATGACCCAAGATTGATCAAACTAATACGTGATTATTACATAGAACCACCCAGTACTGAGCCATATAAGCTACTGAATCCTGAAAGATTGGAATATTCTAACGGACAGACGCCATTTGTTGACAGTCGTTTAAATTACATGGCAAGTCAACCATTTAAAGTTTATTGATTAATGTAACTAGTTTCCAGGCTTGACATTAATTTTTGTGGTAGATTGCCAAGTTGGACTTTATTTATTTGCCCGCACCAAATGTTTGCTAGCAGTAGCCAGTGCCCTGAACCCAATTATAGGTCTTTGGGGGCTATGGAACAACCTTTATTTGGCCTTGTTTTATTTTGGTGTAAACTTAGATAAAAAATTATTTACCTGGAAATAAATATTATTGAGAAATTTCAGAGGAATGTATTTCTTAAATTGTTGAAAATTTGAATTAGAAAGCAGAAATATTCCTTTGAAAAGTTACTCAGTTAGTTAATGGAAGGAAAACTTATTTACCATTTGTGGTAAGGCTAAATCTCTGGATTTAGCTGTTTACTAGTTACTAGGTGGAGTGTCTGACAACTGCTGTTCATGATTAGAAATAAGTGGTAGAAGGGAGAATTGCCGTAGAAATTATTTCATGACCAAACTCCATGAAAATCTGCCATGTCTGGGAATCGTACCCTCGTCCCCACGATCAGTAGACTTGCGTTTAATATCTGTATTTTATTTCTTTTACCAGGAAGGTGGGTTTTACATTGAGTGCGGAGCATTGAATGGTGAGAAGGGATCCAATACATTGTTCTTCGAAAAAGTTAGAAAATGGAACGGTTTATTAATCGAAGCTGACCCCGACACATATGCCGATCTTAAATCTAAACATCGAAAAGCTTTCACCATGAATGCTTGTCTTAACCCTAAACCATATCCTGCTGTGGTATGTATCTTTTTTAACTTTTTTGTAGCTTTGTGTAGGCCTAACACACCGGATATTTTTAACCCACACAAACCCTCTATCCCTGTGGGTAATAGTCTTTGAATTTAGCCATTGAACAATAGACCGAGTCACCTTAACTGACGTTGGCCCAGTGACTTATAGAATTTAAGTGGTTCAATGGTCCACCAACCAAAATCACTCAAAGTTTTAATGAAATTTTCCTAAAACCACCCAAATTTTACTGGTTTTTTATTGAAATTACTCAAGTTGTACTCCAATTTTACTGAAATCACTAATTTTTTTTTCTAGATGACATTTAATAGAGCATTTAATCGTGGTCGTGTCGTACATGATGATGATGCCAGGAAGTGGATCAAAGATCAACATATAGCCAAAGATGAGATACAGATTCAATGTTTCCCGCTGTATTCAATACTTCTAGCGTTGAATCAACTTACCGTCGATTTCTTTAGTTTAGACGTCGAAGGTGAGGAATACAATGTTCTTCAAACCATTCCATTTGATAAAGTTAACATCAAAATGATGACTGTTGAGTTTGTTCATGATAAAGGGTCCTCGGCCCCTTTGAAAACTTTTGTTGAAGGAAAAGGGTATGAATCAATGCTTCAAGTTTCTCGTTGGGACGGTGGTGTAAATGATATTATATTTAGAAAGAAAGGATTATCGCATTAATAATGTAAAAGTCAAGGTTATGTATATAATATATACACTTACATACATGTAACATATTAAAGGGGTGATATTCACATAGCATCTTAAATTAGTTTTAGATAATTTTTTACATAAAAGGTGTAATTATGTCTTTATCTTTTTATTGTTCAATTGACAAATTTCCTTCTAAAGTTTTTTTGAAAATATGCTACCATGGTTTGTAGGAACTGGGGGTTGAAGTGCTTAGTCCTCCTGCAATATTTTTTTAAGTAAATGTGAATTAAACTTTACCTGACTGAGGAAATGGTCTTTTTTTCAACCTGTCTACGTAAGTTGTCCCTACAAAAGAAATAAGCTCCACTCCTCATCTAAAAATGCTTCAAACAGCACTGCAAATAGACAATTTTAATGTGAAAGTTACAAAAAGCAATGATATTGCAGGATTCAACACTTATGTATTTAGATCTAGAGGAAACCCTTGTCAATCTTGCAGAGACTTTTAACTTAAGGGTTCCTCCAACCAACTAAAAGGGACCTTAGTCAGTTATTTCCCCTTGTATACACTTCAAATAGGTGGGTCCAATTAGTTGGGTTACTCGGATATTACCCTTACTTTTCAATGTCAATTTGCCAAAATTAATCTTAAATTACTTTTTTGTAAATCATTTAATAAGATTTAAATTCATCCCAAGTATTTTTAGGGTAAAGAACTATCTAAATTTCATCACTTCTGTTAATATCATGATTAACAAGAAAGATGTTAGATGAAATATTTTGTTATCCTTACTGCCACGGCCCTGGCATAGTGGTTAGCATGTCTGACTTCGAATCTGGAGATCGCAGGTTCGAGCCCAGTTGCGGTAGGTCATACCCTATACATGAGTTGTCAGCCTCGTGGTAGGGCAAGTTAGTACTAGTGATAGAAAATTGTCCAGGAAACCTATAGTAGGAAGAGCCGACTGTCGTGTATATGACCTAATTATGTGTTGAATACGACGAAAAAAACAAAAACAACAAACTTGTTATCCTTACATAGGACTTCAAGGATAAAATCTGAGGATTCCAACTGTAAGGACCAACTTACCAATTGGTTTGGTTCAAATTTTATCAGGGAAAGATAACTAAAGTCCCTTATTAAATACAGGTTGCTATCACAAATTGTGATAAACAATTCATGAAAACTCAATTTTAAGACTTGTCGATTTATGAAGGAATTTTTAGCTAAGCCTCATTGGGACTCCTTTCATGTTTTAGGGGTCTATAGAACCCCAGGAGTTTAGGCAATATCTTCTTTTGATGTTTTGTGAATGTCACCCTTAATTTATTAATCAATATTGCTGTTAACAACACATTTATCAACATTTTTATGTAATAACTTTACTTAACGAAAATGTATCATCAATTTTATTCAACGCTCAGTAGCCCATTGTTTACCCCCACTGAGTATTTAAATCAGTGGCATTTATGTATTTGCCATTGTCACATTTGACCATGCCATATTTATACCCCCGCTTCGAAGAAGAGGGGGATATACTGTTTTACCCTTGTCTGTGCGTCCGTGCGTCCGTCCGTTACAAAATTTCCGTCGCAGTTTTCTCAGCAACTATAACATGTAGCAGCCTAATACTTTGCATATTGCTTCATCCCACAGTCCCATGTGGTGTAAAGCGATTTCATGCTCCTTGCTCATCTACTTCCTGTTTGTCGCATATTTTTAGATTTTTGCGGGGGTATCACTAGTTTTCCATCATTAATATAGTGTGACTATTTATTTACACTTAGCAAACATCCATAGTATTATAGTCTTTACTTGTGCCATGCTGTGTCATTTTAAAATCTTAGCTTTAATTGTGTGAAATATTCATAATAGTGAAATTACTCAGGTCAGTAAAAATCCTGTGTTAAAAGAATGGTCTGAAAAAGTTATGTGAGGTAGGCTCAAAGTCATATTTAGTTAGATTTTTTCAAAATGGAGCCAATTGTGAGTTTCTCTTTTTGTATTTTTGTTAATATTCCTGAAGGTAAAATTGAATCGTTAACTTTGGTATAATGCTGGATTTTTTGTGTGTGAAACAAATAAAATTTCACACAAAAATATCCAAAGTCTGTGAGATTTGCTTGGTAGGGTTTGGTTGCCCCTAAGCAGAAGATTTTGTAGCTCATATTTTATATATACATGTAGTGGTTAGATGGAATTAAGCTGTTAATGCAAATTAGCACATTTTTGAAAATTACAATCATTGCCTTAACCCTCTAGCTGGAAGCCCGGGGCCTGTGAATATTAGTTCAAGTTTGTGATTATTACTTATTTCATATATTCAGGCGGTTTGATATAGTTATAAAAAATCAGGCCAGTGATAGATTGCTTTGTTACATTTAAAGCGGATGATTGAATTAAGGTGAAGATTTAAGTGTTATTAATTCAAAACATGTTTTTTTCTAAATATTGCTCAGTACAAAGATTTACTGTACTTACATAAAAAACTGTGTATTGATTCTTCTGTATTATAATTGCATTTATTTTTAGCTTGCGGGCGGGTGGGCGTTCGGGCGTCCAGTGTCATTAACAATTGCATTAAAGTTTTCAATTCAGCATATATTTCTGCCATTTATTGTCAGATCTTATGAAACTTCATTCAATGATAACATACCATGTGATGAACAGAATTAGAAAGTAACTACAACTCTACCTGGCTTAATTATGGATTATTTCCCTTCGTAATTTTTGCGTTAAAGATTTAAATCCTGCTTTAATGTGGTTTCCACATTACATTTCTTGTTTTACTCCTAGGTTTAATAATTTGCGACTTTGTTTTTGATTCCATAGCTGTAAACATTTATATTGAAAATTCTATGTACAGTAAGGTTTCCCTATAAGGACCACATGGGTCATAGCAAATTCATGTGAATGTTTAGTTTTAAGTAAACGGGTACGCAGAAAGTCTATGCAGAAAACGAAAATGTAGAGCTTTGTTGTGTTGAAATCGTTTTAAACCTGTGTTGTTAGTGCAGTTGGTAGCCTGCCTGGATTTTTAAATCTAGTGTCCTGCAGGGGGTACAGGTTTCAAATCCCACCTGGGGAGGTTATACTCTCCATGGAAAATAATGTGGATTTTTAAGTCCAAAATTCTTAATTTAAGCAAAAAAAGATCCTTAGGCCAGTCTGCTATTGAAACCAATTTTAGTGATTCTTATAGTTGAACTAAATTGTACATTGTAGTTTTATTCCATTTTAAGGGCTGCAACGATTTGATTTGATAAATTGAAAATAAAATGATTTGCGAGGGCGCCAATTCAATTTTGATTTGGAATCTGCAATTTTTTATTCAATACTGGCCTTTAAACTTGTTGACAAAAGTTGTAAGGATTCAATACTTTTATTAAACTTGTAATAACTAAATCGGTATGGAAATTCATTTGTTTCATTGATCTTGTTCTGAAATAATTAAGTAACAAGTTTATTTTATCAAATATAGGTTAGTTTTATGCTCAAATTAATGAATTACTATTCATTTGGAATAGATTATACTTTTAAATGAATCAAGTTGAAAAGAAATTGAATCAAAAGAGAAAAATCAAATCGCATCGAATTGACTTGTGAATCAGTAGAATCGTTGTTGCCCTATTCCATTTACTTTACTTGTATGTAAAATAATTATATGCTATTAGTATAAATTAATTTTATGCTAGTATAATGCGATGTCAGTTTGTCTTTGTGGTATTGTACAGTGTACATGTTGCGGGTTTAGCGCAAAAAAGTTGTAACTCACTCTTTTCCTATATTGAGTTACAACAGTTTTGTGCTAAACCCGCGAATTGTATACTTGATGTTGTGTGGGTTTATTTGTCATTCACTGCTATCCATTTCAATCTTTAATTCAAAATATGTATGAATTGAATTGAATTGAAAATATTTAATGTATTATTTTAAAATATGTGTAAAATCCAAATATTTCATTTTGTATTAATGTGAAATATGTATTAACTCATTAATATTTTATTATTTCCTTTTGTTATTTTTCTGAATCTATTTTACTGAAAGCAACATGTAGGGAGAGGGTCACTATCAGCCAGTTGACCAATAATTTCAACTGTTGGACAGACTACAGCGTATGGGCTGCTTTTATTTGTGACTGTGGCATTAAATGGTACAATATAAATATAATACATTATCATAGGTCCAGTCTATCACACAGGTATAAGTGAAATTTTTTAACTCGTTCATGGTTCATACCGACTTCTCATACATAAATTTCAAGACTGTACGAACCCTGTCGTTGATTTAACAAACTGAAAGTCTTAACTGTCAAAAATAGGAATGAATGAATATATTCAGAAATATTCTTTAATTATTTATATTAAAACAAGTAAGTGATATCTACACTCTTATTCACTGAGCCTCACATACTGAATAATTAATTTTGTTTTCACAAAAATAAATACTTTGAGACTGCTACACAATTGTGTGCACTCGTGTGTTTCCCCTTAAAGGATAGTCCAAAATTAAAAATACATTAACAATAACATGCCATGTTTTGAAAATTGATTTATAGTTGTAATGTTTGTTTTGAATTATTAGTTAGCTGTTAACAAGTCAATTCACCCAGAATATACTATGTACATGTATTATTGTTTATTTCAAAAGTTTATATTTCTTTTTGTAGTAAGTTTCAGTCTTGCATCTACACTATTTTTTTCTATTTTATAACTTTTGATATTAACTGTTCATTTGGAATAGATTATACTTTTAAATGAATCAAGTTGAAAAGAAATTGAATCAAAAGAGAAAAATCAAATCGCATCGAATTGACTTGTGAATCAGTTGAATCGTTGTTGCCCTATTCCATTTACTTTACTTGTATGTAAAATAATTATATGCTATTAGTATTAAATTAATTTTATGCTAGTATATTGCGATGTCAGTTTGTCTTTGTGGTATTGTACAGTGTACATGTTGCGGGTTTAGCGCAAAAGAGTTGTAACTCACTCTTTTCCTATATTGAGTTACAACAGTTTTGTGCTAAACCCGCGAATTGTATACTTGATGTTGTGTGGGTTTATTTGTCATTCACTGCTATCCATTTCAATCTTTAATTCAAAATATGTATGAATTGAATTGAATTGAAAATATTTAATGTATTATTTTAAAATATGTGTAAAATCCAAATATTTCATTTTGTATTAATGTGAAATATGTATTAACTCATTAATATTTTATTATTTCCTTTTGATATTTTTCTGAATCTATTTTACTGAAAGCATTTAAAATATATGTAGGGAGAGGGTCACTATCAGCCAGTTGACCAATAATTTCAACTGTTGGACAGACTACAGCGTATGGGCTGCTTTTATTTGTGACTGTGGCATTAAATGGTACAATATAAATATACTACATTATCATAGGTCTAGTCTATCACACAGGTATCAGTGAATTTTTTTAACTCGTTCATGGGTCATACCGACTTCTCATACATAAATTTCAAGACTGTACGAACCCTGGCGTTGATTTAACAAAATAATAGTCTTAACTGTCAAAAATAGGGATGAATGAATGTATTCAGAAGTATTCTTTAATTATTTATATTAAAACAAGTGAGTGATATCTACACTCTTATTCACTGAGCCTCACCTACTGAATAATTAATTTTGTTTTCACAAGAATAAATACTTTGAAACTGCTACACAATTGTGTGCACTTGTGTGTTTCCCCTTAAAGGATGAATCCATAATTAAAAATACATTAACAATAACATGCCATGTTTTGAAAATTGATTTATAGTTGTAATGTTTGTTTTGAATTATTAGTTAGCTTTTAACAAGTCAATTCACCCAGAATATACTATGTATTATTGTTTATTTCAAAAGTTTTTATTTCTTTTTGTAGTAAGTTTCAGTCTTGCCTCTACAATATTATTTCTACAAAAAAATTCGGCTAATAGTTTGGCGAAACACAGGTGGGCAGGCGGGCGGGACTCCGCGGGAGGTCAGGTGGGTGTCCGGTGTCATTAACAATTGCGTTAAAGTTTTCAATTTATCATATATCTCTGCCATTTATTGTCAGATCTTTATGAAACTTTATACAAAGATAACATCCCATGTGATGAACAGAATCAGACAGTAACCACAACTCTACCTGGCTTTACTGGGTATTATGGATTATTTCCCTTTGTAATTTTTGCGTTAAAGTTTTTAAATCTGGCTTTAATGTGGTTTCCACATTACATTTCTTGTTTTTAGAATTAAATACAACTGAGACATTAACTTTTGTGACTTGGTTTTGTCAGTCTTGCCTTATATTATTTTTGTATCATATTTAATACGACAAAAGTATGAACTAAAGTTTTATTCGAGTATTTTTACTATTGAAGGTGCTTTATTTTGCTTGCCCTTTACTATGTTTAAAAAAACTTTATATTATATTTATTTTATTTATGGAGACATTGTCTCATCCCTATCAATGACCACCTTTGTTATAATTTTTGTACACATTAGAAATAAGGATTTTTAAGTGATTGTCACCAGAGTAATTTAGTAGCAAGCACTACATCTTGTTTGTAGATTTTTGGTTGACAGAACTAAAAAAAACATTTGTCCTAGATAAACCAGACTTACAATGATTTTATAGACTGTATATAGTATATACATGTTTATGTGTACATAGTAAAAACATCTTTGAGGGGAAGGGGGCTCCTTCATGTCGACAGCCTATGATTAAAGTCTTTCTCAGCAATAAATTGCTTCTATACTATCAGTGTTCAGTTTAGATTTTTTGTTTATTATCTTTTTAACTTCGACAGTAGTTAAAAAAGTTGTTAATTTTTAAAAGGGTGCTACATGCTATTGTTAATATAGAATCTAGTCATTTGATTCTTAAGTGAACAGATAAAATCTACGCAGAAAATGTTGTCAGCAATCACTATACAATGTACCTTTTTCCATTACATTCCATACTTACTGTGGGCATTTTGACTGGCAAAATCTCGTTTTCATGAATATGCATGAGACAGGGGAGACCAATTTTCTTACAATGAAAGACATATGGTGACAACAATTAAATATTAAAATCTATATTAGCAATTGAGGGCTTAACATTAAAGGTCACCCAATGCCCCTGATGACCTATATTTGGATTTGGGCTACTTGTTACCGCTAGTAAACTTTTAGTTTGGCCAAGTGAAATTAATGGTTAGTTGTCCAACCAGTCCGCCTACTTTAAAAATTAATGTTGAGCCCTGCAAATGGTAAAATATTTCTGTGGAAATCTTTTCTGAAGCTAGACTGACAACTGTAGCTGCTAGGCTATTAGTACTAGCCAAAACCAAAGTTCCCACAGAAATTTCTACTATCGTGATACTTTTTATGGTCTTTTTTTATCTCATGTTGAAATCCTAATATTGTTATTGATATTGTAATCATTTGTGATGTATACATGTACACCCCTGGGACATTTAATGGAAGATATGCCGGTATACTGACACTGATATTTATAATATTTTTTAATAACATTGATATTATATCATTTTAATAATATTGATATCATGACATTTTAATAATATTGATATATAAATACTGGTATTTAAATGAAATTAATATTATTCATATTATAAATATTTGTGATGTACATTGTAGTTTCAACTGTATGATATATTTAAGAATGTGTGATCATTATTTAATCTTGCCAGTTGTTGTTGTTGTTTTTTTGCTTGTTTCGATTTTGATGTCAATATAATTTTTGTGCATTGTAAGGCTATTGTTTAGAATTATGGTATGCTAACCCTGTATATAATGGGATTGTCCAGATGCTTATTTGTAACTTATACAGGCCAGACATAGAATGTACCTTATTTTTAAAGAATTATTAAAAAGGAACATCAGTCAGTTATCTCCCTCTGCATACCCTTAAAATGAATCGGGCCAATTAGTTGGATTACTTGGATTTTACCCTTACATTTTCCGTGTCGATTTGCCTTAGCTAATTGTGAATAAGTTTTTTGGTAATCCATTAATTTGACTGAAAATCAAGAGAAGTATTGTTTAGGATAGGAAAGACCTAATTGAATACAGGGCCCCTAAAATGAAATTTTGATATACTTTTTTATTTTCACAATTATTTTGTTTCTATAATTTATGTTTTTATGAAAAGAAAGCAAAATAATAATTTGTTTTATGTTTAACATATTAAGGAAATAGCATTTTTTTCAAAATAATAGGAATATATTAAGGAAACACTATTTCGAAATATTATTGTTTTTACGAAAGTTTATTTTTAGTTTATTATTTAAAAAATAATTATTTGAAAAAAACCTAATAATGTTTTATTTAAACATAATAACTGTGAAAATAAAACAGTATTTCAAAATGTCACTTTAGGGGCTCTGTAATTAAATGAGGGTACGCATTTAGTTTCTTTATCTTCCATGTAGGTCTCAAGTAAAATTTATTGTTTTTTTGTAGTTGGAAAATTTAGGCTAGAATCTCTATGTAATCCAGCTTATACTTGTTTTCTCTTTATTATACGCATAATCTACTTAGCATTTATTTATTACTGAGGTGTTGTTCTCTGTATGGACACAATCATTGACCATGGACCTGTTCCGCAAGCAAAGTTCTACTTAATTCATTTTAAAGGTGCATCTATGTAGAATACAGGTTCTACAGAACCGTTTTGCTTCAAGCTAGCAAGGTCAAAATGTCAAGTTCCATGAACAAAAGTTAAGAATTGGTAAAAATAAAAAATGCGTTATCAGTTATCACTATGATTATTATCTTTAACTGCTTGGATAAAATGCAATGAATGAAATAAGTCAGTATTCTTGAGAATGAAACCATTGAGGCAGCCATTTTGAAAGTCAGGTGTTCAGAATACATTTTTTTGGCAAGCCAGAAAAAACTTGCGATATATTGCTATGTAGCTAGTCATTTTTTATCTCAGATCAGACCATTTTGTAAAAAAATTCTATGTAGGGATAATAAGCACTTGCTTAGCGGAACAGGCCTCATAGTTTATACATATGAATTCCCAACTCAAATGTATGGTTTTATTGAAAAAAGGTATTTGTCATAATTTACAAGTATTTGGATGTTTTGTAGTAATTAATTTCCATATATGGTGTTAGTATTGTCTCATTATTTCTGCATTTTTGTTCTATTTTATTTGTATTCTTCAGTTTAATTAATAATATATCTTCTATAATCAGTGAACATTGTTTGTTATTTGCTTTTTTCATCACATGTTCAGAGTTTTAAGGAGCAGTGGTCCAGTGGTAGAACCCACACTTAGGGATCGAGAGGTCCCAGGGTTCTATCACCATTGCAGGCATTGCTAATCTCCTTGAGCAAGAAATTAATCTACCATTGCTCCACTCCACCCAGGTGTATATGGGTACTTTGAGGAATCGCCTGCCTGAAAGTGATTTCAATGATCAGGAGTTATTGTACAAGATTTTTAAGTCGGTTGAACATGTATATAGAAGCAGACTTTAAACCACACTTTTTCTAAAAAAAGATATCATTAAATTGTGTATCTTTTAAATACATGGACCAAAATTGAGACATTAATCAATGCCTAAGCAATGGTGGATTTTTTTTACTTAAACCCTGGAAAAAGCATTTATTTAGGTAATGTGAAACAAAAGTAGTTATAAATTAGTGATTTGTTAACTTCATAACTGGATGAAGCATTTTTTAATGCGACACAAAAGTAGTCCCAACATGGCGACTAAATCTGGCCCATTCAATTGTTTTTAAGAATGACCCCTTTGTCAAGAAAAAAATCGGTAGTGTGTTTGCCTGTCTGGTTTACCTGTTGTATTTATAGGTCGATTGTATAAAGTGTTTTGAACCAGAACAGTGCTGGTCTGCCTATCAAACTAATATCACTGAACTGTTCTTTGTGGACGAATGTTTCGTTTGAACCAGAAATTGAATTCCACTTTTCAAACCCGAACTAATTCAGTACCTTCAGCGCTTTGATTATCGCTAGTTTTACATTTGCTTTTATTTATTTGATATTGAAAGTTGGTGTCCTGAACAATGTAACGTAACGCCAGTGTTAACCAGACATTTCCCCAAAAGTATCGAAACATCACCTTTAAAGGGCCCTTAATATATCCCGAAAGGTGTCGAAACATCACCTTTAAAGGGACAATTTATTTAAGTTGTAATGCAGTCATATGAAACAAGGTATAAAATGACAGAGAGCGAGGCAATCCTCATTCTCACGTCATATTGAATTCACTCAATCACTAAGTATATTTACCTTTGTATGTTGAGGCATTAACTAGCCATGTCAATTCTAGAATAGATCATAAAAAGTAGAGAAACAGTGAAAAACGGATCAAATGAATTAATACAACTAAAATATTGGCTTTATATCCTAAAAATTTCCCAAAATAAATATGAAAAAAATCGATATATATTTCGTATTGGATACATTGAACACATTTTTTTTTCAGAGTCCAATATAAAAAAGATATACCTTGTATGTTAATACATACTGAAGGGCCAAAAGTTTCTTTACATGCATATTTTGTCATAATGATATTTTCCCTAATAATTCATTGAAAAATCATCGCTGACACATTTTATTTTGTACGTTTTTATATCTACGTATATTACATTAAGAACATAATTGATGGTTCATGTTAAACTGTATACTATATTTGTGAAACTGATGACTACATGTAAAGTATGTCAAGGTATACTTCAATCTGATTAAAACCCGATCTAAAATGTTACACTCGCATACTCGCTAATTTAGATCTGGCCTTTTCCAAACGAAGGTCACATTCAGGTGACCTTTTCTCATCATAATATTCATGACGAAATTGGTATGATACGTTACTTGTTAACATCGTCTACGTCACGCAATTTGAAATGAGCCGCTCAATCACAGACTGTGAATAATAAGTTGCTGCTGTTAAATAAGCATGCAAACCTTGGTCTAAAAATAGAAATTACGAAATCAAAATGTGTTTCATAGTGTTTTCGTCTAGATGAAAGCTACGCATTGATTGGTCGACCCAAAGTTCATCTCGACGTGACCTTCAACGGAGAAAGAAGAGAGCCTGTACGACAACGCTCTACAGGATATCTGTTTACGGAGAGTGGGTATACTTCAGAAATCAAAATTTAATATGTGTAAAGAAACTTTTAGACCCCAGCATATATGTTTACCATCACTAAACAGTCAGTAATAGACTATATCCGGAATTCAAATAGTTGGGTTTTCCCCTCCGGTTCAAACAAACTTTAAGTTTAACCGTTACTATGAAACATGTGTACAATTAACAAAGAACAATAAGATTTAATCCGTATTTCGTGCTATTTAGTAATAATGTGTAGAAAACTTTGTTTGTACCGGCTGTGCACGGATGGAAAAACCCATAAATTTGAATTCCAAATTAGGTCTATTATTGTTTATTGTATTTCTTATGTTTCACTTAGTCTTTATTTTCATCTTAAATTATTTTATATTGAAATAACTAACATATCACTATTTTATATCAAAGGGAGATAGTAACATACTACATGAAAAGTTTTAGAAAAATACAAATGATTTAACACCAAAACATTGGTTTATCAATGTTAGCCATGCAGAATGATTAATGTGATGTAATGAAAGAACAATATTATGTTTTGTAGTCATTTATTATGGTTTACAAACATATTTTTGTCTGTAAATTAGCATAATGTAAATTCCTCCTTAATAATCATAGGCGGATTCAGGATTTCCACTTACCCGGGGGGCGAAAATGCAGACTGGGGGTCCAGGTTCCGTATTTAAGGGCCCCCTATGAGTCTTGGACAAAGCTATTAGGGGTCCATGGTGACCACCAAGCTCATTTTCAAGGTATTCAGGCACATATACATAACATATTCTATCATATTCCAGTGTATATGATAAAAACATCTAGATATATATCATTTATTTTTTACCGCCGTTGGATCATGTTAAGTCTTAAAAATATTTAGAAGGAATTGTCCTTCACTGTATAAATACTCTCAGTCTTGTTACTTGTTGCATAGCGTGCGAAAAAATGTTGACCTTTTAACTTATATGTTTTTCCTATAAATATCATATTCTATAACAGAAAAAAATCTTTGCTTTGGCAATTATATTGGGGGGCGTACACCGGGTCCGCCCCCCCCCCTTAGATCCACCTATGATAAAAAATTACAAGTCATGAAAATATGCACATTTCTGGATTTCGTTTTTTTAACTTTCATCCATAAATTTACCAATTGAATAGACTAAGATTGAATTTCTAATAGTCAAAGCTTTTCATACTTTTCTTTCATAATTAACAGTGATATACTACACTCTTTTGATGAAAATTGTTTACAATGTCCTCCAAAAGTTTGGGCCTAACACTAAAAAATCGCTATATGAGTTAATACATACATCACTGTTGTTTACATGCATGGTTTCATGTTGATTATATTGGGTTTTGATTAAATGTTATTTGTTTCATTTAAGGAGCCTGTTTTGTTGTATGTTAAATTGATAGACAACATAAAAGGAAATACATCCAAAAATCGTGCAAGATTTCACATGGAAATAAGAAGACATAAATTGACAATGAAATGTAATATTGTAGTCACGGCCTATTGATGAAAAAGTCTTGCAATTTAGTAAAGTAGATAGTTGGTCATAGAGGCAATTAACAACAATTAAATCAACATTTTGCCAATGTCTGCTTCATTTAACCCGAAATTCTCCATTGCATGTTTTAGTCATAATGTCCCACAATGCAACGAGTGGTAAGCACAGGAACCAGAAGCGTTCCAAACGTGCTAAGTTAGTTCGAAAAAATGAGGGTAAGTCATCAGACATCTCCCTTTTAGTTGATATATAGAAGGACCAAAGGGAGGTAACTAGAAAAAAAAATATATTGACACTCAATTCAGTTTGGACGGTGTACAGAAATTAATCTGCCAAGACTCATGTGATACCTTAAAGTGGAAAAGACATTCATCTTTACCATTATGATTTCATGGAAAATCAAGTGTGATAAATGTGATATTCTTGCCCAATTTGAATATTTAATGTCTTTGAATCATCTGACTAAAAATGTAATGTACAAATCTTGAACAATAAAAATATGTGCATAATTTTTTAAAGCGTGTTTCATTGAGTCTAAACTTTTGATGAGCACTGTACATGATTCTTCATATTAAAGGTAGAAAAAGTTAAATATGATATTATCATGGTTGCGAATACATTAATTAATAATTTGTATGCATGTATGAATAAATTATGTAAAACTGTATTAATATTCCATTTCTGCATTGAAGTTTGAAATATTAAACTCATAGAAGGAAAATGATTTATAATCTTTAATATCTTTTTAAAAAATGTGTCAGCGCTAAACAAATCTATGTCCTTCCTTCTTTCTTATAGCTTAAGTTGTTTGCCCAGACCCATTTTATTTCAATTTCATATCAGAGCACTGATAAATATATTTTCACCAACATGTCATCCTAATACATCTATTTTGATAAGTCAGTGCTAAGTTACTCTACCTTCGGGTAAATGATAAAGGACATTTTTTTATTTCTGCAATTATTTAGTTTAATTTAAACATATTTTATTTATATTTAAATAATTATAATGTTATTTGGAAATACATTTGTAATTATTTTGTAAAAACAATAAGCTTCCGGGGACCAATTATCGAAAGGTACCATTTATCGAAAAAATAGTTATCTCTGTAAATTACCCTGAGGCAAATTGTATTTTTTTGAGGAAATGATGTTTACACTCATTTTCAATAAGCGGGTGCAAGTGGTGCCGCCTGTCTATTCTTTGTCCCTTACGATATAAAGTTTGGATAATCAGCCTAAAATATGCTATAGCAGTAGACCTTCAACTGCATGGTTTATAAAAAGTATTATCTCATCAAATTTGCGAAAATTTCAATGAATAAAGTTGATTTTTGACATGTTCGTTACTGTCGCCGATCAATACGCTTTGTCTATAAACAGGCGTAGAAATTAAACAAAGCAATTTAGTTCAATATTGTTAAGGTTAGTAACTGAAAGCTTATAGTCATAAGTCAAATGTATTTCCCAACAACTTTCGATTGTTAATTGACTTTCAGCCTCATTAAAAGTCTGGTTTTTAGAAATCAAATTTTCCGGAAATGTTCGTTACTAAGTTTTTACATGGCAGCATTTCAAAGAATAACACATCAAATTGTATCGGTTTGATTATTTTCATAGACGTTAGTTTTATAGTATTACATAATGCTTCAATTCTTGTTAAGAATTTAAGTATTTTAGACAATTTACAAGTTTGAAGTTATTACTCACCCTAAATTGACTTTTAATTGACATGTTCGTTACCTTAAGTTTCTAAAATACCATACTTTTAAAAAGACATTAAATTACCTTGAAATGAGTAATGCTGCGTATTATCTCAAAAGAACATGTTTCTTTTGAAATTACTGAAGGATAATCAAGTATAAGCTCCTAATTTGAAGTGTCCGTTACTGACATGTTCGTGACTGAAATTTTCATACTGTGTGTTTTTGGCGGTTTACGTTCAGTTTTTAAATCTCTTTGTACATGATTTCATTAAATTTGACGATATCACTCCCGATAAAGCTTACAGAGAAGGTCAACTGCCGCTTTATAGAAATTAAAAGGAGATCTCGCAATACGGCAGTAAGGTTATTTTCTTTACGCCATACATTTGCTTAAATTGTTTTTCTCATATTTTGATTTGCTAAATCATTTGACATTGGAGTGAACTTTGAATATATAGTATGTTTAATGGGATGCATAGTATAGGTTCAAAATATAAGCCATGACATAAGTATGACATGTTCGTTACGACAATGTAACGAACATGTCAGCAACATTAACGATTCACCGTACCAGTCTAACATAAAATTAAGTTGTTTCTTCAATTAAAGTATATAATTCGTTCCTTATTTTTACTTTTTACCAATATCTAAAGTTAGCTTAAGCATGGTTTCTTTTGAAATCGTATTTATTATACGACAACTTCATTTCGTTTTATATTTTTGTAAGCCCAACCAATTAAATTGTCTCATCCTGTCTTTAGTCAGTCTCAGAAAAATGTATCGGAGAGTAAAACTAGAAGGGAAATAATTACACGTCTTAGCAGAGTAAAAATCCTATTCACGGCAGTACTCTATTTGCAGTGATACAAGATTAGTAACGGACATTTCATGTTTTTTTTTATTTTCTTGTGAAATCAAGGGCAGGAATTAAGAAATATAAATCGTCGATGGCTTAAACAGAGCAAAAGCTATGCGAACCTATATATAGAAAGATTGCGAAAACAAATTACATACTTTTGGTAACGAACATTTCGGCGACATTTTGGTAGCATTTTTGAAAAAAATCTTGTGAAAAATCCCATATAAGAGTAATTCTTCAATCACACACTATCCTTTTAAGGTTCCAGTGTAATATTTAAATGGAATTATAAACATGGAATATCCAGACATCAAATTATGATTTATTATACTCATATCGATTACAATTTTCTTTGAACCAGATTGTACTGAGTTTGATCTAGCATATGACAATTGAATATTATTAGTCAGTACGAATATCTTTCTTAATTTTCTGAAGATTGACACTTTGTTTATATTAGGGAAAATTCTTAAATGTGTAATATACCAACTATTTATGGTAAGCGACCATTGAAAGTTAGCATAACGAACATTTCATGGCAAATTTGTACCCCTAACAGTCGTACTTCAAATAAGCATATGACAACAATTACTGATGTCATGATCAAAATATTTCAGAAAGTTGCAGTTTACAGGTTATATTCGTCGATTAAAATGCTAAATTAAGAATTCTAGAACACTGATTTTCCTGTCTTTCATACCCCCAAAATGCACCCGCTTATTGAAAATGAATGTTTGTTAAAGTGAAATTATATTAAGTGTATACAAATGTGAAAATAAAAAAATCTAACAGTGTCACATTAGGATTTTGTTCTTATCATCTGACTAAAAAGGGATCAGTGTTGATAAAAAATTATCAAAACAAATGTTGCGTCAAGGTTGGTTTTTCTTCTGTGATGTTTTTTTTAAATATTTCGACATTTTGTTATGGAATAACATGAAGCATCCAGTCCTTTTCATTAGTAACCAGTTTACAAATTTAGTCAGTGGATCAAGTCCACCTAAATCGCTATGGGTTCAGTAACTTTAAGAATGTGAGTGGTCAGGCGGTCCACCAACTGTTTACAGCCAACATTATTCTAAATCAAAATATAAATGATACTTGCTTTTAAAAAATCATTGTTTAAAAAAAATCATATTTGTTATTCAAAACACATGTTAGATTTTTTTTAAAAGTTCAGTTTTTTAATCATATTTGTTATTAGAAAAGTCGTTCTTGTTATTGAAAAAAAAATTTTTTTATTAAAAAATCATATTTGTTATTGAAAAAATCATACTTGTTAAAAAAATCATGTTTGTTTTAAAAGAATTGTGTTTGTTTTTAAAATCATATTTGTTATTAAAATTCATACCGGTATTTGTTATAATATTGTTTATTCTATGTTAATTTATAAGGCTAAATCTTTTAAATGGACTACTTTTTTTGGTCCAGAAAACTTTCATTTTGTCCTGTAAAAAATACAATTTAAAGCAGCAGAGTTTAACTGACAGTTGAAAAATAATAATGACATGATCCTACTGAATACCACTTAGTGCTACTTAACAGTATTTTAGTTATGATTAAAGCACATTTAATTGGTTGGAAAGTATTATAAGTATAGAATAAAAGAATTTAGTATGTCATTAAACGATTGTTTTGAAAGGAAATGAGTTCTAAAAGTAATTTTTATAGTTTAACTACAAAATGTAGAAGCTTTACTTCCCAAAAGCTTTCTTTAGCTCATGCAATTTTGTCCAAAGCAACTTTTGGGCTAGCCAGATCTGTGTTGAATAATATTTCAAAATCTAAATAAAAATAATTAATAAATTAGTAAATAATAAATAGACCCATCTACTCATTTTGAAATTTCTAAGTCGTATTGCTGCTTGCATAATATTTTGTAGGTCAGCCTAATGAATACAATATCTTTTGTATTTTTATTTTTCAGTCTTAGACAGGACGAGGCTATCTATCGCTGGGTATATCGCGGGTATCATGGCTTTGTGTGGGTTGATCTATTTCTTGTACAGAAATCAAATCAAGCCCCTAACAGCATCCGATGTGTTCATCAGTGCTCCTGAAGGCAAAATCACTCAAGATGAATTACGGCATGTGTTCGAAGAGACAAGAAAAACAGTGGTTCATCCACAATCGTTTGATCCAATGGTTATACCAATCAGTCGTAATAGTTCCTTTGATTACAAAGCTGCGATGAAGAAATTGAACGACGCTAAAGTTGACCAGGATGACCCAAGATTGATTAAACTAATACGTGATTATTACATAGAACCACCCAGTACTGAGCCATATAATCTACTGAATCCTGAAAGATTGGAATATTCTAACGGACAGACGCCATTTGTTGACAGTCGTTTAAATTACATGGCAAGTTGATCATTTAAAGTTTATTGATTAATGTAACTAGTTTCCAGGCTTGACGTGAATTTTTGTTGTAGATTGCCCAGTGGGACAACAAGCTTTATTTATTTGCCCGCACCAAATGTTTGCTCGCAGTAGCAAGTGCCCTGAACCCAATTATAGGTCTTCAGGGGCCATGGAACAACCATTATTTAGCCATGGTTCATTTTGGTGTTATTTATTTCTACTTACTAGATAAAAATCTATTTACCTAGAAATAAATATTATTGAGTAATTTCAGACGCATGTATTGCTTAAATTGTTGAAAATTTGAATGAGAAGACAGAACTTTTCCTTAAAAAGTTATTCAGCTAGTTAATGGATATTATCTTAAGTAATGATAACAAAGGAATGATTTAGCTGTTTACTAGGTGCATACTTCAGTCAGTGTCTGACAACTGCTGTTCATGATTAAGAATAAGTGGTAGAAGGGAGAACGGCCATAGACATTTTTTCTTGACCCAAACTCCATTAAAATCTGTCATGTCTAGGAATCGTACCCTCGTCCCCTCGATTAGTAGACTTGCGTTTAATATCTGTATTTTATTTCTTTTACCAGGAAGGTGGGTTTTATATTGAGTGCGGAGCATTGAATGGTGAGAAGGGATCCAATACATTGTTCTTCGAAAAAGTTAGAAAATGGAATGGTTTATTAATCGAAGCTGACCCCGACACGTATGCCGATCTTAAATCTAAACATCGAAAAGCTTTCACCATGAATGCTTGTCTTAACCCTAAACCATATCCTGCTGTGGTACGTAACTTTTCAACTGTTTCGTAGCTTTGTGTAGACCTAATAAACCGGATATTTTCAACTCACAACCCATCTATCCCTGTGGGTAATAGTCTTTGAATTTAGCCGTTGGACAATAGACCGAGTCACCATGACTGATGTCGGTCCAGTGACTTTTAGAATTTAAGTGGTTCAATGGTCCACCAACCAAAATCACTCACTTTATACTGAAATCTTTCAAATTTATACTGAAATCACTCAAGTTGTGCTGAAAGTTTTACAAAATCACTAAAGTTTTGCTGTCCCCCCCCCCTGAAATCACTCAAATTGTACTGAAATCACTCAAGTTTTACTGAAATCAAGCGAGTTTTGCTGAAAATTTTACGGTTTAAGTAACTCGAGCTTTCTGAAATTTTACTGAAACCAATCAAGTATTACTGAATTTTACACTGAAATAACTCAGGGTTTACTGAAATTTAGTACTGAAATCACTTAAGTCTGCTAACATTTTACTGAAATCACTCAAGTTTTGATGAAAACTCTACTGAAATCACTAATATTTTAATGGTTGTTTTTTCTAGATGACATTCAATAGAGCATTTAATCGTGGTCGTGTTGTACATGATGATGATGCTAGGAAGTGGATCAAAAATCAACATATAGCCAAAGATGAGATACAGGTTCAATGTTTTCCGCTGTATTCAATACTTCTAGCGTTGAATCAACTTACCGTAGATTTCTTTAGTTTGGACGTCGAAGGTGAGGAATACAATGTACTTCAAACCATTCCATTTGATAAAGTTAACATCAAAATGATGACTGTTGAGTTTGTTCACGATAAAGTGTCCTCGTCCTCTTTGAAAACATTTGTTGAAAGAAAAGGATATAAATCGATGCTTCAAGTTTCTCGTTGGGACGGTGGTGTAAATGATATTATATTTAGGAAGAAAGGATTATCGCATTAATGAAGTAAAGGTCAAGGTTATGTATATATACACGTACATACATGTAAAATGTTGAAGGGGTGATATTCACATAGCGTCTTAGATGAGTTGTTATTATTTTTACGTAAAAGGTATATGTCTATATCTTTTTATTGTTAAATTGACAAAGTTACTACCTAAGTTTTTTTTGAAAATATGCTGCAATGGTTTGTAGGAAATGGGGGTTGAGATGCTTAGTCCTCCTTCAATATTTTTTAAGTAAATGTGAATTAAACTTTACCTGACTGAGGAAATGGTCTTTATTTCCATCCTGTCTAACAAAGTTGTCTCTACAAAATAAAGTAAACTCCACTCCTCATCTAAAAATGCTTCAAACATCACTGCAAATAGACAATTTTAATGAGAAAATTACAATAAGCAATGATATTGCAGGATTCAACCCTTAAGTATTTAGATCTAGAGTAAACCCTTGTCAATCCTGAGGAGATTCCTCTTTAACTTAACGGATTCCTCCAAGCAACTGATAAGGGACCTTAGTCAGTTATTTCTCTTTGTATACTCTTCAAATAGGTGGGGCAAATTAGTTAGGTTACTCGGTTTTATCCTTACTTTTCAATGTCAGTTTGCCAAAAATAATCTTAAATAACTTTTTTGTAAATCGTTTAATAAGTTTTAAATTCAAGCTAAGTATTTTTAGGGTAAAGAACTATCTAAATTATATCACTTGTGTTAATATCTTGATAAACAAGAAAGGAATTAGAGAAAATATTTTGTTATCCTTACAGCCGCGGCCTTGGCGTACTGGTTAGCATGTCTGACTTCGAATCTGGAGATCGCGGGTTCGAGCCCAGTTGCGGTAGGTCATACCCTATACATGAGTTGTCAGCCTCGTGGTAGGACAAGTTAGTACTAGTGATAGAAAAATGTCCAGGAAACCTATAGTAGGAAGAGCTGACCGTCGTGTATATGACCTAAATATGTGTTGAATACGACGTAAAAAACCAAAAACAACAAACTTGTTATCCTAACATAGGACTTCAAGGATAAAATCTAAGGATTCCAACTGTAAGGACCAACTTACCAATTGGATTGCTTCAAATTTTATCAAGGAAAGATAACTGACTAAAGTTCCTTATTAAATACAGGTTTGCTTTCACAAATTGTGATAAACAATTCATGAAAACTCAATTTTTTAAGACTTGTGGATTTATGAAGGAATATTTAGCTTAGCCTCTCTGGGACTCCTTCCATGTTTTAGGGATCTTTAGAACCCAAGGACACTGTTTTTGAGTTTAGGCAATATCCTCTTTTGATGTTTTGTGAACGTCACCCTTAATTTATTAATCAATATTTACTGTTAACAACGCATTTATCTACATTTTTATGTAATAACTTTACTAAACACAGATGTATCATGAATTTTATTCAACGCTCAGTAGCCCATTGTTAAACCCCACTGATTTAAATACTCAATATTTTTCCTCCAAAAATAAATATGAATATCTATTTTTATGGATAGTGAGTACAAAAGTACTGCAGCAAGTCTTTATGTACGAGAATTATTGAACTAGTACAGAGTATTTAAATCAGTGGCATTTATGTATTTGCCATTGTCACATTTGGCCATGTCATATTTTTCCATCATTAATATAGTGTGACCTTTTATTTACATTTGGCGATATCCATAATATGATAGTCATTACTTGTGCCATGTTGTGTCATTCTAAAATCTTAGCTTTAATTTTATTGTGTGAAAAATTCATAATAGTGAAATTACTCAGGTCAGTAAAAATCCTGTGTTAAAAGAATGATCTGAAAAAGTTATGTGAGGTACATGTAGGCTCAACGTCATATTTAGTTAGGTTTTTTTCAAAATGGAGCCAATTGTGAGTTTCACTTTTTGTATTTTTGTTAATATTCCTGAGCCAATTGTGAGTTTCACTTTTTGTACTTTAGTTAATATTCCTGAAGGTAAAATTGAGTCATTAACTTTGGTAAAACGCTGGATTTTTTGTGTTTGAAACAAATAAAAATTTTACACAAAAAATATCCATAGTCTGTTAGATTTGCTAGGTAGGGTTTGGTTGCCCCTAAGCACAAGATTTTGTAGCTCATATTTTATATATACATGTAGTGGTTAGATGAAATTAAGCTGTTAATGCAGTTAAGCGTAACACGGGCGGGTGGGCGGTCGGGCATCCGGTGTCATTAACAATTGCATTAAAGTTTTCAATTCAGCATATATTTCTTCCATTTATTGTCAAATCTTTGTGAAACTTCATACAATGATAACATACCATGTGATGAACAGAATTAGAAAGTAATCACAACTCTACCTGGCTTAATTATGAATTATTTTCCTTCGTAATTTTTGCGTTAAAGATTATAAATCCTGCTTTAATGTGGTTTCCTCATTACATTTCTTGCTTTACTCCTAGCTTTAATAATTGCAACTCTGTTTATGATTCCATAATAAACATTTATTTTGAAAATGCTATGAACAGTAAAGTTTCACTATAAGGACCACATGGGTCATAGCAAATTCATGTGAAAATTTAGTTTTGAGTAAACAGGTACGCAGAAAGTCTACGAAGAAAACTGGTTGAGAAAATTTTGGGTTTTGTTTATGGAATCGTTTACTGTCATGATGTAGAGCTTTGTTGTGTTGAAAAAGTATTAAACCTGTGTCGTTAGTGCAGTTGGTAGCCTGCCTGGATTTTGAATTGCTTATACAACTCAATGTTAACTTGCCACCACTGATGTAGGGGCCAATATTGACCCCAAGGGGCATAATTTGAACAGTCTTTGTTATGTACCTATAGGGGATGTTACATACAAAATTTGGTGCCTGAAGGTTTTTATGTTTTTTTACTAGATTTTTAAGAAGTTGATGATCATGTACTATAGTATACACACACACTAACAAGACACACCTTACAATTGCTCACTTTGTGAACTTTGTGCTCAGGTGAGCGAATAAAACAACAAAAAATTTGTAAGAAATTTCCTTCATTTATTTCTGTAACAATGTTTTCACAATTATCTTCAAAGCCAACAAAATGAATTATTTTACATGCAATATTATAACATAAAAACATGATGGATGGGGGTTTACTCTGAACAACAACAACAACAACAACATGGTCACATGATTCACAACTTGATAAAATGACTAACAAAATCACGGTGTGGAACCAACATGACTTCATCTAAGCATCATTTACCATAAATGGGAAGTTGGTCACTCGACTAAGGTAGGTTTTGCTTATTTTGAACTTATTTGTCTTACAGTAAAGACTAAACGTTAATACAAATTGTAAATTTCATTGATTGTTTTCAGTAAAACAATTATTTTGGATATACACATATATTTTAAATTGATGATTAAATGAAAACAAATTTCTGTATTGCATCGCATTCAAAATATTCAGCATCTGATATCCCAGTCTTCGAAACCAAATTCAATGTAATTTTTTTCTAAAACATAGATTTTAAGCCACTTTGGTTGTGTCAACTACAAAAAGTACCATAAGCAAAACTAAAAAGCATTTCAAAATAAATGGTAATGAAATTTTTAATAAAACTATGTAGTAGGCTTACAAAGTGAAAACGTCTCCAAAGTTTCAGTGGGTACTGTATTTTCTCAACAACATGTGCATAAAACCTCTGCTTTCCAAATATAATTGCAGGAGAAAATGTTTTTCTGGAAAATTTAGCTGTTTGGCAAAATTTGGGAAACTAATGTCCGATCAAAAGAAAATACCGGTATTCAAAAAACTTACTTTCTATTTTTGGTAAAAGATGCAAAAAATGAAGTCAGATGGGTTCATCACTGTGAAAATATACAAACAATCATTATTGGCCAACATTTCATTGTCCAATTTTATGAAGTAATCACATATTGAAGATAATAAACATAAAATTACTAATCATTGTAAAAAAATGCATATCACCATTATAAATTAAGTATTCAAAAAAATTAGTTCCATTTTATTGTGTGCACTTTTGGTCTAAATAATTAAATTGAAAAAAAATTAACAATTAATAGTTAGTCCCTCATAACCAACCTACCCTCACAACATCACCAATTAAACTTGCTGGTCATACACAGTGTAATCGAAAATAACCCTTACACTTTATAGTCCAACAGAATTAACCAGAGCTGGACCATTATGCAAGAATATATTGCAACCTACCCTCACAACATCACCAATTAAACTTGCTGGTCATACACAGTGTAATCGAAAATAACCCTTACACTTTATAGTCCAACAGAATTAACCAGAGCTGGACCATTATGCAAGAATATATTAAACTCAATATTTACAGTCTATTTTTGTCTTCCTTTGTAAATTGCGCTTTATCGGAATCTTTCGACAAAATACACGTACTGAACAATTAATTTTGTTTTCGTACGAATTAATACTAAATAACATGCCACTTTTAATAAATTGATTTATAGTCACATCGGTTGTTATAAACAAGTGTATAACCGTATACATGCATACGGAAACTCACGATTTAATGTAAGTGAAGTGTGTAATTATTATAATTAGGTAGTTCAAGCTCAGGTTAATTCTGTTGGACTATACCAAGGTGGCAAGTACACTCAGAATACTTAGCTGCCCTCAACCTAAGATACTTTTAATAAATTGATTTCATTTATGAAAGGTTATGGTTATTTGAAATAAGCTATAGACCAACAATATCAATCTGAGCTTGACATTTATTCAAGAATATATTATACACCGAATTCATAGTCTACATTTGGCTTCATCGATAAATCTCGAATGATTGTAGTTTTTCATTGAATCACAATGGCCGTCATTTTCTTAATTCAATTAAAGTTATTCAATTTATTAGAAATTTCTTGTATGAATTAAAAAATACAGCACAGTAATACAAATGTACATTTGAAACTACTTCAGATATTTTAACATTGTTTATTTAATTTTTAGTTAAATTATGCTTGATAATCATTACAATGGGCCACATGTTTTAGTAAATCACTTAGAATTTTTAGGTCCAGTTAACAAACATACTGTCGAGTAAAAAATTCATTCCAGTGAAAATGAAAATTGGTCGTAAAGACTGGGTATGAGCCTCATTTGATTATGAAAAAATAGAGACAGGCATCATCATAATTATGCTTTTCTCTTAATGCTCAAGCGGTGTTTTTTCTGATAATGATTTTTTACAAGTTCTGTAATGAAATAAATATACAAGATGATGAAATAATGACTGAGACCAAAGTTTTTTTATATCATGCATTCTTACTTCCAATTACAATTTAGAAAATATTATTTATATAAAACATGAATTAGCTTCAAGATTAATACTCTCCTATGCATCAGTTCAAATGTTTCACTCATTCACTTTCTACCTCTGCTAAAAGACTATGTGCAAACTGATATTTCTAATTTCAGAACAGAACAGAACAAACCTTTATTTTAAAATGATACATGAGCAAGACATAATGTATCACTGATCTTTCAATTGTAAACATAAGGCATATTCAACTTAAATACAAAGCAATGCCATGCAAAATATGACGTTCTACGAGGTTGCATTTGTCATTAGTATGATCAAACCAAATAAGGCATTGTTTCCCTGTCTATTAATACTTTCTATATATTTCAGTCAGGTAATCGTTTCAACCAATGAAAATGCGTATATAAAGATTTTCGGTTAAATAGGAACTTGGTGAATTTCATTGGTTATTCAAAGTAAAGCACTAAAAGTCAATATCATAAATCTACACTCAATAAAGCAGCGGTGTGAAGTAACGGTAGAATATTCACTTAGCTGTGAAGGAAACATACAAGGATTAAAGGTAAATTTCAATCCCAATTATGGGCTTCTCCAAGTTTTTTTTACCTGTTGAAATTTACCAAAGTATCTCCTTTTTTGTTCAATATAGAGTTACCAATGGCTTACCACGATCATTATAAATCATTTTGTGCTATTGGTAAAATTTATTCAACAGTCAGTGACACATCTACAAACCCTGCTGATTTAAATATTCAATGAGTTTGCAATGAAATGATTTCATCTTTTAGTGACACATATACACGGGTGAAAGTTTTCAATATTAACCCTTTTGATTTAAATACTTAATGAGTTTGCAATGAAATGTATTATTATTCAATAAAAATATAATGGTGAATTATAAAATCTTACATTTTTGTAAGAGCAAAATACAAAAATTCACAAGTACCTCAGTTTACAAGACAAATGACATCTTAGAGAAGAAATGATGTCACATTATATTTGAGTTAAAATATCTCTAACAGAATGCAGAAAACCATGAAAGAAACCAGAGACATAGATAACAGTATCTAGGTCTCTGAAGAAACAGAATATTTGTCGATTTTGAAGTAAGATCTTTTTGTTAGTTCAACTCATGAACTCAGAAAATGGCATTTTCACTCATTGAAATGCCACCCTTGCAAAAATGTTTTCTGGGTTCACTCAATGAAATAAGAATAGATCTTACACCAAAGTTAATGAAAATTTTCTATAACATATTAACATTATACATTAGAACAACAAAGACGTTGACAGACAAAAACAATGGACAGTGCAAAAAAAGTCTAAATGTAAATAACACTCGACTATTCAGCATCAAACAATGATATGCTACACATTTGAGATAAAAGAATATAAGAGATAGTAGATATTTTTACTATAGGAGCAGTGGTCCAGTGGTAGGACCCATGCTTAAGGGTCTTGATAAGAGGTCTTGCTTTCCATCCCTACTAGGGGCACAGCTAATTTCATTGAGCAAGAAATTATCCAGCAGTTGTTCCACTCCTCACTGGTGTAAATGGGTATTGTGAGGGATCACCTGCCTGAAGGTGATTTCAGTGATCAGAAGTCATTGTCACAGGGTAAGAAAAATATGCAGCCTGACTGGGTTTCAAACCCAGGACCTCTTGCTAACAGGGCCAGTGCTCTCCCAACTGAGCTATTCGGCCGCTAACATATCCTTGTTCCCATCATGTGAACAGGTAAGAGCCGTGACATTATCAACCAAGGATGTAAAGTGGGCTGAACAATAACTTAGCCAAAGGTCACACTAGATCTATGCAACTTGGAATTTGACCTTTAATGGTAACCTGTAAACATGTATGAAATATCAATTCAATCTCTAGTGGATTCAAAGAAAAAATGTTTCACAAAAAAAATTTACCAGAAATAACTTGACCAGAATAAAAGGGCCATAATTCAGTCATAACACATGCTAGAGTTATGCAACTTGGTATTTGACCTTCACCAAAACCCCTTACACATGTAAGAAGATTTTAGTAAATCTCTTAGGATATAAAGCTGTTACACACCTAAAAAACTTAACCAAGAAGTGTTTTAGTCGACACCAATGCACAACTGAGTAGAATAGCCCCACTTTTCTCAGAAACCATCAAGCAAAAAAGGGATGTAGACTATTTTTGCCATGAACAATCAAAACAAAACACAGGAATGTAGTACGAAGCATACAATATGCATAAATAAAACATGGTATAAGGAATGAGTAATTTTTTTCTGGAAAAAATAAAACTTTTAATTGTATACATGTGTACAAAAAGTGTATATACATGTATTTATTTAACATGTGAGTATTTTTCATATAAATGTGTGAATCAAAGATTAATATGAACAAGAAAAGTCAATGGACAGCACTCTTATCTATTCAATGTAATTGAGAGTACACAATACACAAAAGATACAAACAGTCATCCAGTAATTAAATATATATCAACATAAATACAAAATAATAATTACCAGTAAAATTAAGGGCTGCAACGATTCAATTCCATACAATGAAAATTGATTGCCAGGGCATCAATTCAATTTGGAACACACTAGTTTTATGTTCTTGTAATATTCATCCGAAGGGAAGAAATACCATATACCGGTACATGTATTTAGTATGAAATTTGATACCGGCCATTAAACTTGTCTATAAAAGTCATAAGGATTTAAGACTTTTAGTTACATTGATAAACTAGTGATAAATAAATCATAATGAAAGTTTATTTGCTTTAATGATCTAATTCTGAAACAAATGTTACAAATTAAGGTAACATTTTCATTTTATCACAAGAAATGTAATGTGGAAACCACATTAAAGCCAGATTTAAAATCTTTAAAACAAAAATTAGAATGGGAAATAATCCATAAAAAAGATAGGTAGAGTTGTGGTTAATTTCTAATTCTGTTTATCACATGGTATGTTATCATTGTATGAAGTTTCATGAAGATCTGACGATAAATGGCAAAAATATATGCTAAATTGAAAACTTTAACTCAATTGTTAATGACACCGGACGCCCGCCTGACCCACCGCCTGCCCGTGTTTCAGCAAAGTATATGTCAAATTTTTTGTTGAAAAAAAAAATCCGGCTAATAAAAGTTAGTTCTAAACTCTAATAAATGTATTATTGTACATTTATAATGATCTTTACTATCAAATGAATTGAATAGAAAAATATCGAATGGAAAGAAAAAATTCAAATCGCTTGGAATCAACTTTCTAGTGAATAGTTGCAGCCCTAGTAAAATTGTGACCAGAATATTTCTATACAAATGAGGTATAATATCTACAACTTTATAGAAAAAAATCATAACCTTGTAAATCATACAGTAAACATAACATGCAATACTGGCTTAACAATGCCACAGTATGAACCAAAGACAGTCAGCACTGTCTCCAACCTATGACAATATACGGGAACTGGACATTTGCACCTAAAACAAAATCAAAGCGCCAATAGCGCTGTCAGACATGGGGTTTTGGTAGAGTATATGACCATATACAACTCATCGAAGCGTTACAAGGAACCTTTACCTTACATATACCAGATAAGATATACTCGTGCTTCTTATTGTCCGCTTGTTAACGCGTGATGCGGACTATATTAATTGCAGTGGTAATTATCCCTTTATTTGCGCGCACACAACCGAATGTAATCGTCTGCAACAAATTTTGATGAGGATTTGCCACAGTCCACTACTAAACATGGGGAAACCCCATGTAAAGCCTATAAAATTAAAGTAGTTATCTAAATGAAATACTGTAATTTGACTAGTATAATACGCACCTTTTTACTTCCAAATCTGGCTTCATTCACATAACTCTAGCTAGCCATACCATTAGCTTGTTTGAAGCAGACCATTCTGTAGGAAGAATTAGGTAAGGATAAAAAGTTCTTGCCTTGCCGAACAGGTCTTATGTTTCTTTTATTCTAACATTGGTTAGTGTTGTTTTCAAGATTATAATTAAATATTAAAATACATAATGATTGCTACACATATTTCTTATAAATTTATCAGATAAAAAATGTTAATTTGAATAGAGAAAATACTCAATTTTACATTATATGATGTGTGAAACAATCAGCCAACATAAGAATTAAAAATTTCAATACACAAGCTTGACAGGTATCAATTGCTTGTTTCTTTTAAAAGGTTACATGTTGACAGTTAATTTAAGTAAAGAAAGTCAGGTGATGACAGTTAATTAGCATGGGCTGTAGCAGCCTAAATTTTTGGCATGTTTCTTGACACAGTAAAAATTATGGGATCCAATCAACTTTTGATTTCACAAAAAAATCAGCCAAAACTTTATTTCTTCAGATTCTGCTCAATTTTTCAAGGTGTTATCTACATGAGTGTGTTATTATACATGTCAAATTACAGTAAGAGCTTCACTGCTTTGATTTTACCCCAATCATTGGAACACAAAGGTTGCTCATTAGTTCAAGTTCATGTAAGAAGTACAATTTAAAATAGAGATAGTATGTAACATGTATGACTTGTTTACATTAAAAAATTACAAATACTACAACACAAACATAGGGGAATTGAAGGGCCCAGCCCCTACCTTTACAATTTATAAATAACACAGTAAAACATCACATAGAATACAAACATAATTGTGTCAAAGCCCTGACAGTGGAATTAATTCTCACTGAGCATAATCTATACTGACTTAACAAAGACCCGAATATGTTTGCAAATCTGGAAATCTTGTTACCTTATCTTTTATTTTCATCCTATTCCATCCAAAATTTTATCAAATGTATACCAACAAATGGGCATAACATCAGAAAATTTCCATCCAGATCAATTAGAAATATGTTTAATTCTAAGTCAAAAGCAACAATTCCCACAATTGCCAGAGGGAAAATCCTACCGGGTTCGCAAACATATCCTGAACTGTGTTACTGGAAAAAGAAATTCTTACGCCCACCCAGAGAAGGGCGATAGTCCATAGTTGTACAAAAACAATATTAAAAAAGAACAAATCATACTTATAATTATGAAAAAAAAATCAGTTGGTAATAAGTACAAATTCTTGTAAAACAAACAGAAAAAAATCTATCTAAAATATTGAATAAAACATAATGCAATTCTGACTCCTTAGCATAATAAGAGGTTCTATAAAAAGTTGGAAAAATTATTCTAACAAGATATTTTTGTCACCTTTTTTGAAATAGAAAAAAACTTTTTTCAAAAAGAAAAAAAACTGTCTAAAATATTGACTAAAACGTAATGGAATTCAAACTTCTTAGCATAATAAGCACTTCTATAAAAAGTTGGAAAAATTATCTTTTTTGTCACATTTTTTAAAATCTGCCCTTCAATTTCTTTTATTTTATAAATATACATGTATATTTTTATTGTATATAAGAACTTCATATTCAATTTGACCTAAGACATAAGAATTGACATAAGAATTTAAAAAAAATACACAAAATTTTTCCATCCAAAAATAACAACATTAAAATTTTTTTTTAATCACCATCAAAATAGTAGTAAAATAATTTAAGATAAATAAATAACACAATATGACATCACAACACAAAAAACAAGTTAAGTAAAACAGGGGCTTGTTCCACAAGGAAATGGCTACATAAGAATATAAAGCAATTGCCTTGTGGAACGAGCCCTAGGACTGTCACAATTATCCCATTACTTTGACAACAATTTCGATATGAAATCAACTTCAATTCCTGGAATCAGTAAATCATTCTTTTATATAAGATCACTATATGAAGTATAAATCAACTAGGGCTGTCACGATACCCCAGAAGCGTATCCGAATATACTGCAATACGCTGGCATTGTATCGCGATATGTACCATGATATATTATGGGCTTTTAGATTTGTTGTGCCTCTACTGAATTTACAAAAACATTGCAAGTCTTACATGCAGCTACTGATAAAATCTAGCCTCTATAAATATTTACCGTCATTTAGGAATGTGACATGCCCCAATTGGTTAATTTCTAGTAACGTAAGGTTAGATGGAATGAACAATGGAAAAACTGACGTTTCACTATTTATATTTTGCGAAGGGAAGCATTTTCCAATGAAATAAAAAATATCACCAAATAACGGTATGTTAAAATCGTACCGCGGTATGTATTGCTACAGCTGCGTATTGCAATATACCAGTATATCGTGACAGCCCTAAAATCAACCATTTATAAACTGTATATGCTTTAAATGCAAGGGGTATTAATTGATTTCAAATACATGATGGTTTCGGGCGTTTTCATTAAAAAAAGTTGTAAATAGAAAAAAGTAATTGGACCAGTTAAACCCATTCACAGGCTTTTTAAATCAGTTTTATACTGCAATCCATACCCAAACCATTTAACTAAACATGTTAGCTGTCATTATTAATCAGTTGAATCTCCATCCTCATATTCTCATACCCAAACCAATTTGACCCCTAATAATATAGGTAAACACGGGGCTGGAATTTAACAAATAATTAGACTTACAAGTGTTTGTAAGTTGATTCTATTTTAACTTGCAAAATGAAAACATCACTAACGTTATTGTAGGATAGACAGAATATCAAACATTTTCTTAGAGTGAATCTTTAATTATTATTATAGATGAATGTCTCATTAATTTAGACAGTAATATTTTTTAGCGTCAATTTCAACTTGCGAAAATTTGCGAGTTAAAATAAAAAGTTTCTCGCAAATTTCAAAATCCACTGGAACTTTGCGAGTATGCGAGCTTAAATTCCAGCCCTGGTAAACAGTAATTGCTGTAAAAACTAACAAAATGGCTGACCATAAACTGATCCTAATTAATTTCCAGCAAACAACAAATTTTCAGTACAAAGTAATCCTGACAGCCCCATTAACAACCACATTAAAAACAATGCTAATCCAAGATGGCTGCCATCAGCTTTTCGCATCATCACGTGTAGATGGATCTTTAACGGTGTGACTGAGATTGTTACGTAACCTTGGAGACTGTGAATGAAGTTTACGAAAAAGTTCTTTGAATTTATTCTGTGGAAATAGTGATTCAATGACACCTTCTAGAATCACGTAGACTAAGCGGCGATTTAAACTACGATACTGGAACATTTCAAATACCCTAGTAACCCCTATACGCACTGTATCGGTGCCGAGAAAGTGTCTCAACTCATCTGAAAGATAGAAAATGATGCATTATCATTAACAATTTATAAATGAATCATTATCCATCAGGAAACTATTTCGAAACATTTGTTAATGATTCGTCAATTCATAAATTACTTAATAAGGTATATGAAGAAGTTCCTGACCTTGTGGAAGGGTAGATGAGTACTGGTTTTAGACAAAGGTCCAGAAAAGCTAGGTTAGGTTATCTGGACGCCATAAAATAACCAAATTGTTTTAAAACCCTGTTTAACCCAGTATAAATAAATAAATAAACATTAATCTTATCATTACAAAATTTACACACAGTATTACCACTGCAGAGCGGCTCTCTACAGAAAAAATCCTTTCCAGTTTCCACAACAATTGTTTTTTATATTTCCCTCAAGCAAGATTTTAATTGAAATTCACCTCTGCAGAGCAACAACCTCTAAACAGCAACATGCTTTAGTCTCTCCCATTGGGTGTTGTACAAGAGAAAATGTACTGTACAGTTTTGTAATATTGTAATATTCTGTTAGTCATAAATGTGTGGTTTTTGCCATGAATATTGCCGTAGCTGTGTGTCAAATAAAGATGAAATAGCTAATAATGGCAGTCAGAATTTTTGTTGATTTTTTTAATTTTAATTTTTTACAAATCAGTAAGTGCATGCTTAAGGTACACAACACACAAAAAAACCAAGAAAAAATACTGAAAGCAAGCAAGACAGACATATACATGTGTTAATTTGTTAAAACATGGCTTTAATATATACTAATTTATAGTAGCTCGATTGTAAAATAAGTTGAAGTTCAACAACTTACATTAATCACTTCTGGAATAACCATTACTAAGCTAGCAGATAAAATTTCTTGCTCAAGGATGAAACAAGGTAGTTTTGGATGTGATTGAATCAAATGTGGATCTGGCTATCTGATGTATTTTATAAACCAACTTACCAGGAATACTGCCATGCATCTTTGATCTACAAACAATTCTAGTTCTCATTTTAGTATTCTGTTCTCTTGGTATTCTAGGTTCACCTAATACACCTTCTGGCCAAAATGAATCCCTAAAACAGTCATAGAAATTCAGATAAAAATTAGCAAGCAAGTTGGGCCTGGTAATAAATGAATTTTACCAGCACCAAAATATTTTTATGAGCACTCAACATATTCTAGTTTTGACACTATAACCATTTGTTTGGTTCCTGAAAGACAAACAGGTTGGCAAGTGAAATACACGATGAGTCAGTAACCAGAGGATGCCAATACTTTCTATGCAGTATGTTCAAATGCAACAGCGAAATTATTGCACATTAAGCATGCTCAAAAAAGTCAAATGACATAAGCAACCGGCTTAATGCAGAGCTCCAAAAGGGGTGCAAACCTGGGACCTCTTGACCAGTTAGCATGCGTTAGTAAATTTCTTGCTCCAGAGGAGCCCCATGGGGTTCGAACCAGGGACCCTTTTATTCTTACCACTGCTTCTACAGAGAAATATAGTATATAATTAATTTACCTGAGAGCTTTAATATATTCAGCCACTTGTTCTGCTGATGTCATCCAATCTACATGTTCAACTATCTTTCTGTAATAAAATAAAACAAGGGAGACAATAACATTGAGTGTGTGTTTTTTTTAAGTTGGGTTTAATGACATTTCAACATAAAATAGAGTCATTTTTCTGTGGCTGAGCTTTTTTTTGACTAAGCTTTCCTGGACCTTTGACAATAACCAGCACTAGCTTATCTTCCAACTAGGTTGACAACATCTCAATATGTCATATTATTGGAGGAACTAAGGAGGACATTAACATTATCATCAAATTTTCATGAAAAGGTATATAACCAGCCTAGGGGAAGCCAATCTGATTAAAAACATATATAAAATTCTCAGCTCTCAAGATCTAGGAGCAGTGGTCCAGTGGTAGGACGCGCGCTTAGGGATCGAGAGGTCCCAGGTTCGATCCCCACTAGGGGCACTGCTAATTTCCTTGAGCAAGAAACTAACCTACAATTGTTCCACTCCACCCAGGTGTAAATGGGTACTGTGAGGGATCGCCTGCCTGAGGGTGATTTCAGTGATCAGGAGTTATTGTACAAGATTGTAAAGTCGGCTGAACATGTATATGGAAGCAGACTTTAAACCGCACTTTAACTTTAACTTTTAAATCTGGCTTTTTCGTTATGAGGGTCACTGTCAGGTGATCTTTTTGCATTTTAATATTCATGACCCAATGATTATGTTTAGTAACTTGTTAACATCTTCAACGTCAGGCAAGTTGAAAAGAGTTGTCTAATCATAGCCTGTGAATTACACCACTGTCAAATTAGCTCACAAACCTTAATCTAAAAATAGAAATTACGAAATCAAAATGTTATTACAGTGATTCTTCTAGATGAAATTTATGCATAAATTGGTCAACATAAAGGTCATCTCAATGCGATCCTCAGAGCGACCATTAGAGAACCTATACACCGTAGTCTATAGGACATCTGCTTACGCAGATTAGGATGAAGCTTGAATCAGATAACAGTTTGAGGTACTAGATTATGAATTTCTTCATAACTGACAGTAGAATAAAGTTTAACAATAATTTCATACTATATATACACACTTACTTGTTCATTCTGTCCCCAAGAATAGCTTTTATAAGTTGTTTTAGAAATCTAACAATTTGACGTCTCAACCATTGATTCTTATGTCGTAGATCAAAGACTTCATCCATTAATAATAACATAATACGTAGAGGTATATTCTCTCCAATCTAAAATACACATACAATAATCATCATACAGTTTGACCACTCAAAGCTGCAGTCTTGCTAAGTCTGAGGCATGCAAGGCTACAAATCAGTTGTAGGTTCCATTCCAAGTCTTGGTATAGTTACTTTAATTGAGCTTGGTCATGAAATAGTTTCTCGGGCCATTCTCCCTACTACCACTTATTCTTAATCTTGTAGGGTATTTGTCAGTCACAGACAAAAGTATGCATCCAAAAAAACTGGCTGACAGCTAAATCAAGAGATTTAACCTTTTAACACAATTTGTTGCTATGGCTTAAAATCCAATAAAAAACAGTATGACATACAGTAATGGCACCCTTGATTTGCTACCTCTGCAGTGCCACATTTTTCAAAGTTTCACCAAATGTCTCACAGCAAACTTTGCTCTGTGTCACAACTTTTTTATTGATTTGGTTAAATGCTTTGTCAACACAAGTACAGTCATCATTTTATGGAGGCTAGCTCACATAACCTAACTTTTCTGGACCATAGCCTAAAAACAGTACCAAACATTTCCACAAGGTTGGCAACTTCTCCATTTACCTCATTAATGAAGAAAATTCAGCAATTTTCATGGAAAGGTAAACTAGTCCAGTCTAAACGAGACTTAAACCAGCACACCCTTTGGGACATTAGATTTGAAATCCTGCATCTAGCCTATTGTGCCATGGATCTGAATACAAATGATTTTAGATATGATTAAACATGAAAACAGTATGATACCAAATAAAACAATGTGAAAAAGGGTATAAAAATAACATTAAACTTACATCTGGGTCCAGCCCAGCCCCTACTTTTGTTCCCTGAATTGTTGACTTTCCTGGTCCCTTTAAATTAAAAGAATCCTGAAAAAATCATAAATAAGTAATGACTTTTATGGTGACTAAACAAAATATGTGTTGATCTTGGTGCTTTAAATCAGTCCATGGATTTATTCATAAGTACACGGCATTAGGAACTAGGGCTGCGGCAAGTATCCGAGTACTTGGATATTTGCGATTTCGACCAGAAAATTGAGTACGAATATTCGTCACGTCCGAAATCGTCGGATTGCAATCTAGTTTTGGAAAAATAAAAGAACATTTTAAGCTTCATTACAACTGAAAAGGAGTCACATTACTAAATAAAATTATGTAGGACCGAATTATCTAGTGGCAAAATTTCAATAGATACACATTTGAACAAAAAATTAATCGCTGAAAATGCCCATAAAACAACTGATAGTAATATTTGAAGTACATGGTTCCAACATAGTAAAAGCTTCTGTAATTTTTCACTTATTTGTTATCACATGAATTCCTGTATGCTTTTCCATTTAACAAATGATTCGTGGTTCGATTCGTGAATCGCTACACATGATTCGTGGTTTCGGATCGGATCGCAACTTGCTCAACGATCAACAACCCTATTCAGAACACCTCTTCTTTTTCAAGAATACTGACTTATGTTTACTTAATGCATAGATTTTGTCAAAGTAGTTGAAGTAAATAATTATGGTGATAATTGATTTGAATATTTTTCATTTGTTACAATTCTGAACTTTCATTAGTAGAAGTCGCAATCTTGGATTAGCTAGCTTGAAGCCAACCATTCTGTAGAATTCTTATGCTACAAAGAATCAGCTAGCGATTTCCATAAGGAATAGGCCCTAAATATTAAGAAAACCCCTAAATACCTGTTTTTTTTAGAACAATGGTATAAATAACATACTTACCCCACGTAACCTAGAGAGACCATCATGTGAGATATTTTTTATATTTTCTGGTACATTAATAACAGCATGACCGACACTTTTTAATGGATTAACTATAGTATCCATCTGAAATAAAGAACAAGATTAATGATATCACTGAATGTGATAAAAAATACCACCAAAAGGGTGTTTGTCTAGAAACTGGGTGCTGAGAAAATAAGTGGACAATATTTTTCTTCAATTTCTTTGCCGAGTCAGCCTTAAAACTGCAAGAAAGTTTGGTTACTTAAGCTTTTTTGATACCTTACAATATTGCTACAGGTTACACAATGTTTAAGCCAACTTTTGACCAATATTTTAACCAATACACTAATATTTTAACACTTTATTTGCTCTATCATACCTGTTCTGAAATTCTCTTCCAGTATAGAGAAATGGATAAAAGATATGATACCTTGTTTATCTATGATTAAGAGGCGCATAGTACAGACAGTAGTTGCGGACTATTAACTTATATTAAATTTTGTGTATAATGGGTAACTCACAATACTAATTCATTATACATTCCATGAGGTATACTCCTATATGACTGTTTATACTTCAAATAAAATGAACCTTTTATAGCTCTGAATATATTTTTAAAGATATTTCCAATCGAAGACTGAACTAGTATAGTTATCGAATCATACCTTTCTAGCTAGGTCACTTTTATGTTTTTCCCACATTCCTGGAGCTAAAAATTTCATCACAAAATCTCTTACACCTGGATGTTGTTCCCACATGTTTGGTGATAGTAATGTCTGAATTAAATAAATAAAATATCTAATTATACATAAAATTCATTGACTTTCACTGTAAAAGAAAGACTATAGAAACATATGGGTGCATTATTCCATATCATTATATTTATATATAAAACGATACAAAAAACTATTAAATTATTTTATTCAAAGAAGCACATATATTTTCATTCTATATCAATGATACATTATTTTGAGGGTACATGTATAACTCACAGTCAGTAAAAAAAATACATAGAGGATATTCGCCAATTTTGGTGTAAGATCGATTTATATTTCACCGAGTGAGCTTAGAAAACATATTTTCACGAGTGGCGAATTTTCTGTTTCTTTCATGCTGTTCACCTGAAAAATGATGCAAGACTATCTAGATCTACCTGTGCCAGTTCATGGACAGACCGTATGACTCATTATTAATGTGATAGAGCGAAAATAAGTAGTTCCAGTGTGCATAATTTATTGTAATATAATCGTTCATTTCTTAAGACACTACCCATCCAAATTTAATTAATCCATGTTTGTTACATTAAAGAAGTATGAGGGAAAACAATTTTAAACTCGAAAATCGTGTAACAGTTTCCTCACGCGGAAGGAGACAAATGTGTACTGCATGAACAGTCAATGTCAAGGTAAATGTGTTTACGTCTGAGTTGGTCCACGCGAATTTTAAATCAATACAGTTTTTATTGTGATGTCATATTACGCAGTTAAACGGAAGGATTTAAACGATATTATCAAGCGACTGGAAAGTACATGTTTCACAATTATGATATGGATATAAGGATAATGTAAGGAAACACATAGAATCTAGATCTACGCGCTGAAGGGATGTTTCATTGATTTGTCAAAATGGCGAAGACTCAAGAAAGCCGATGATTTTTAGCCAGTTCATTATATCTAATTTATGCACAGATTGGCTTGGATTTATACTAGCCAACCTTTGTATTTACCGTATAATGACTGGATATTCGTCAAATGAATCAACGAATGGAATCCAATGGCAATGCACACGATGCAGCTTTGATACAGTCAACGTTCAGACATGTTTGAGTTTTTCCTCGCTGGATTTGAATGGTGACGTAAGTTATTCTAAGATTTGTAATGAATTTTCTCATGAAAACCTGTATCAGACTATTCATTAAAAGCGCGAAACTCTCGCATTTGACCCCAGTTATGTACAAAAAATCTCCATTATGCAGTCGCGTGATTGCCGTGTAATCTGGACTGAGCTGTGTCGACTAAATTTGTAGACTTTCGTTTTAAAAATTAGTTAGCAACAGGATATGTTGGATTTGTTTATATCATCTCCTGCTTTAGCATCAACTAATGCATTTGTCACCATTGAACTCGCTTATATGATGTTTGAAAAAGCTCTAGCTTGTCTGTCTCCCTTGAAAAAAGTAGTCCGTCATTTTTTATATTTTCACCGTAGTGAAAATATAAACCGATATTTTCATCGTTTATTTTCATCGTATAACACAGCATTTCATCGTAAAGCATGAAAGAAAAAAGTATAATCTTTTAGTTAAGCATCCAAATGACCAAACGTCATACACAAAAATGTAGAAAATTGGAAAAATACATGTTTATGAATTATAACATATTATAGTTGATCATCATATCCTAATTAATAGTAGGCCAACTGAAAATGATTTGATTTAGAAGTGGAATTTGACTATGTACTAGTATTGTTCATACATATTGAAGCTGCTGGCATTTTTACTTGTGGTCATAATTTCAATCCCGGCCACCATTCAACAGTTTTCATTTCTCAGTTGTCTATGAATATACTAGTTCGAAATGGAATATTATTTCTTTATATCAATGTTAACTCACTTGTAAATAATTATCTAATGCTTTTCTTCTCTTCTCTAGAAACTCTTCACTTGTATTCTTCATTAATGTTTTAGGAGGAAGACTTGGTCCATGAAAGTGAGACAACTGTAGAACAGAACAGAACATTAGTTTTATTTCCGAAAATTACCTATTATAGAAAATACATGAAGAAAACATTTAAATTGAAATTTGAAACACGATTGTACATTGTAATTAGTAGCGCACATTTGTCCAGGTTGGGGTAAAATTGATTCAATTTCATTAAGAGAGCTTAAGATACACACTTTCAAGTTTGGTCAATCCATCTAACCAAGTTCTTTGACAACTTTCTAAACGTGTATTTGCTTATCCTTCAAGAAGGAGCTAACATCATGAACTTCAGACTAAAGGAAAAATCTTACATCAAACAGTGGTTTGTAGGTCACTTTAGGCTTTTTCCCCATCCCCTCCCGAAACAGTATTAATCTTCCCCTTTGCTGCAGCAAAATTCCCCTGCACTGAACTTTGTGTTGATAAATGCATTTTTTGCTGTTTCTATGGTATCATGGAAAATCTCTGATATATATATTGGTTCAATAGTTGAAATTCTCAGACAAAAAGACAAAATTATTTCTTTCAAAATATGTAACTCTATTAGTGTATACAAATATAAATATCACAAACATAAAAAATATACTTTTATTTTTATTTTTTACTATATTCCCTTAAAAAGGGTACTGCCACCTATCCCCTTCATGTGAAAATAAACATTACTTTCTGATGAGTTTTCATGTAATGAAACAATCTGTCATGGCTAGAAATCAAACTCAGGAAATCCTAATTTGAACCACTCACTCACCTTTTCTGACATAATCATATTAAGATCATGAAAGTCACTAAAACGTCTATAAACGTCCCAGATTTCTTCATCATATGCAAACTTCTTAGTGACACGGATTGAAAACACAGCATAAGATTTACCAGTCTTCTCCGACTCTCGGATTATACCTGTAACATTGGGAATGATTAATCATGAAACTCACAAGAAACTTGACCATTTGACTAAAGCATATTCACATTTTAACACAATTTTTTTGCCTGAGTATAGATTTTCCAACTTTTGTGTCAACTAAATAAAATCAGCATTCATAGTGGTGTTTGAAATCAGCTGACAAATTTATTTTTCAGCATATTCTAAAGAGCAATGACATAGCAATGCATGCATGTTTAAATCTATTAAAGAGAATAATTTATACTAGAGAAACTGACAACAAATTTAATGTTGGTAAAAAATACCATTTTCAGAGTAATAAACCTCATACAGTGCCATCCATACTTGCCTTTACACTTAAATTGTACATGTGTAATATGGCAGGTGGATATTGTAATTTCTTGAAGAAACAGACCCTGTTAGGCATATATTAGTTATTTGTGAGTAGGGCAATATCTTAATAGTCCTTAATTTTTACCTGTTTGAGATATCTGAGCTTTGATGGAGAACTCTACATTATTTGATTTATATGGTGAGTTAGATCTAGAATTGTTGTTATATAATAATGAGGATGTGGATGAGTTTTCAGTAGAATCCAAACTGACATCATCACTCTGTAAATAGAAAACAAGTTCAACGCAAATCTAGTTTATCTACATGTAAATAAATAAAAATTTAAACTTATTTTGCACAGACCCAGCCATATATAATCTTATTTTGTACAAAACAAGATTAACTACAAGTAATGCTACAGTCCCATAAACATTAAAATAGCCTCAAGGACCGTACAAACTCTTGCGTACCCATATGGACTGTTATGTTTTTACCAGGGTCCAGGAGGTGAGCTATTGATACACGAATCAGTTTTTAATGCAAATCGTGAATAAAATCGTAGCAGAGTATTGATTAAACTCCCATACCTTCCAGCTAAGGCTCCGTATGGGTGTGTTATTTGTGACATGTGCCTACCGTCACCTAAATACGCAAGGCTTCCCACAGTCTATGGCTGACTGCACTCACGGGTCCGCAACAAGCCACAATTTTATGGGACTGAGGCATAAATAAAGAAGAATATAGACCAGTTTTGCACTGATCCATTTTATACAGTATTCAAATTCAGAAAAATTTGTACTAACATTAACTCATATTATCAAATAACTAGCATGTAAATGTCTAATACATGTATGTAAAATATTGAACTGAAATGACAAAATTTATTTTCAATTAACCTGACTTGTTTGGATCTAGTAATGAAGCCATGCAGTAAAGCCATATCTTGTTTTCGAAAATTTTATCTTGCAAATTTATAAAAATAGAATTCAGTACTATTGGTTATGGTTCAATTTCTAATAAATGACTAGACTCTAGTTCATTAACTTTTTTAAATCTGAAGAATACAAATAGTGATCTACCCGTAAATATATAAAACAAGAGCTTCACTGAGCAGGGTAAAAATAGGACCTAAGATAGGTCAAGTCGGAACGAGAATTACAAGAATTTAAGGCAAGTAATGAAGGAGGAGTTGTCTACACAAGAATTAGTTATTAGTATATAGAAAGGGGAAATATTTTTAAAAAATCATGGAATTTGAATGATGTCCCCTTTTTAAGTACATGTTTCCCATTAAGTAAAAGGGAAAAAATAAAAAAAAGTAAATGATGAAGTTTGAATTGTGTCCCCTTAATGCACAACTAGACATCACTATCTATCATCAGCAAAAGTTTTGAGAAAATAGGTCCAGTTGTAAAGGAGGTGTTGTTTGCACAAGTTATCATGGAGGGACAGACAATCGGACGGACAGACAGACACAGTGACTCCTATATAGCCCCCCTGCAGTAGTGGTGGCGGTAGTATAATAAAGTGAGAATGAAAACTTACAATATCTTCAGACTTGATAGATAAATCTGTAAACAGAACAAACATCATGCACACATACATAATATACTCATGTATTCAAGCTAAAATCATACTAAAACATGACATAGAATTGTATTCAAGCTAAAACTAACTACATGTATGTGTACAAAACATCCAGGGCTCAGCATTAATTTTTAATATAATTGCTTCTATAATATCAAGGGGCAATCTGTCTTTGATGGTTCAGGGCCATGTCAGTAGCCATTAATATGCAAAGCAGTAGATTCAGTAAGTAGGTCAGAGGGGCCAGATTGCGCTAGATATTTTAGAACCAAAATATGTTGACAACCGGATTCAAATATATGACAGTATATTTGGTTACCTGACTGACCCCTGGAAAACAAACATGAATAAGACCCTCAAACCTTTTTTAATTACCAGCACCTGTCCCTTAAACCACCCCTAGATCGTTTCCAGCAGTTCTACTTCATTTCAAATTTTCAAATGTGCAATTCTATCGACCCCTACTGACTACATGTATTTATGCCACACTAAGTATAGATATGACATATTGCTAAATTTTATTCAACTGTCACAGGTGCATACATTAACCCTGCTGATTTAAATACTCAATATTTGTTCTATAATTCCTACACAAACACACTACAGTACTTCTGTACTCACTATCCATAAAGACAGATATCCGTATTTATACACGAGAATAATCAAATAAATATTGAGTACTTAAATCAGCAGAGCAATTGTATGTGTCACTGACAATTGGATAAAATATAACAATATCAATGCAAGCATTTATAGCAGGCAAGACAAAAGGCTTGAATCACAGCGGCATACTCTACACACATCAAATGAAAGCTTCATAGATACCAAGTACAAGAGACCAAGTACATGCAATAAAGACAGTCACAATTTTCAGGTTAATCGACTTTGATTTGCTATCAAAAAAAAAAAAATTTCAATTTCTGGAAATTGATTTATCCTCCTTTTATATAAGATCACTAGATAAAGTAAGACAAATCCATTTATAAATTGTATTCAGAGTTCAACATTATTTTTTTAAAGAAGGTTGGCCAGTTGGACTTGCCTGAAACCAAAAGTCAGTAGCAATAACATGCCAGTATAAAATTTTATGCTGTCAAGGGCAATCAGATTCAGATGACCTTTAAAGTCAATCCTGGTATTAAATGATTCCAAATACGTAGTAATATTATTATCATAATCAGAATTTAGTATATACACCATATTTGTATAGCACTCTTTTCATATTGAAATGCAGGATTATTTCATACTTAAAAAGTCACCAAAATGATTTAAAAGGGTTGGCTGGGTTAATTAAACATATAGCAGGCAGTATGAATCAGGTTTTACACCCCATTTTCATGCCAGTTTGACCTTCCGTAATATGAACAAAAGGCAATGGTTTAAGTATGAACCAAAATGGCCGACAACTGAGCGATTCTTTTCCATTTAAAACAAACTGACTCCAGTTTATAGTAATTGTGACAGCCCTACATGCAATACTTTTAATACCATCACATCACATCACTAAATACAAACTCATATCATTACAATATTGATTGCCAGAACATTTGATTCTGGGTTTCAGGGGGAGAATTGGATTTGAAAAAAAGATTTTTTTAAAATTCCATTCCCATTCAGATTGCTAAAAAAACTTGAAAGTTTAATTAAATTAGCTAAATTGAGATAAAGTGAGTATCTAAGACTAAAAAACCCCATTGAATGAAATCTGTAATGTGATTGTATAATTTGAATTCAAATTAACCAATCAGACTGCAGCATTCTCCAGACTGGTACATCATACCTAGTATTCTAATATCCCATTCAGTATGGTTCACACATTAAATATTTTAATATGTCATACCTACATCATGCACATAAACAAGACAGACTCACTAGAAGACAATTATAAGAAAACCCTTCTCAAAAAAATGTATTAAATGTTTATTAAATACAGCAGTTTTTTTCTGGAAAAATACACTTAGGCATTACTTTTCTGCACGAACGCATATATTTTCCGCATTTTTACCATATTTTTTCTGCATTTTAACCATATTAATATGGGAAGTGTATTTTTCTAGAAAAAGTGCACTGAATAATACACTTAAAATGCAGAGAAATACAGTCATTAAAAATATGCAGCAAAAAGAACTACCTAAGCACATTTAATAAAAGTCAGAAAAATACAGGGCAGCTACCCCATCAGGTTAATACACATTAAATCTACATTTAAACATTTTTTACAGAAGGAACAACCACAAGTCCACAACTATATTCATGATGCAAGAATAAAAACATGCACAAAATATTCTACACAATTAGAAACATACTTTAAACCAAATTATCCGGTCAACTGAAATTTTGCAAAAAGAACAAGCCTTTTAAAACACACGTTATGAAGAACACTGTCTTCTTCATTCCCATGAGTTTACTCTATAAAAACAGGCTTACTTTATGAAAACATAAATATAGAATATAAATCTATATTTGGACCACCACACTCACAGTTTCACAAGATGACAACTTCTCTAAAGTTTGAGGATGGCTAGCAATAGTTTCTTGCTAGCTGAATTAATTTGGAACACATCGACATTTGCCGAGGTAGCAAATTGCTTTGGCAACTTGTAAGCAAACCTTTCCTAAGTACTTGAATAACACAATTATTTCCCAAATAGTGAATTCTGCAACTGGCTCTATGGCTCAATAAGAATTCAGCCATTTAATTCCTTTTTTTAAATGTTATGCTTTACAGTTTAGTAAAAAAATACAGATAGAAAACAATTAGTAGGGTGTTCTCTGCATCATGAAAAAATAAGCCAAACAGTTTAATTAATTTAAACTTTCAAATGCAAAGATTGCGCAAATTTCTGTATACTTCAAAATTTGTTAACTGTAACTCCAACACAGCATCCTAGCTCTATCAGGGTATATAGTCACATGATCAACATAATGGATGCAAACTAGTTTTTCATCAAATTATTGTAACAGTCAATACATTAGAATGCGAGTCGAGTATAAAAAACTGTGACATTTCTTTATCTGAAAATGATCATAATAGGATGTGAGAAGTAATTGTTTACTCTGAATCCTCTGCACAAATTAATTACACACATGACCTAATTCACTGCTGAATTCAAATTTGCGCAGAAGATTTGGATCAAAGAATCAAAACCTACAAAATAAAACGGAAATCTTCCAGAAAAGAACTGTTATAGTTATTTTAAGCACTATTTGATGAAATTCAATTATTTGTCTCGTAAGAGAATTTGTGAAACAAATTTCTTCAACTCATTAGTTGTTGTTGTTGTAGACCATGTGACTATAGACCCTGGCTATCAAACTTCGGGCCTGTTCCGCAAGGCGAGTGTTTTGTATCGCTAGCTAGCGATTTCCTAAAGAACGGTCTGCCACGATTGAGCAAGTTGAATCGTTAGCTAGCGATACATAGCAGGTTTTTTCTTGCTAGCCATATCAGTCGGAACTTTTCTGCCTTTTTCAAAATGGCTGCCTCCTGTGGGAACGTATTTCCTTTCCAAGAATACAAATACATATTTAATTTAATGCATATATTTCCGTCAATGTGGTTAAATAAAATAATCATGGTGATAATTGATTTGAATATTTTTCATTTGTTACAATTCTGAACTTTATGTTTGAGAAAGACGCCATCTTGGATTTGCTAGCTTGAAGCAAACCTTTCCGTAGACCTCTTATGCCACAAAAAATCGCTTTCAAAAAGCACAAGCTAGGGATCGCCTTGTGGAACGAGCCCTTTATAAAATGGTCACAATCAATTAAATAAATAGAACAAAAGGAGATAATCCTACCATCATCCAGGCTAAATGTGTCAGAGTTATCGTTCTTGTCTCCAGTAAAACCAAGGTCTTCTAAAAGTTTTAAATAAACTTTACTTTGTATAAAGGCTTCATAATACTGTTCGCCATGTAATAATTGATATACCTACAAAAATAAGTCAATATAACCATAGTAGAACTCCAATGATTCGATATATCGTAAATTGATTCCATGGGGGATTTTTTTCAGAAATTGAAAAAAAAATTTGAGATTACTGATTGTTTTATAACCCACCGTACATATTTTTGCAACAAAAAGAAAAAACCCATCCCAGACGAATAAGCTCAATGTGTCAATTATCACACAGTTTGAGAATTGTCAGTGAATTTCTAAGATAAATATCAATTTCACTCAGAGTTTGTACAAAATGAGTTTGAAAATTGATAGTAATTGACATCTCATATCTTTTTTTTAGTGTTTAAGACCTACCATACTCATTGTTTCAAGAAAATTCTCATAAGACTAAAAATATAGAAAGTGTGGCCTAAGAACTTACCCTAGCTTGTACTTCATCAAATATGTCAGAATTCATATTTTTAGTTTTTATTTTAGCCATACATCTTTTTAATATATCTGGTTCTATCTTTATCCTGGATGTAGCCTGTGAAATGAAAAAAAAAACATAACAATGAAATAAAAGTATTATATAGCATGCCTATATCATGTGATCTTCAGAAAGGAAACCAACACTTGCTTTTACTGGAAATTTTTTGTGCCAGCCAAAACTATGGGTTAAAATTGAAAAGTTTTGAAAATACTGAAATAGACAAATTCCATATAATCAACATTGAAATTGAATTATTGGTTCATTCAGTACTGAAATTATAATACATTGTTCTCTGATGTCCACCCAGTTAGCACAGTCAATAGCACACAAGTCAACTGATTGAGGGGTTGAGAGTTCAGTTCCCAGGCACTTTGGTCATGAAATAATTTCTACAGCAATTCTCCTTCCCACCATTGATTCTAAATCATGTTGGGCAGTTTTCAGTACCAGATGGAAGTATTATGTGCCTAGTAACTGTTTTACATCCAATTCCAGAGATTAAGCATTTTAAGCGATAGTGAGTAGCTTGAATGGCAATTATATAACCTAAACAATGTGTTTCTAAGGTGTTATACCCAACAACAAAAAAGGAAAAAAAGAAACCCTCTTCATTGATTTGTTAAGCAAAGAACTTCATGGTACTCTTTCACCTGTCAGATTTCAACTTAAATATCAACTTTTCTGAAACTATTAAAAATGAATGGAGATATTAAGTAGTGTTCTGATAATGACAGTTTTAGTGCAAATTGACAGACAACTACTAATGATGGGGTTTCATGTAGTAAAAATCTACCCCGTATGTAACGGTATAGACACTTTTAGTGTTTTTTGTGACTTTTTATAGTACATTTCTTGCAACTTATAGGTCATTTTATCTTAATATTAAGAATCAATTTTTGGACACATTTACAGATGCTGAATGGTAATTAGAAAATATAGAAAGAAAAAAATTAAGCAAATCTGTGCACTAGTACCTTTAATTTAACACCAGAGCTAGCTAAGTGGGCTGGAACTAAACTTTTATTTTACTGACCTTTTCTGATAAATACTGATTATAAATGATTGTTGCTGCTTTTCTCAAAGATTCTAAATCTTGGTGTGACTTTGATATATTTGGGTTCTCCATGTTACAATTGATTACTTTTAATTGTTGCTCCGCTGACGTTCTAAAACCCTAGAAATATAATGAATCAAAATTAATACTCTACTTGCATTCTAAACTTCTAAAAATATAAAAACAACAATCCTTCATCTTTCTTAGTTCAAAACAAAATTATCAGGGCTCAAATTTTACCAAAAATTGAACTTGCCAATTTTTGCTAGTAGATTTTATCTTAACTCGCAAAATGAAAAGATCACTCGCATTTTTTTCTCCTAATTTTAATGGCACACATAGTGACTATTCATGTACAATGTATGTAGTATAAAAGCAACATAGTTCTATATACAGAACAAGAGCATTATTGTGAGATAGGCAACGAATATCAATCATGTTTTTACTGTGAATCTTTAATTATATTATACTATCCATCTATCTGGCTGTTTCGGTGCTGATTTGAGCCTAATTATTTTATACAGTAATACTTTGTGGCGATTTCAACTTGCAAAAAAAATCAATAACATTTTTATATTCATGTTCTGTATTCTATGTACTTTTTAAAAAAGTATAGGTTATGTTAAGATCAATTCACAATAAAAGATTATTTAAAGCAGATAAACTCAACACCTTTCACCAGGACATCCTCTGATCAATATCAGCTCAATTAATTCAGCAGTGGGTGAGCATGATAAGGGTGATTAAAATAAAGATATGTGAATTAGAAATAGTGACAATTTTCACAAAAAAAATCTTACGATAAAAATCCTCGTAAGTCAAAAGCAAGAAACATTAAAAATACAGTCATTTTTTGGCAAATTCATTCCAAATATTATTGAATTATGAAGAATTTTGTATACCTTTTGAGTATCATATCATGGTTATGTCTATTATCCTTCTGACTTTGAAATGCAAATCTATGAAATTGACTTACAATAACTTTTTTGTAAGAAATTTTGTGAAAAGCACCACAGATTCTTACCTCAACATTTAGATAAAAGAATATCAAATTTTCACCTCCAACACTAGTCATGAATTCTGAAATATAATGGTTTACACTGTTTATAAAATATGATCAGTTTAAACTCTAATGGTTCAATAGTAATGTTATAGCCCACCCAGCTAGCTCAGTCGGTAGCGCACAAGTCTAATGATAGAGGGGTCATAGGTTCAATTTCTGGGGAGTAATACTTTCCTGGAGCTTGGTCATAAAATTAATTCCACAGGTGTTCTTCCTCCTACCACTGATTCCAAATCATGTAGGGCAGTAGTCAGTCGCTGGCCAAAGTATACGCCTAGTAGTTAGTTAACAGCTAATTCCAGAGATTTAGCCTTTCCAGGAACAGTGAGTAGGTGGACTGACCACCGTTATATAACACATACAGTGTGTTGCTAAGGCATTAGACCCAACAACAAACAAAACCAAAAAACCTAATTTTATAAACATTTTGGAAACTAACTTTTTTAATTTTACTATATATATAATAATTAACAATTCAATGATCAGGCTTTGGGCAAAAAATTGCCACTGTTTCCAGTTGTCTTAACACAATAGGGCTATTTCAAGAAACTATTTCAAAAGCAATTTGAACTCCGATCCAAGTTACCATGGCAATGTTGGGGACGAGCAAAATAGGCAACAAATGCAATGATATCTACCTACACAAACAGTTATTATTTCTTTGCTTCATGCTTTAGAGTGAATTCGTTTCTTTTGAAGAAACAAAATATTCATCAACTTTGAAAAAGATTTCTTTATTTCAACCCAAAAGCTCGGAAAATGACATTTTTAAAAAATCTTCACAAACGTTGATGGAATAATTGGTGAATAAATGAATCATTTTCATATTTTTTAAAATAAAAAGTCTGTTCAAAATTCTTCAGTTATCATTATAGTCATTTATTTCCTTAAGGTGACAGACTAAGTTCCTCCCCAGTATATTATATATGATACATACCTATAAACACAGTTAATGCTATATTATTATTAATGATGTCATCTAACGTAAGTATAAATAATGATCTAGTACGACAATAATCGGGTACATCTGGAGCAAATTCACTATCATCAATCCCTTGTTGTAAACGTTTGATTTTTTCTTCACATAATGTCTTCACATACAATAAACTATTTAAATTTTGTTTGATGACAGTATCTGAAAATATACAAAGCATTAATAGTCTGAAAAAATACAAAGAATAAATAGTGAAAATATACTAAGAATAAATGGTGAAAAATATACAATGAATAAATAGTTCAAAATGTACGAAGACTAATAGGTACGATATGAGCGAAGAATAATTGGTCCAAAATGTACACAGAATGATGGGTCCATAATATACAAAGAATAATTGGTCCAAAATGTACAAAGAATAATTGGTCCAAAATGTACAAAGAATAATTGGTCCAAAATGTACAAAGAATAATTGGTCCAAAATGTACAAAGAATAATTGGTCCAAAATGTATGAAAGGCAAATAGTCATGAACATACTAAGGAAGTAAAATTTGATAGTGGAATATATACCAAAGGATATAATAGAAAATATAGTCCAAGAATGACAGTGGAAATTGTTTTTTAACAAAGTTTTACTCTATATTTATTAAACAACATGCAGTTATATTTTGTTGCAGCATAATACATTAACATGTGCTTTGAAGTGCAAAAATTAAATAGTGAGTATTTTAGCATGAGTTATTTAATAATTGCATCAAAATGAATGCCTGATAATCCGCTAGTAAGCAAATAACAAGCAGTACATCAGTGGAAGGAGGAAGATCAAGAGAACTAGGGTTTGAACCCCACTAGAGGCACTACTAATATCTTAGAGCAAAAATTACATACACTTGTTTAAATCCACAAAGGCTTAAATGGGTATCCTGAGGCATCACCTACCACATGGTGATCTAAATAATAAGGCAGGCATCTTTAAACATAATAGTAAAGTAGGCTAAAAATGTATATGGAAGCAGACTTTAAACCACATGTTTGATAATAAAGTAATAACTAACCATTACTCCCACCGGTATCTTTAGAACGCCACTTGGCTATATCACAGTCTACTTGTTCTATAACAGAATTTAATTCATCTATAGAATCAGTTGTTTTTATCACAGTCATAAACATTTCATTAGTAAATGATCCTTCTTTACACTGAAAATAAATATGGTTTATAGTCATTTGGTCAACTGAAATTCAAATACTTTTCAAGGCTATATTTCTCATTTTCAAGGCACTTTCAACCCAAAAATATCACTCTTGACTGGACAATAGCTCACTGAATTTAAATCATTCTTTACTTAAACAGTTAGCTACAGATTATAAACAAACATTCAGAATTTTTTTGTCTTCTTAAATTAGTGGTCATTATATATACTATTTTGCTCTATCATACAAGAATAGTAACCAGGAGGCCTTACTGACAGCTTTTTTGTACTCATATCTGGATAAACCGTTATAAAAGACATTTGCAAACTTAGAGTTTTTTGCAGACCTTTAGTCAATTTCAGTATTTTTCCAAGACTCGATTCAGATGCTTTTCAAGACCAATACAACTTTACTGGTTTTCATGCCAGCTTCTGCATTAATCTTGGTTTCGCAACCCTGATGCAAATCCATTGCAAAGTACTTTTCTAACACAAAAAGTGCTTTTTCAAAATAAACTAAGTAGCAACTTTCTTAAACAACTGGCTCATGGTTTGTATTAAAAAAAGCCTAAAAGAAGTTTTGCAAGACCTATGATAATTAACATTAATACATACCATCCAAGCTATATATGAATTGATATAATCAGGATCACATAGGAGATCAATAGTAGGTAAAAATATACCATTAACAAATACTTCCTGAAATATATACATGTACATACATACTATCCATTAATGATATCCGTTTTTGGTTGGGTTAAACAACTTGTCAACACAAATTATATCTCCTTGCCCAGTAATAATTCACTCTGAGTCCACTACACTAAATATCTTTGTTTGTTTTTGTTGGGTTTAACGCCATAGAAACATATTGTATAGGTCACATAATGGCGGTCAGTTAACCTACTCACTCCTCCTGGAAAGGCTAAATCTCTGGATTTAGCTGCTAACCATGAGTAGCTTGAATGGCTTCTAAGCGCATACTTACGGAAGTTAAAGCATCTTTGCAAACAATTTAATTATCCATTCCACTCAGTTTTTGTGCAGACAATTTAAAGCAAACAAAAATAATCTACATGACCAATTGATTTCTGTTGCAATAAAACAGGAAAACATTTTACATTTACCCTCAAAAAGAAACATTAAGAAATTGAAAAATACCAAATCAGCATTAGATAGTTAATAAACATATGATTCAAAGTTTGTAAGTCACTATTCAATGTGAATAAGCTTTAATTATAGTAAAACTAATGCGAGAACAGAAGTGATGAATACCCTCCCACCTGGCAACTTGTCGAAGGGGGAAGACATTTGACCCAATTAATTGACCAGGCTCTTTATAGTTACAACACTTTTGTTGCAGGCAACACACCTTCTTGTCACTGTTAACATTTGTGCCATATAATTGTAAAATCCATAGGTCAATGGTTGAGATATCGCCTGGAAACCAATTTTCAACAATTTTTTCTTTTGACCTAATTTATTGGCCACCCCCTTGGAGGTTTTGACACAATTTTTGCATGCAACACATCGACTCATCATAATTAACATTTGCACCTAGTTATTTTAAAATCCATCAAACCATGGTGGAGTTATTGCCTGGAAAAGATTTGTGACAGACAGTAGGACGGACGACAAAGTGAGTCCTATATAGCCCCACCATTAATGATAATAGCTTAAGGTAAGCATGGTCAGTTTTTTCTAAAATTGCTAAAGAGTATTGTCCTTTAAGTTTGAACCCAATTCGACCTTTCATATTTGCATACAATAATTATCTACACATATCCCAATGAAAAATCAGTACCACGCCTATTCTACACTTCGGTAAGTAACTTTTTAATCAAATGTGTATACTCTGATATCAATAACGAGCATTAATACTACATTTGTATTCAATTATTATATTCTTGCATAAAGGTCAGGTAGGGGTCAAACTTTATGCACAATACTGTAAGATAAAAAGCTAGAAGTATACTTACCCTAATTATATATCTAAATGGTTTATTATTATAATCCTCAGTGGGCAATAATAAAAATAATAATACATCACTTAAATCTTGTAAATATTCTGTAAATATAAAGAAAATAGTATTATAAACCAACAAAATTGTTCAGAATTTTTTTAATTTACCATTTTACAATCAAAGTGTTTCTGCAAAGTTTTATTGCTGCTAATAGCTCTTATTCAGAACACAAATTAATGGGGTTTACCCAGTCAGAAATAATTATTTACCCTGATGTAAGCATCCGCTCTTTTTCAGGCTTTTTTTTCTTGAGTCCAAATATTTCCTGAGGCCAGGTAACTAGTTTTAAAGGCCATCCATAGTCCAAATATGGGTTAACAAGACTATGTGATTTATACCAATATGCTTAGATTTAAAACAAGAAATAATAAACAAGAAAACGTACGTCTTTCATCTTGAGGAGATAACGAGACTAGATCTCTACATATATCACCTTCCATCCTAATCTCTAAATCAAAGAAATTCTGTTCTAATAATGGACCTCGTTCTGAAACAGTAAATTTGAATATAAATACAATATATAGTGATAACTAGGTACCCTCACTAATTATTACAAGACCACATAGACTCGAAGCATTTTATGCCAAAAGTATTATCCATTGCAAAATTACCTTTGTCCACTGAATGACCATGACCTATAACTTATAAGCTATTGACCAGGAAAAAGTATGCAATGCATGATCATCCTTATGCCGGGAAGATTTGTGGCAAGTTTTTTTTAAAATCCTTTATGAGTAAAATAATTATGGTACAGACAAAAAATTGCAAACAGACAGACAGATGGATCCCCAGAATATGTAAACTGTTATATGTCCCTTCTACAAATAAAAACAAGACAGATTTGTCATTTTGAAATTGATCAAATAAACAGCAGTTTTAAATCACATTGTTGCGCAAACAATTTCATTCTGGTTAAAAAAAACATTTTCCAGTTCAGAGTCTTAATACTAACGTTACAGTGAACATGTTATTAAACAACTCATATTCATCACTTGTTATTTAAATCTGGCATATCAAAGCTTGTGCCTATGTTATATGCTACAACAAAATACTAGATTACTAGATTCAACACAGAATCAATATGTCAAATCATACAAACCATCTTTATTGGCCACCTTGGCTTTATCCATTGCACGTCTATATAATCTTATATGTGAGGCAAAATCATCCACCATTCTTTGTGTAAAATATGGCATCCAATCAACATCTTTACTTCTGTAAGTTTACAACATATAATGAGACTCAAGCAGTGCTTTTAAGGTAATTGAGGGCTAAATTTGGCCTTATTACCTGCCCCAAAAAAGTATATTTTTTCTTATTTGCTGTAGCAAAATTCAGCTCTTTTTTAATTTATACAATATCAGGAACTTCTTTGGCATTTTTATATACATGTAGCATCATTGAGTCTTTTTGTCCCTATTTTCCCCTTAAAAAAGGGCCCTTTCACCTGAATCCCTAATCTATAAATAATCACTTACAAGTCATTATGGACAGTACTGAGTTCCACTAAGAAATGACTAACATGCAATTCAGAATTGAATTTAAAAAAAAATGTATTACAAAGCAGTCAAATTTTAGCTTAATGTTGTGCAGGTTAAAATCAAACTTGAAATAAAAATTGTGTACTTACCTTTGTGAAAATGTAATAAAAACTTTTTGAACACATTGATGTATTTCTAGAAGAAATAAATCATCATCACTAATCTCTCTATACCAATTTTTTATATAATCTCTGGCTGTATAATCTATTACCTGTAAAAGTAATCACAATATATGGCCTAATTAGGAACTTTAGTCAGTTATTTCCCCTTGTATACTCTTCAAATAGGTAGGTCCAATTAGTTGGATTACTCGGATTTTATTCTTACTTTTCAATGTCAATTTGCCAAAACTGATATTAAATAACTTTTTTGTAAATCATTTCATTTGATTTAAATTCAAGCTAGGTATTTCTAGGGTAAAGAGCTATCTTAATTTCATCACTTCTGTTAATATCTTAATTAACAAGAAAGATATTAGATGAAATATTTTGTTATCCTTACATAAGAATTCTAATATAAAATCTGAAGATTCCAACTGAAAGGACCTACTTACCAATTGGAATACTTCAGATTTTATCAGTGAAAGATAACTGACTAAAGTCCCTAATTACATGCTTATGCACATTCACTGACTTTACAGCTATTACCCCTGCTTATTAGGCTACTTGTATCTATCAATCAAGCTCCCCTGACAATCTTTTACTCAGCTTAGATCAGCCAACATATATATCACCCTTGCAAGTATTTTCACCTGGGTAGAGTAAAGCAATCGCAGGTTATTTTCTTCCTCTGCTGGTGGGTTTCCAACCAAGAACATCTTGATCCCTAAGTTAGGGTCTCACCATAAAACATCTGCACTCATTATGATCTCTTAATTACCCTAGTTTGTAGCGCACTGGAACTTTGCTGAAGAAAGTGTGGTTATAAGCTAAATAAAGGGTCAACTGATATTGGTCCTTTAGCAAGAATCATCAAATAAATTAAAATAGTACCACAAAGTAAAATTACAAAAACTAAAACTTACAGATTGTAAAACTTCATCAATAACACTGGCACCTGTAATTCTTTTATCAAATCTTTTTATTTTAAATGAACCTTCCATTATCTCTTTAATCTAAAATAATATATTGAAATAAACTTTACTCAACTGTCATTGGGGCATACATTAATGCCACTGATTTATAAACTAACTACAGTATTTAAGTGCTCACTAATGTAAGCCCCATTGACAGTTGTATGCAATTCACTTATTATAGTACATATAAAATAACCCCTCAGTGGTCACCTCTCAACAACAACAGTTGATAACAGCCACTATAAATTCCTTCTGTTCAATTTTCAACAGCAATAATACTTAAAATAATGGTCACCTATGTGCTCTTATGTTATACATTTTAATAATAACATTAGAACAGAACAGAACAGAACAGATACTTTATTAAAGGGCTTGAGCAGTGCTCATCACCCAAATAAATACAATATACATATATATACAATTACATACGACATGTCAACATATTTTTAACATAAACATACAAAAGGAGGGGAAAATACAGATAAATAATCAGTATTCAATAAAAGAATTTAAGGATAATAAGTCAAACGCTAACATGAGAGGACCTAATCATAAGTGCTTCTTTTACGTATTTAGATAGTTTAAAAAGAATACATTTGTTTTCAGAATGTAATAGTTCAACAAATTTATACATTGATGGTTTGACATAAAAATACTTTTTCAGATATTTTTTACAGATAGATAAATACTTCGGACATATACAAATGAAATTAGAATTGTTTTTCTTTTTGAAATTTTCATACAATTTGACTGTAAACTAAATTCACTTTGAAGTAGTATACATTTTGCAAGAACAAAGCATATATTAAATGTAATAGTTCACTTCGTACCTTTTCAATACCAGGTTCAGGTAGTGGCATGTAACTTTGAGCCTTAAGCTTGTGAGATGATTCTTCATGGCCATAATAATATGCTATTGCAACAGCCCTGAAACAAGAATATATATTATAATAATTTATACACTTATAGCAAGGGGAAGGTAGCCAAATTTCAAATTGATAACCAAATGATAAAAAAAAATTTCGATGAAAAATAAAAAAGATAATAAGACAAAATTTATAACTAATTACAACTACATACTGTGAAAGACCGACTAAATGACACTAAGTTGGTAAGTAAAATATGGGCTTTGTCCTTTTATAACAGAGATGTTTTTAGGGCTTCCTCTGAGACTTTTTAAAATCATCCTCTGAATCTGAAAGGGTACATCGAAGTACCAATCTTGGTTTATAGCAATGAAATTGCAATACAATTTATTTTCTGTATAAAGGAGCTTAAAAGGCCCATTTCCCAAATACAGACAAAAGCCCATAAAAAATAAAGAAATAGGCAGTGTACTAACCCAGCTATAGACAACAGTATATTGAACACAATAGATATACCATAGATACCAAATGTTGTTAGATATAATAAAAGTGCTAAAACAATCCACCATTTATATACCACCATCTGGAAAGCAAATAATTACATTAGAACTATATCATCCAAATCATAATATTGAAATATCAAACATATTTACAATTGTTTCATGAGCATAATTGTTCATAATCAGGCTGTCAGCAAGTCTGAAGGAAGTAACTATATAGTTGCCAATGATCCCTGCAAACACATGCAAAGCCCCTGCATGGAAGTTTATTTATTGAGGGTTAAAGCTAAAGAAAAAGTAAAGAGGGGAAGAGAGTGGAGACCGTAGATGGCTATTCAGTCACTTGCTGTTGGGTTAAACCTTAATGAATGTCTCACCTACAACTCATGGGAAACAGGTTTTGATTTCCAGTCAGAGCGTATGGTTTGTCATGTTTCTCAGAATTCATTTTACATGCTTTACCAGATTTAGTCCTAAATATAAGACCCTACATAACTATTTTATCATACGGACGTTCTTCTGTTATCTAGGGTCTTAACGGATTTGTTCAAAAACACATAGCAAAATATTTTTTTCTAAAAGTAAATAAATGTGGGTCAAATTAGCACCAATCGATAGATAAAAGTTTACTTTTATTCTTTCCATAAAGCAAAAGATAATAATCAGTTTTTTCGCTTACGAAAACACTAATTACTTTTCCTACTATCCAGGGTTGTCGCTGCTCGCCGCCATTTTGAACTAAATTCGTGCCAGTAAATAAAGTGTCGCTTCGCTTAAACAAATTTTTTTTCTCTCCAGACTAGTCGTTCTTACTGTCGACGGTCAATAGTATACACGGAACGGTCCGGATACTGGCTTTTATATTCGTTCAAAATCAATTCTTACAAATTGCTTGACCCAATTTGGATTCGGATTGCCTTGGCTATTATTGCACGGTTATTGTGACAAACTGAAAGTACTCGTCAATGAAGGACTTTAAATGGATTAATTGACTGTCTGAGGTTAGAATTTGAAATAATTATACTTCTATCATGTGTATTTTTCATTTATCTTTCCATTGGTGTATCGTTTTGTTGCAAAATTTTCAAATTTAAACAAGAAGAACGTTCCAGGGCCAAAACACCATTTTCAGGGAAGGGGCCTCAGCCCTTTATTAGGGGAAAAATAGCACGGTTTTCACTTAATTGGGGAAAATGGACCCACTATATTGCCAGTAAAATAGGAATAGATGTATTAAATCACAGGTTTTACAAAATCAATTAGATATTAAATTTATGTGGTAAAAGAAACAATATAGACTGCATTGTGAAGAAATCTTGAATATTTTTCCCTTTGTATGTCACAAATTATGGTTCAACATTCTTTGGGATTTTTTATGGGATTTTATGGGGAGTTTGGAGTATTAAACTGGGGGAAAAAAGTGTTAGTTTTGTTTGGGGAAGCAGCCTGTATTCGGCTCTGCATAGAAGAGTGCATAGAATCGATGTCTGTACACTAAAACTTTTGCTATGCGATTTTGAAGCAATCCGTTAAGACCCTACGTAACAGAAAAATGTCCAAATAATAAAAACGTTACGTAGTGTCTTATATTTAGGACTAGGCAGTGGCTAGAGTTACGGTACCGTAACTCTAGACCCAGGTTCTAGAGTTACGGAAGTTCCGTTACTGTAGACAACGCTGCCAGGGTTGTCTAGAGTTACGGAAGTCAAATAACATGCGTATGGCTTCAACATTTTAACATAGAAAAACTTGATTGTATTCATTATTACTCGAAATAAACAAATATTTACCGACGTGACTTATACCATTGTTATTACACCCGCCATTTTGGATATGACTAATAAACTTACCGGATGTTTAACATACGGCGATATGACGTTGTCGTCTTCAAAGTGTCACATACTTAGTTTACTTTTCAAGAGCGATTTGTTATGTAGAGTTGGATTATAAGTTGGACCTAATATGTCTTATTTGGACAGAATTATCTTATACTAAAATATCTTTTTGTTAAATTGACGATTCTTTAGTATTTTCCATTAATTTTTTTTATTTGTCCTGTAAGAAAAAACGGCGATTTTCGAATGCAAAATCGACCATATTTTTGGACAGAATCAAAAGCAAAATGTCTTCGATTTGATAAAAAATGTTGATAAATGATTTATTTTTACATTGTCATATTTAAAATCTGCGATCTTTACCCAAAGCATTGACCAATTCATTGAATTTAAAAATCTTGGCGATTTTCCCCAAGATTTGCATACTATTTTAAAGAATCACAGCTTTTTACTTACGATAAGTATTTTGTTAAATTGAAAAGATAAAAAACGCGATTTTTTTACTGGATAACGGCCGAAATTTTAGTAAATTGCTGACTTTTGGTTATGAATATGAATGGGTATTTTTTACGAGATCGTTTATATTTTCGTTAAAATTTTAAAGATTTGGTGAGGAATGACAAGCTGGAATTTTTTACAAAAACATCAACTTTCTAACTATTTATTTACTCCAGTACTAAGCTCTTTTTATCAAGCTAAATTCCCTTTTTTGTTCACGAAGTTTAAGTCAATTTAACGTTAAAAAATCGCCGACTTTCTTACCAGACACTTGCAAATATTTCACAATTAAAATTACCCTAAGAATCGACTATTTCCTATAAATATTTCTTTTAAATTCCGTACAAAATTATACATAGTCAGTCCAAATTATAATCACTTATCGCTCAAGTAAACTTAATATGTGACACTTTGAAGACGACAACGACATATCGCAGATTATTAAACATCCGGTAAGTTTATTAGTCATATCCAAAATGGCGGGTGTAATAACAATTGAATAAGTCGCGTCAGTAAATATTTCTTTATTTCGAGTAATAATGAATACAATCAAGTTTTTCTATGTTAAAATGTTGAAACATACGCATGTTATTCGACTTCCATAACTCTAGACAACCCTGGCAGCGTTGTCTATAGTAACGGAACTTCCGTAACTCTAGAACCTGGGTCTAGAGTTACGGTACCGTAACTCTAGCCACTGCCTTAGGACTATACCAGATTCAAGGGTTGACAACAGATAACTTAATTTCAACATCATGATCAGTTGGAAACATTTTAAGGGCAATGTTATGGCTGGTCATATGGCTAGTAACTTTCATTGATAACCTATAAAATAGGAATATTATCACACAAATTAGAGATGTCACTCACTTGATCGAACTTCAAGAAGGTTAGCGCTCGTCACTAAAAGGTCTAAAATTGATCAAATAACCCAAAGAAGCAAAACAAACTCACCTTAAAGCTTTAACTTGTAAAATGTTTTGACATTTAAATCAATTCAACCAAGCAATCATGCTAAACTAAGCCACAAAACAATCAGTTTTCATTCTGACAGGTCTATATTTTTCTATTTCAGCCATTTTGGAAGGATGTGACACGGACTCCAATGAAAACAACCGTTACAATTTCTAACGTGTATTTTCATTAGCTGTAATTAATAAACGGTGCACCATTTTTTATATATATTATGATAAATGAAAAAACGGCGTAACACCCCTAAATTAAAGGAAGTCTAGCAATGATGTCGCATAGCATGTTATTCTACGTCATTGAAGTCTAAACTTACTTTGATAATATGAACTTAGGTGCCCCGCTCGGGTTTTCCGCGTATTAATCAAAATTTCTTTAACCCTTTACTGGTTGCAATATACGTGAAAAGTAGCCATTTTTTCACCATAACGCGCTAGGGCTGTTTCAAGATGCTCTATTTCCATTAATAATTAACAGACAGACATGCAACTTATCTAAGTTATTCCCTGAGTGACTGTCTTTCAGGAAAACCAAGTTGAGCCCCGATCCCAGTTACCATGGTAACGCTGGGGCGGGACAAATAGGGCAAAAACGCAAATTTTCGCTTTTTTTTCAACCCATAATATGCATTTTGAACATTCAGTAAAATTTTCCAAAATTGAGGTAAAAGTGCCAGTTCTTTTCAGAGACTGAAAACATGTTTTCTTTTCAGCCTTTTGCGCCATTTTTCTGCACTCAATGAACCGATTTCTTCTGGCAATGAGGGAAACTGCGTCCCATTCAAACCCAGCAACAAAGGGGGTATACCCCCCCCATTTGGACCCCCACTGAGACTTTTGATGAGGGAGGCGCAGGAAAAACAGGTCATTTTTTTAGACAACTTTCCTAAAGTGATTTTACTAAATCCAGGTAAAAAACGCCAATTTCAAGTCTGTGGCGGTCATTTGGAAGGGGGTTCAGACACGGGAAAATTGAGGGATTGACCAATTTAGGGTAAAATATAAGTGAAACATACACTTTATAATATAACTTATATCTATGGTTGTGTTTAAATATGCGATCAATGTAGCATGATAAACTAGTAGACTCTCTTACTCTCCATACATGAAATCACAGGCAGTGGCCTATCAGTTTATGTTGTTCATTCATAATAGTAGTAAACATGTATTTAGTATTCGTTCAATAAAGTGAGTTAAACACACATAATTACCCATGCGATTAATAACAAATATCGAGGTTTATAATGTGACCAGTTATAGTATGCAAGTCAAGTAGGAAGTTGGACTTGGAACAATTAATAGCAGAACTTCATAACACTGCAGGGGCGGATCCAGGATTTTTTTCTAGGAGGGGTCCGAACTTTTAAACCACATAATACTTATTTTGCAGAATAATGCAACATATTAATAATAAAAACTACATAACCATTAAACCTATGTTAAGCACCGAGAAAAATTGCTTCATGTGACTTAAAATGACTTACAGTAAAAAAAAACACTAATTGACAAGTACATTTTGGAAATTCTAGGGGAAGGGGATCCGGACCCCCCTGATCCCACCATCGCTAGATCCTGGCTGGAACCTGGCTGGCTGCATAGAACGTAAAGTTTAACATTGAGTACACAATGCATTTTTATAAACATAATTGAAGCTCTGTTACATACATATAAAATTACTCATTCATACAATGATAATAAGACACAAATTATACGATCGATTGTATGTCTTAAAGTCGCACTGTTCTATGTTTTTTATTTGATATTTTACAGAAAAAATTCTCATTAACACATCTGTAAAAATTTGTAATGAAATGTTTCTTAATATACAAATGATTTTGTCACAAGTTTAATTGAAAAAAGTACATGTAGATTATTTTTCCAAACACAATTTAAAACAAAAACTTTTTAACCGCAAACGTATTTGTGTGATAAAAAAAATAAATGTAAAATAGCATATATTTATCTTGTACTATCACAAAGACCGCTTATAAAAGCAAAATATATTATTATAATTTACATATTTTTAGAATAAGTGCGGTTTTTGCATTGTAATTGGTTTCGTTACTTTTAATTTCGCTAAATTGCAACACACAGTCCGCTGAAGTGCGACCCGCGTTGGTTTTATTCTCATTCGATACCTCTCGGATATGTTTGCCCACAAAAATGTTCATTTTGAAAAACCCCAACGCGTTCGAATATAAAAGTTTCTGATAAAACCTAAGCAAGTCGGTACTTTTATTACGGGACATTTTCGTTTTCGTACATAGGAACTTTCGTCCTACTCATATAGAATCGTAAATATGTTTTTAGAATAGATTGATTTTGAAAAATAAACATACGAAAAAAGCCAGCGGGATTCTTAAATAATTGAAAGAACAACCATTTGTTCACATATTGTTTTGGAACTATGAAATTAAATTACTAGACCATTGATAGTTGTCATCTTACTAAGAAACTTGTTCATTTAGATTAAATCTTAAACCATAAAATAACATGTTATTACGATTTATCTCCCATCTTTTACCCTGAAGTTACTAAAACTTTTAATTTATTAAAAGGTTATACATACGGTAAAGATTTTTGTGAAATATTAAATCATGCAGCAAAATAAAACAGCACTAGGTACTACCTTAGATCAAGGACCCTATATGTAAATGTAATAAAGTATCCTTGCTTAGGTCTATTACACTAAAATTTAGTCAACTTATGTAATTAGTAATAAAAAGTTAGTTTCATTCTACGGTAAACAAAAACATAATCAAAATTTCTGAAAAGTTCTGAAAATTAAATCTATAATTAAAGAAATAAAACATTAAGTTGAACTTACCTATGACACAAATCCACAACATTAAAGATAAAAATCCACTCACATTATAGACAAAGTCCACAAAAAATATTAATTAGCAAAATATATCCATGATCTTTACTAAGAGGAAGACAGTGGAGAAATTATTCACTTCACAAAATAGGAATGCTGAGTCAGTGACTAAACTTACTAAAAGAATGCTCAAACCCTTTTTTCTACACAATATATCATTATGACACCTTAAAACATACAGTTTAAAATGTTTAAATGTTTGGAGACCAAAGAAATTTACTACAATTCTTGAAGTTTAGTGATTATTTTTGTAGAAGCACTATTTTTAATATATATATAAGTACTGTTTGTAATTTAATATAAATAAAAGTTTCGTGAATGCAACACATTTATAAGATTCATCAACTGACTTTCTAAAGCCCCCAAAATCATGTTAATTTGTTTTTTTTTTCTATAACATAGCTTATATGCTTATTTTGAGGTCTCAGTAATACAAATGTATTTATATTGATAACCAAAAAATAAATTAAAAATTAATAATCATTTAAAAGCTAACAAATTTTAGACAAATTCAATAGGCCTTCAAAGTGAAAATGTCTCCAAACTTTTGGTGGGAACTGTAGAATTTCCCTGTCACAATTGATTAGAAACTCACTTAAAGTCACATAAAGTAAGACCATTGGATAAGGCTTTTTATCATTCCCCAACAATACCAAATAAAAAGACAAGTAAAATGTTAAATTAAATTTTATTCAGAATATATGTATCAATCACAAACAAAATTATAAAAAAAAAAAACTAAAGTTAATTTTACATAAAAAATATAAAAAAATGTGGAGTGTCTAGGCATCATTGGTAATCAGCTGGTCTGGTGATGTTTGTTTTAGTTGGGTTTAACTCTGTAGCAACACATTGTATAGGTCATATAACGGTGGTCAGTCAACCTACTCTCCCTCTTGAAAAGGCTAAATCTCTGTAATCTCTATCGCTGTTAACCAACTACTAAGCACATATTTTCATCAGTGACTGACAACTGCCCTACATAATTAAAATTCATTGGTAGGAGGGAGAATGGTCGTAGCAATATTTTTCATGACCAAGAAATTATGCACAGCCAAGGAATTGAACCCAAAACCCCTCAATCCATGTCCTCACCAACCTTTCCACAAGGCTGATAACTTCCCCATATACCTAATTAATGGAAGAAATTTTCTTTGTCAAAGAAGTATTGTATGTTTAATGGTAAAATTTGGTGTTAATAAATGAAAATACTAGAGCTATCACCGAAATGATGAATACCCCACCTGGCACCTTGTCGAATGGGAAGGCCCTTTGGCAATTTACCCAATTTATTGGCCATCCCCATTAAAATATTGACATTGCTCTAGCACACTGTCTTATCACAATTACCATTTGTGTCAAGTAATATTAAAATTCATCAATCGAAAGTAAAGTTATTGCCCTGACAAGATTCGGGATGAACGGACTGATGGACAAAGTAACTAGAAGTGATGGAGGTATAACAAGAGATCTATCTTCTTTGTTTTACAAAGAAATGTGGTTTTAAATGATAATAATGCATGGTAAAAGCATCATTGTTTTGAAAATACTAGATTAAAATGATATCATCGTAAATGATAAATGACATCACCATAGATGATAAATGATGTGGAGTTATATTTGCAGTCTACAAAATTAGTATATGTATCAACTACAATCTCCGTAAACAGAGATCCTGTTCTACTCGCGTTGTCGTACTGGATCTCTACTTAGTCAATGCAAGGTCACGTCGAGATGAACTTTGTGTCGACCAATCAATGCGTAGCTTTCATCTAGACGAAAACACTATCAATCACATTTTGATTTCGTAATTTCTATTTTTAGACCAAGGTTTGCCTGCAAATTTAACAGCGGTATTATTCACAGTCTACGATTGGGTGGCTCATTTCAAATTGCGTGACGTAGACGATGTAAACAAGTTACGTATCATAACAATTTCGTCATGAATATTATGATGAGAAAAGGTCACCTGAACGCGACCTTCGTTTGGAAAAGGCCAGATCTAAATTAGCGAGTATATGCGAGCGGTAAAATTTTAGATCGGGTTTTAATCAGATTGTATCAACTTCAAAGTGGTTGTCCGGAGCAATAAGATACCTTCTAATTTCAGTGACTGTATCTGTGTACAAATATGTCTAATAACACAATTAACACATGAAAGGAACAGAATACCCGTCAACTTTATGATAAGATCTTTTAATTTTAACTTAAGAGCCTTAAGAGATCAGAAATGACTTTGTAATTTCACAGCTACACAGCCTATGTCACTCTTGAAAATATGTTTACTGAACTCACTTGGTGGAATAAAAATTGATCTTACACCAGACTCATTAAATATCTTCAATATCTGAGAGTTTCAATGTAAAAAAATAACTGGAGAAGAAATGATAAAGTTTGAATGATCTCCGCTTAAAACTCAACTAGACAGTTAAGACCTCCAACTTGGAATGTTTGAAGACAAAAACAGTTAAATCTCATTTATCTGAAGACTGATCTAAGGAATAGCATGAGTAAGCCAAAATTATCGTTCGACCAAGAATGTTTTTCTATAATTATGAATATAAAGAAATACATTGATTTATCAAAATGTTTCACAAGAACAATGAATTTGCAAAATTTGATATTCATTCACTATATCTGAAAATTAGAGAAAAGTCTATTAGGCCCCAAGTCTAACCACGGCCCCTACATATTTGACCCTAGGTCTGACCATGGACTCTACATGAGGCCCTAGGTCTGACGCAATAGTCAAGTCTACCAGACCTTAGCAAATTTTATGAGCAGGACTTGCAGAGCAAAATTGTTGGAAAAAGTTGATTAAATCATAAATAAAACTTCAAAAAAAATTACAACAAAAATAATTTAATATAAAAAAACAATATTTTATAGTCAGTGTTTCATGCTTAGCATGTTTACCGATTTAACAGCTGCATCTACTGGGAAATCTGGGCTCATATATTTCTAAATATTCAGCTGAACACTGAATATGTTTGTTTGTTTTTGTTGGGTTTAACGCTGTAGCAACACATGTATAGGTCATATAACGGCTGTCAGTCAACCTACTCACTCCTCCTGGAAAGGCTAAATCTCTGGATTTAGCTGTAACCAACTACTAAGCACATACTTTCGTCAGTGACTGACAACTAGGGCTCTATATCGGTCAGAATGATCGATACGATATTCGTATCGATACAAAATGATTGATATTTGATATATCATTATTATGATATTTTAATAATATAAAGATTTTTTTATATAACAACAAAACAGTGTTGTTTTATTCATTTATTTCAATTGTAGTAGCACCATACTACTAAATGCACTATCTTATCAACACTTCATACTTTAGTGCTATAATATATTACGTTTGCATGTTTTTAAGAAGTATAATTTCATCCAGTGAGTCTGGGTCTAGACATGATCTTTCTGATGTCTCATAAGGTTCAAATTACCCGTGTAGAAGCTACAGAAGTGGTCTGAGCAATCAAAGATTAAGCAGCTAAATGATGAGCACTTATGTGGGAGTCTGAATCAGTTTTCTTTTTAAAACCAAATGATTAGGATGTTTTGTCATGTCTCTGTATACTTTCAATTCTTTAGGCCTATTGGCCATTTATTGAAAGCTTTTACTGTTGACGGAAGAAACTGAATGGTCATCATCATCACTTTAAAAAGCCTCCTTCAGTGTTTTGGCTCTCTTATGTGATGGTTCACCAATTTCACTTTAGTCTATCACTTAACTACTGATTGTTGGTTGCTAGAGTAATTGAAAACGCAAGTACACAATAAAGGACATTCTAACAGCAACAGTTACTTCCCTTTGGTTGAAAAGAACATTCTGACGTAATAGGTGTAAGACGTTTGTGGAAAGGAATGTCATATTACAAGATTATTCGTTCACAAATTAGCCCATACAGAACCGAGAGCAGTAGAATCAATGACATCCATGAGTAGACAGTTAATTTGGCGATACAAAGTATCAACTGATTTGCAGGTCATGGATTTTATTCGTATAAGCGTCATTGACCGATATTGTGTTCGATACGGAAACGTTCGATCCGATATATCTATCGAACCTACAATACCGGTATTCGATATATATCGTTTACCGGTGTAGAGCCCTACTGACAACTGCCCTACATAATTAAAATCATTGGTAGGAGGGAGAATGGCCGTAGAAATAATTTCATGACCAAGCTCCACGAAAGTATGCCCTGCCCGGGAATCGAACCCAAGACCCCTTGATCAGTAGACTTGCGTGCTACCAACTGAGCTAGCCAGGTGTTTTGTTTTCTGTTGTGTTCGAGTATAATAATAAATGTTCATAGATGTGATATAAACATAAGAAAAACAAATGTGCTCTAACTATTTAATGAGTACTAATCTAAGCAAGGTAAACTTACAAACTGACAAAAAAAAATAGAGGGTGTTATAAGATAAAGGTGTAGTAGTATAGTCTGTTTCTAGATTCTGCAACACCAGGTAGCTTTGATAATCAGTTGATAATCACTTTTAATAAACTATAAAACTATTAAGCCATGGCACTCATACTGCAGTTCCAACCAGACTAAACCTCCATTTATATTATCAGAAAAAAGTTTCATGGCACAACATTATAAAACTAACTAACATATAAAACATAACAACATACTATAAAGCAACAAAATATGGTTAAAAAATGCAAAAAATTAAATATATAATTGAACCTTTTGAGAGTTCAATGTTAAATTAGAATATGTATGTGGTTGCCAAAACATCAAGCACGATGTCTTGTTTGTAGAATGTTGGTTGCCCAAAAGATTTTTGGTTAATCAACTACAAAGTGGTTGTCTGGGGCAATAAGATACCTTTTAATTTCAGTGACTGTACCTGTGTACAAATCTGTTTCAAAACACAGTTAAAAACATGAAAGGAACAGAATACCAGTCAACTTTAAGATAAGATCTTTTAATTTTAACTTAAGAGTCTTAAGAGCTCAGAAATGACTTTGTACTTTCACAGCTACACAGCCTATGTCACTCTTGAAAATATGTTTACGGAACTCACTTGGTGAAATAAAAATTGATCTTACACCAGACTCATTAAATAACTTCAATATCCGAGAGTTTCAATGTAAAAAATGACTGGAGCAGAAATGATAAAGTTTGAATGATCTCCCCTTACTACTCAACTAGACAGTTAAGACCTCTAACTTGGAATGTTTGAAGACAAAAATAGTTAAATCTCAATTATCTGAAGACTGATCTAAGGAATATCATGAGTTAGCCAAAATTATCGTTCGACCAGAAAAGTTTTTCTATAATTATAAATATAAAGAAATACATTGATTTATCAAAAAATTTCACAAGAACAATGAATTTGCAAAATTTGACATTCATTCACTATATCTGAAAATTTAAGAAAAGTCTATTAGGCCCCAAGTCTAACCACGGCCCCTACATATTTGGCCCTAGGTTTGACCATGGACTCGACATGAGGCCCTAGGTCTGACGCATTGGTCAAGTCTATCAGACCTTAGCACATTTTATGAGCAAGGACTTGCAGAGCAAAATTGTTGGAAAAAGTTGATTAAATCATAAATAAAACTTCAAAAAAAAATTACAAAAATATAATCTAATATAAAAATACAATATTTTATAGTCAGTGTTTCATGCTTAGCATGTTAACCGACTTCACAACTGCATTTACTGGGAATCACTGGGCTGATATATTTCTACATATTCAGCTGAACACTAAATATGTAGGGTTTTTTGTTGGGTTTAACGCTGTAGCAACACATGTATAGGTCATATAACGGCGGTCAGTCAACCTAGTCACTCCTCCTGGAAAGGCTAAATCTCTGAATTTAGCTGTAACCAGCTACTAAGCGCATACTTTCTTCAGTGACTGACAACTGCCCTACACAATTAAAAATCACAGGAAGCGGGAGAGTAGCTGTAGAAATAATTTCATGACCAAGCTCCACGAAAGTATGCCCTGCCCGGGAATCGAACCCAAGACCCCTTGATCAGTAGACTTGCGTGCTACCAACTGAGCTAGCCAGGTAGCTTTGATAATCAGTTGATAATCAAGTTTACTAAACTACAAAACTATTTAAGCCATGGCACTCATACTGCATTTCCAACCAGACCAAACCTTAGCCCCTTAAGAAAACTATAAAAGCATTTATATTATCACAAAAAAATCTCATGGCACAACAGTATTAAACTCACTAACATATAAAACATAACAACACACTATAAAGCAAAAAATATGGTTAAAAACAACACCGGCCAAAAATTATATATATAATTGAACCTTTTAAGAGTTCAATGTTAAATTAGAATATGTATGTGGTTGCCAAAACATCAAGCACGATGTCTTGTTTGTAGAATTTTGGTTGCCCAAAAGGTTTTTGGTTGCTCAACTACAAAGTTGTTGTCCGGGGCAATAAGATACCTTCTAATTTCAGTGACTGTATCTTTGTACAAATCTGTCTAATAACACAGTTAAAAACATGAAAGGAACAGAATACCAGTCAACTTTAAGATACGATCTTTTAATTTTAACTTAAGAGCCTTAAGAGCTCAAAAATGACTTTGTACTTTCACAGCTACACAGCCTATGTCACTCTTGAAAATATGTTTACTGAACTCACTTGGTGGAATGAAAATTGATCTTACACCAGACTCATTAAATATCTTCAATATCTGAGAGTTTCAATGTAAAAAAAAATAACTGGAGCAGAAATGATAAAGTTTGAATGATCTCCCCTTAAAACTCAACTAGACAGTTAAGACCTCCAACTTGGAATGTTTGAAGACAAAAACAGTTAAATCTCAATTATCTTAAGACTGATCTAAGGAATATCATGAGTTAGCCAAAATTATCGTTCGACCAGGAAAGTTTTTCTATAATTATGAATATAAAGAAATACTTAAACTTAAACTTTTTCATTTGATTAAACGCCTATTTCTACATAACATATTCAATGGCGTTGTACAAAAATATAGATTATAAAAAATTAATAAGTAAAAACCCTCCACCATAAATACATAATGTATATACAATAACACAAAACAAAATAAAATTTATCACACATGATGTAATATAGTGTGCAAGTGTACATGTTTTATTATACCTACATCATTCAAAGTTCATGATCCTACTTAATTTTACATTTTTATCACTAATTTTACATTTTTTTTTATTTCATATTAAAAGTTGGTGTCATGAACAGTATTACATGATGCTACTGTTAACCGGACATGTCCTGAACAGTGTAACATAACGCCATTGTTAACCAGACATTTCCCTAAAGGTATCGAAACATCACCTTTAAAGGGCCCTTAATACATCCCCAAAGGTGTCGAAACATCACATAGATTTATCAAAATTTTTCACAAGAACAATGAATTTGCAAAATTTGATATTCATTCACTATATCTGGAAATTTAAGAAAAGTCTATTAGGCCCCAAGTCTAACCACGACCCTTACATATTTGGCCCTAGGTTTGACCATGGACTCGACATGAGGCCCTAGGTTTGACGCATTGGTCAAGTCTATCAGACCTTAGCAAATTTTATGAGCAAGGACTTGCAGAGCAAAATTGTTGGAAAAAGTTGATTAAATCAAAAATAAAACTTCAAAAAAAAAATACAAAAAAATAATCTAATATAAAAATACAATATTTTATAGTCAGCGCTTCATGCTTAGCATGTTTACCGACTTCACAGCTGCATCTACTGGGAATCACTGGGCTCATATACTTCTAAATATTCAGCTGAACACTAAATATGTTAGGGTTTTTTTGTTGGGTTTATCGCTGTAGCAACACATGTATAGGTCATATAACGGCGGTCAGTCAACCTACTCACTCCTCCTGGAAAGGCTAAATCTCTGGATTTAGCTGTAACCAACCACTAAGCGCATACTTTCGTCAGTGACTGACAACTGCCCTACATAATTAAAAATCATTGGTAGAGGGAGAGTGACTGTAGAAATAATTTCATGACCAAGCTCCACGAAAGTATGCCCTGCCCGGGAATCGAACCCAAGACCCCTTGATCAGTAGACTTGCGTGCTACCACCTGAGCTAGCCAGGTAGCTTTGATAATCAGTTGATAATCAAGTTTACTAAACTACAAAACTATTTAAGCCATGGCACTCATACTGCAGTTCCAACCAAACCAAACCTTGGCCCCTTAAGAAAACTATAAAAGCATTTATATTATCACAAAAAATCTCATGGCACAACAGTATAAAACTCACTAACATATAAAACATAACCACGTACTATAAAGCAAAAAAATATGGTTAAAAACAACACCGGCAAAAAAATTAAATATATAATTGAACCTTTTAAGAGTTCAATGTTACTATTAAAAATCTGTTCTCCTTATCATCCCCATTCTTTAGAAAGACTGAGATTTAATAATGTAAACAAATCAGCAAATAATCTTAATCCCCTTCTTGAAAATTTAATTGAATACACAATAAAAAATAAAAGGCTGTGGTCATATACTAGGTTAAACACGGTGTCAACACATTTTGGTTATATTATAAGTTGTCCAGTGCATCTAACATTAGGCGATAGGCTATTTTTCTGATGATGTAGTAATTTTCACTAATATTTTTTTCATCCTTATCTTGATACTAAACTAATAAGAATAACATTTAGGAAAAACAATATAATTGCTGAATGCTCGTTAAGCTATTGAGCAAGTTGCAGATATCACTACCTGGCACTTTTACAAAGTTATTTTTGTGTTATTTGAGTACTATGAAAAGGTTTGCTTAAAGGTTGTGGAAATATAAAGGAATAATATGTAGATTTTAATGACAGTGAAACGGGATCATCAAAATGATCATTGTATAGCTGGCTCCCAACATACAGACCTGATTTCAATGAGTATTGTGTTTAACCCTTTACTGGCCAATCCTGTGTTTCAACATGTATCCAACCTCTTAAAAAAGCCACCCCAAGACTTGAAATCAGTGTTTTTTAATATACTGAACTTCACTTTAGAACCCCCCCCCTTAAGGTCTTTTTTGAGGACCTTCCTCACCAAAAAGATGTCTCAGGAAGGTCCCAGAGGGGCCTCCCTCGCTGCTAGGGTTTGAAGGGGGCAGAGAGCCCCTCAGGACCAGAAAATGGGTCATCAAGTGCAGAAAATAGCACAAAATGGTGACAAGATATCATGAATTCAGTTTGAGCTAAATACCTCATTCGGAAAAAATATAACTGAAAAATGCAAATTTGGAGTTGAAAAAGAGGAAAATTGCATTGCAATGGTAACTGGGACTGGGATCCAAAGGTTTTTTTTTAAAATACAATCACCAAGGAAATAGCCTGGCCAAGCTGCATATCTGCTTTTGTAAACAAACAGTCTAACTGACCTTTGTACCGAGACGCTGAGCTGAGGGTAAAACTGTTTATTTATTTAAAAACATGTGGCAATGTTTACATTTTAATAATTTCCCCATTCAAATGTACTGAAAAAAGGGTACGTTTTGTGTTTACTTAAATTAAATTTAACTATCCAACCAACTATGCAAATTAAATTAAACATTTTAACCGGTACTTAAACCTCCATCCAAATGTGTTTACATCTGTCATTCTTAACACAGTAATTTGAAATTGAAAGTAGAATACACAAATTAACTATGAATTTGTACCTTTTGAGGTTTAAAAGTCTTTTGTATCTATGGATTGATATTTAATAATGATTGTATTAAAAAAAATGTAAGTATCCAAAGATTTTGTCTTTATGCACTATATATGTTGCATACCAAAATCGCCGAATACTGCGAATGGTTGTGCGTCTTAGTATAGAGGTGATATTATCACCTGCTTTCAGAATGGCAAATCTGTCAATTAATAAGTAATGAAATAAGAGAATATTGAAATAGTCCTATCTCATAAAGCTGAAAAATGGCCAATATTCACCCATGCCGCAACCAGTAAAGGGTTAATCTAAGTACAGTGTAGTAAAATCTAGCAATAATTCTTATTCTCATATTTTATCAAATACTCAGGATAAACCTGTCCCGAGTTATCAAATATCACAAAAATACTAGGATTATTGAGGTCATTTACACATGAATCATACAGATCACTACATAGCTTTTTTTCATCTTTAGCTGGAGGTCTCACAAATTCTTTTTGTCCTAGAGCGTATTCTCCGACCATAACTTTAACGACAAACATGGTACGGACACCACTGTAGTCTGTGTAACTATCAGAGTATTTGGCCGAAGTAGCAAAGTAGCTTCCCTTGCCATAGAGTGCCCCTGAAAGTCAGAAATGAAATAACATTACTTAATGTATTAAATAGGGATGGGACGGCGACTCGATAATCGTAATCAATTGTCACTTGGAATCGATTTTTGCTGTTAATGTGATTCTTCACATTGTAATCAGTTCTTGATAAGTTTGCTTTTGCATAAATGTTTCACTGCAAATTTAGATAAAATTCATAAATTATGGACTAGAAAATAAAAAGCTGCTTTTGTAGTATAGTGCAATTTGTTGTGTTGTATCTGCTTTCTATTACTGGGGATATATACACAGCACCTTGTTGGATTGCCGATGACATCTTTGACTAGCTGAAGTAAACATTATGATTATAGAGTGAAACAAACGTTTTGGTGCGAAATTTATGATCGAGATATGGAAAAATTTGAGAGAAAAAAATCGAGATAAACATGCATTTTTCATATAGATAAAGAAAGGAAAAAATCGGGACTTTTGATTTGCAATCAAGACGATGATAAAGTCGATGTAAGCGTAGTAGTGATAATGCGAATTGACTGTATATCGTGACAGCCCTATTTAACGCCATAGCAACATGTTTTATAGGTCATATAACAGCCGTTAGTCAACCTACTAACTGTTCCTGGAAAGGCTACTAAACGCATACTTTTGTCAGTGATTGACAACTGCCGTAAATAATTAAGAATCATTGATAGGAGGGAGAATGGCCATAGAAATTATTTCATGACCAAGCTCCACAAAAGTATGCCCCGCCTTGGAATCGAACCCACGACCCCTCAATCAGTAGATCAACTCAGCTAGCCAGGCGGCTTTTACAATTTTCAAGAAGGGCGGTAACGAAATAAAAAAGCTACCTGTTGATTGTCCGTTCAATCTAAAATCAAAGCCCTGTTTACATATGGCATCAACATAACTACTCTTGGTACCATGAAATAACTGTCTTTCTACAATAGCCTTCTTTTTCTTCTCCAATTTTTTCTTATTACTGAATCAAAACATGAAAAAAATAAGAATCATTGGATTACAGAACAGAACGCAACAGAACAGAATGTACGCTTTATTTTTGTAACATATATATATATAATGTTTCTTTTTACACGCAAATCAAAGTATACAAAGTAATTTGTCACATGTCAACAATTAAGCATTCGCACTCTCATTCACACCCATCCACTCACACACTCACTCTGTCACTCATACTCAGCTCAGCCTCACCTCGTTCATACAAATGCACTTAACCAGAAATAAATAATTAAAGCATGTACATGAACATGGTTATACACACATATACATTTAAATATCCTAATACTTATTAATTAAGTTACGTAATATACATATGGTTTTATGAGAAAGAACTATTTACTTAATACATGTCAGGCTAAATATACTGAAAACACAACAACAAAGTACAGTTTATCATATAATTAGCATACAAAGGAATCTCAGAAAACCAGAGCAGTCAAAGTGTGAAGATTCAAACTCCTGAGTTTTTGTTCCCTTAAAATTAATAGTAAAGAATGATTTGACAACAGTCACTGCATACATTAACTTTGCTAATTCAAACATCCAATAATCAACAATTAGTACAAAAATACTGCAGTGAGCATTTAAATCAGCTGGGTTAATGTACATGAATGCACCATTTATAGTTAAATACAATTTATCAATACATCACATCTACTTCAACACACACAAGTTGCAGGGAAATTTGCTGTAGAAATTTTCTCATGTCCCATCTTCACTAAGTGTCCCGTCTTAATATCAAACTCATGACCCCTTGATAGTCTTGTGTGCCACCCACTGACTAAGCTAGCTCAGCCCCTATCGTAAGTTTAACGCTATTATAAAAACACAAACCTTGCATAATTATAATAAAGTTCCCCATTTTCAATCCGTTCAATTGAGACAATGGACTTAGTACATGGATATGGCCAACTTTCACAAAATAATTTCTCTATTTCCTCATACTCTTTCCTAGTGGAAGGACTCTCCTTCTTATCAACCTGTATTTAAAACATAAAGTACTTTAGGGCTGTCAATATTACTATAACTACTAATAACATTTAATTGTTCACTTTAAAACAACAAACTTGAGAAAGTAATGCAGTTAGCAGCAGAGATTTTGAGTCTAGTGTCCAGAAGAGAATGCAACTTCTAATACAACCCAGGAGAACATCATACCCTTTTATTTGACAGTAATGTCAGTTTTCCTCCATTAATAAGGTATTTGGAGAAGTTTCCGGCCCAGTGCAAGGGTAGGTGAGTACTGGTTATAGAAAAGGGTCGAGGAAAGCTAGGTTATGTGCTATAAATTGGTTGCTATTTAATAACCTAAATTGTGTTGACACAGCGTTACATGTACACCCAAAATAAAAAGAAACATACATGCCAATTACTGGAATTAAAAATATTTTTATAGATATCGAACCAGAGTTAATAAATCTGTTAATCGTGACAGTCCAACAATAATAAGTGTATTAGCAATTAAGAAAACGAGGGATAGCTCCCATTGACATTGGATATGTATATACCAAATCAATGTGTCAGCCCAAAACTAGTCTAAATCCACTTTGCAGTCAATCTCAGTAAACAGATATCCTGTTGTACAGAATCTCTAAGATCTCAATGGGGGGCACATCAAGATAACCTACAATGCGTAGCTTTCATCTAGATGAAACACTATTAATAACATTTTGATTTCGTAGTTTCTTTTTTTAGACCAAGGTTTGCGAGCTAATTTAACAGCCATATTATTCACAGTCTGCAATTGGATGGTTCATTTCAAATTGTGTGACAAAAACGATGTAAACAAGTTACTAATCATAACAATTGTCATGAATATCATGATGAGAAAAGGTCACCTGAACGTGACGCTCATTTGAAAATGGCTACATCTAAATTAGCAGAAAGGCGATCGGAAAGTTTAGATCCGGTTTTAATCAGTTTGCTTTGCGGTTAAACCAGTTTTGCAGTGACCAATTAATATACACAAATGTCAAAAAGTACTTGATTTAAAATAAGCCAAATAAATGTTACCTATAATAGCCAGATCCAAACTAAGCAAGTGTGGAGAAGATAATTTCAGATTGCATTTTAAACAGATTGGCACAAAGGGCTCCAAGATGTACAAAAAGCTAAGGCAAAAAGTTTTACCGGCACAATTTTACAGTGATTGAAGAGATCATCCGTTCTCGACCAATGAGGCGGAGCTACCTCAAGTTCATCCTGACCAACACTTCTTGTTTGTTTCCTTTTAGTAGCATCACCACGATTACCAGGTTTCCTGAAACATTTTTTTGTCGGGTTTAACACTGAAGCAACACATTGTATAGGTTATATCACAGCAGTCAGGCCACCTACTCACTGTTCCTGGAAAGGCTAAGTCTCTGGATTTAGCTGCTTAATAACTACTAGGTGCATAATTCCGTCAGTGACCGACTTCTGCCTACATAAGTTAGAATTAGAGGTAGAAGGGAGAATGGCCGTAGAAAATTATTTCATGACCAAGCTCAACAAAAGAATGTCCCACCCGAGAATTGAATCTATGACCCTTGATCAGTAGATTTATGCGCTATGGAATGTGCTAGCCTGGCAGGCCTTCCTGACATATGAGCAGAGAGTACTTGTTTATTTTAGATTAACTCTTCTTTACAAAGAACTAAAATTCATCTAGATTTCATCTAAATGAAACACTATTAATAAAAACCTAATTTCATAATTTCTATTTTAAGACCAAGTTTTGCAAGCTAATTTGACATGAATTCACATGCTGTGTTTGGACAAGACTTTGCAAATTCAATCACACAGACGGTGCAAACAGATCACTAAGCACAATGATTTAGTCATGAATATTATAAACACAAAGGTCAGCTGAACATGACCCGTAATATTATGTAGCTAGATCTAAATTAAGCGAGTGCTTGAGCGGATAATTTTATATCGGTTTAAATCAGATTTGGTCTAATCACCTACACTGCCCTCCAAAAGTTCCTTCACAGTACAATGAATTGAATTGCTACCGTTTTCATGTTCAATTTTGAAAAATCATTATTTCATTGTTTATTTTATTCATTTTTCATGCAATGGAAACAGAATTTCTAGGGGAATATTTTTTTGAGCTGCAGCAAAAACTGTCTATCAGCCTCCAAAACTATGGTCAATGCATCTCAATTAACTGGTATCAAGTTTGAGATGTTTTGTAATTTCACATCTAAATAAGAACTGTACCCATTTTAATGAGCAAAATTGAAAATCATTTCACAATAAAATGCTTTTTATAACTTGTTAAAACTCCATTTAGTTCAATGTAAATTTTGATGTAAGAAGGAACTTTTGGAGGGCAGTGTATCTAATCTCTATATATACAACACTCTTTCTGATTACACTCTCCTGTGGATGACCAGACGCTAACATGATCATCTCTTTATCAGGCATGCTCTCACTGGCTCATACTGTAACATGTTATAAATGTCATATCATTGAGAGTCTGTATAAGAGTTTATATTGTTACTTTTTGTAATCATAACGGCCCTAGTTTTTACACTACAAGCAAATCAAAATACCTTAGTTTTCGCTCCTCAATTTCTTTTTGATCAAGAAACACTGGTCGTCGTCGTACTTCTCGTTCTGTCTCATAACGTAAATTTTTCTGCATCATTTTATTAAAATCTAGTATATACTGATGACCCAAAGTTTGAAATGATATTTGACCTTCAGGATTTCTTACGTACGCCTGTTCAAGGTCAGTGCTTGTTATATCCGACCTATAATCCATATCGGCCTAAAATATACAAAGTTTGTGGTACATGTACATTAATCTAAAAAAATAAACACCCGTGGTATTGGTATGGTTTTGCGATGGTTGTTTTTGCATTTCAAATGTATTAAATGCTTGAAATTATTTTTTCTACATTTTTAGTGTATTATTTAGTGTGTTATTTCTATAAAACACATTTGAGCATATACATATGCCCAAATAGACAACCAGCAATATAGGTCAACATGGACAATAGAACAATTTTTAATGTCGAACCCCCTGCCCCCTAAATTGTTTTGATAAAAAGAGCATATTATGACCAACATATTCATATTGTAATTTCATTTTTTCTGATATTTTAAACTCTTAATAACACCCACTCCCTTTAGGAAAATAAGAGAATTTGCAATAGTTACAATGATCATATACAAAAATTTACTCACATCACTATATTTGGTCCATGTTTCTTTACTATCTTTCCAGTACCAAACCCACTCCGTTGTAAGTGATTGCTTGTCAAACTCGACGGATGACGCGGTAGATAGACGCTGTATTTCATATTCAGTTTCTTCATCAACTATACCATTCATGTTGGCTGTAGTCTTAAAATGTATTTGACATGTTGTCCTGAAAAAGTGATAACAGTTTGTTACATCTCTTGAAGTGGTACATCCTACATAGTTCTTATTCTGAACGTTATTTCATGGGTTTTGTCAGCTGAAATGTAGGTCAAGCACAACATACATGCATTTACTGGGTCAATAGGGTCATATTTAACATTGGGACTTAAAATAAATAAAGCCATTCTAATACATAAATAGTGATTTGAATTTGCATACTGAGTCACATTTGCTGTTTAGTTATCAGGGATGGGGTACTCGTACTTGTACTCAAGTATTATGAGTACAAGTACCACTTTTCCCAGTACTCGCCTGTACTCAGTACTCAGGAAAATAAATTGTACTTGTACTCGTACTTACTCAAGTACTGAACTAGCAGTACTCGATACTCATGAGTATTTCTAAGTACTGGCCATCTTATTTCTATTTTGTTACATTCTTAATTGAATTTTGTTTAAAACTACTTAAGAAAAAATAATGCATATTAATTGGTTATATTATTATATAAGTTTTATTGGTATACTCAGGTGTGTAAGGGACAAAATATGGTCGAATTGTGCAAATTGTGATAAAAGCACCAAACTTTCAGGAAATCAACTTTAAGGTGTGAACTTCAGAAAAAAGCCAGGAGACAACCATGAGAGGCCCTGTGAACAAAAATATGGGGCCCTAAAGGGGGTTACCCGTAACAATTGATATTATTGCATAGTAGTGTGTAAAATTCCTTAATTTATATATCAACTAAATGTATTAAATTTCTTTTGCTCAAGATGAGAACAAATATGTCAGTTGATGTTTTTGAATATTTAACATAATAATTATAATCGTTATTGAGGCCCCATAAAGGGATTTTATGGTCAACAAATAGTAAAAGACCACTAACAACCAGTACAGTTTTTATTTTTTCACATTTTTAAAGCATTTTGAATGGGTAATTTTGTGTGGCTAGATGTGGTGTCTTTTCATTTAAATAAATTGCAAAACCAAGTATGATCAAAAGGGGCCAAAGCAAGGGGAAACTTATGAAAAAATATTGAATATCTAATTTGCTGTACTGATTACATAGAATTCAGAAATTGTATCAGTAACATTTAATCTATTATGTACTGTTCAAATAACATAATGATGAAACTTTTTTATTCTTCATATCATTTTGAGTGACGCACCTCAGAAAACCCCAAGGAGACAACCATGAGAGGCCCTACTAACAAAATTGTTGGGCCATGAAAGGGGTCACCCATTACAAGTATAAGCAGTGCATAGTTTAGTGTAAATATTTATCTATCAAATAAATAAAATAAATTTTCTTCACTTATGATGGGTACAATCATGTCAGAAACTTTTTTTCAAATTTAACATGATACAATGAATTGTAATTGAGGTCCAGGTAAGGGTTTTTAAGAAAACAAAACACAAAAAAAACTATAAATGACCAGTGAAATTACTGTTCTCGTTTTGTTTTAATTTATTACTTAAAGTATTTTGAATGGGTAATTTTGTGTGGTTAGCTATCATGTTCTTTTTTTAGAAATAATTCACAAAACAAAGCATGATCTCATGAGGCCAAAACAAGGGGGAATTTATATAAATTTTGAATACGTGTATATAATTTACTGTATTGGTTATATAAGATTCTAGTGTTAATAGGACTGGAGACAAAGATTTATCTAAACATCAGTAACATTCATCAAATAAAGCACATTTTAATACGATAATTAAGTTTTTATTTGTTTATTTCATTTTGCTTCTTCAAAAAATTAATGAGATCTATCAAGCATGTTTGTATTAATCTTTTGAGAGGCCCCTCTTGAAAAATTTGAATATGAAAAATAAAAAAACCCATGTCCAAAAATAAAAACCAAAATCCAATCACATTTTAAATCTAATTACTAAGCAAAAGCATCAATTACTTGCAACGATGAACAAAGAGACCCTGCACCGAGTAAATAGAAGTGGTCTCACGTGAGCTAACATACTTACAACAGTGAAACATGTATGATGCATAACATACATGTATATTGTTCTGCTATGGAATTAATGGAGTTTAACTTTAGTTTTAGTTATATTTGAAATACATATAATGTAATTTATCAACTTGATTTGGGTAAAAATGATAAGGCCTTTAACCTTTTACTGACCAACCCAGTTACTCCTGAATCGAATTTTGGCTTCTACTTTCAGACAACCAAGTAAGAAATAAATTGGCCAAGTTGCATTGCTGTCCATCAATTAATCATGAAAATCGTATACATTGTATTGAAATAGCCCTATCGCTGAGGTGAAAATTTGCCACTTTTTGCACTTATCTTTCCTTGTAAAGGGTTAAAGGAAAATCTACTAAAAGGCCCTTATTTTGATGTTAATCAGTTTCGTTTGATTTTTCATCTCTTGCTCTTTTATAATGAATGCAACCACAGTTTCCAAAAACTAATTTTAGCATCTATCAAACCAAGTCATGCATGTTTTATAATGTAATAATATATGTTGCAAAGGCGATAACAAACAACCATAATTTGATAATATATACCATGTAGTATTACTCAAGTTGGACATACCATGTGACAAATGCTAATGACTGAGATTTAAGAAACATATAGACTGGATAAACCAACAGTGTTACTAAGTAACTTCCTTTAGATTTGATATCATGGTACTCAGTAGGAAAGAGTAAGCATAAAAACGTTTCCGACGGATCTTGAACACATGTTCACTATTCTTGCAATTCATATTGTTGATTTCACTGGGGTTATTCATTTTATGGATTCTTGACAAGCTTGACGGTCTATGAAAGCTATATAATGTATAACCCGCTTGATAGACAAGGTGACCAGTGTATGGACGTACTCCACATTATCATACTTTTAATAGAACCATTTGTTGTAGACGTATGTTATGTATAAACGTATAAAAGTCGACTGACGATTTAGCTGTGGCAGTGATCATGAAATTTGACTATGACAGACATTTCCATAACAGTACATGTATTACAATAAATAAAATTAAAATATTTTAAAACTCGTCTTCAAATGAAGTTATACTCCCGTTTTTATGCCGGGAGATGTAATCCTAGATTAAATTCTTCTACTAAAGATATTTTTTGAGCAATCATAAAACTTGTGAATATTTACTTTATTTTTAAGGTTCACAAAAATAATTATGTACGGTAAGTTCGCTTAACATGATTTCACAAAATGCTCTTAATCTCTTACACTCGCTTAGAGATAGAAAGGTCTAAAATTGTAACCCATTCAGGGTCAATGTTTATTTCTTTATGCAAGCCATGTGTCTGTTTTTCTTCAATCTACTCAGCTGTAAAACGGCACTTTTCCTGGTTATGTCATTCCCTTTGCCATATTGACTTCCTACCAAATGAAGTGAAAGTTTCGTCGAGTAGATTGATAAATACAGAAAAGTGTACTGGTACCTATGATTAGGGATAATAGCCGGTCAGTGAGCATTTGAAAAGATGGAATCTAGACTACAAAATGCTATTATTTTTACCATGTTTAGTTGAATAGTCAAATTAAATTTTACCAATCTTTATGAAGAAATGTCGTGCTTTTGGGGATGGTTATATTTGATACATGTATATAAGAAGGGCCTCTTAAATTGTTCTCTCTATAATATCTAATATACTAATTGTTTTATTGTAAGATATTTATCAATGATAAAGTCTGTTTAAAATTACATGTAGTTTGTACATCAAACACAGTATACAAATGTACATATTTGTTTCATTTTTACTCCGAGCTTCAAGGGTATGATGTCGGTGTAATGCATAGTCTCTAACAGGACTATTTTATTTTGTAAAATGGTGATATTAGACTTGTATTAAAACATGATCACATACTGTTTTAGAACTTGAAATGTATCTAAAGCGTGGGTGCCTATAGGATGTTATATTATCAAAACTCTCAATACATAACAGAAATATGATTTTGTTAAATTTAGGACGAAAACAGGTCGTATAGTCTCTCGTAATACAGGCCTAAAACGGTAATGAATATAATAATCATCCATGTTCAATTATGATTAATTGGGTACCGTTTAACCTTACCAAATTGTTATATGAACTGTTGAAATGTAACACACTTGTAATGACAGTATAAGTTTCAATGATAATAAAATGGTTAGACCTTTTTACAATCATCTAAGCTTAATGTTATGAAATTACCCCAGTAAGGGCCTCAACTTTTAGAAATAAGTATTATTATTTAAAATCGTCATTTTGAATGTACGTATCTTAAATAGTAAGTTTATTTATCAGTTTAAATTGAATAAAGTGTATATTGGCTTACTTGGTATTAATTTATTTCGAGTGCAATACATAAACCCATTCGGGGCCTCATGTGTTTCATACAATGGTACCGCATGCTGATTCTGGTGTATCTACATAAATTAATTATTGAAGGCTTATTTTGAGAAAGTATGATGTATTTGTATGATTTCAAATAAAATATTTACCATTTATTCAATTATATTATTACATTATGCATAATTTAGGGCCTTATGACAAGTTCAAAGCAGATGCCGGGCCTCAACTGCAAATAAACTGACAAAAAGCTATTTTTGAGTGTACAATATATTTTCTTAGGCATATAAAATCATAATACATATATTTTAATAACCATCTTAAATTTTTATAGAGATGATAATTTTAAAACTATGTGCCTATTTATGTGCCCCTTTCGGGGCCCCATTTAGGCAAGATACAAGGCCCCTCATGATTGTCTCCTGGGTTAATATTGATCAGTATGACTAAAAGTACCTCCATGCCAAATTTGGTGCTTTTATCACATTTTGCACAATTATTTCACTTACACACCTGAGTAGTAGCTATTGTTATGGGATTATCATTATGTGATATTAAATGTATCATATGCATAACAATGGGATGTCTGACACCTTTTTGCAGTTTATACCTCTTCATAAATTGTGAAAACAATGTTTGTCACTGTTTGTTCCTTATATAGCTGATAAATTATTAAAATCATTAACTAGTAATATGCATCAGTCATAATGAAATTTTTAAAATGAATGATAAGACATCACATTCTCTGAAACAGTCACTTTTTTGGTGAAAAAAAAACCTGCACAATGTTTTGATTTAAATTGAGATAAAATGTAAACAAATTTAATAACAGTAGCTGATTCAACAATGTTTTCAGTTTCGTTTTTTATTAAGTTAGTTAACCAAAAAAAAAGATTACTGGACTCCATAATTTTAAGCTGAAACATACTAACAGCTATCTTTCTTTCAAAAATCTTTTTTCAAGTTAAATTTGGATTTGGATTGAAATGTGAGAAACAAAGATATGGTTTTAGATTGGGAATATAGCTCATAAAAAGCAATAAAATTGACCCAAAATAAACAATGTTGCATAAACTGTTTACAACGACATTTTGACTGTCCTGTTTAAAATTGAATTTGAAGCTTGTTTTGATGTTTAATTGACTAGATAGATAAAATCAGCCTCTTTTGTTTCTAAATTCTTTTAAAAATCTTTATATGTTCATAAGAAACAATCTGGTACTCAAGAATACTCATGAGTACTTAATTACTACTCAAGTACTACTCGAGTACTGAAGAAACAACAGTACTCATTACTCATAAGTACAAGTACAAAATTTGAAATACTCAAGTACTACTCAAGTACTGGAATCCAGTACTCAACCCATCCCTGATAGTTATACCACCAAAATCATACTAAGACAAATGCATAAGTTACCCATAAGACACAGTGTAAAGCAACAGCCTGTTTATCATAACCTACCAATGGTACCATGTCATTTATACATTTCTCTATTCCGGAAGAGAATTTCAATAGACAAACAGGAATGGTAGCTCGCAAATTGTATTGGTTAAAAATAAAGGTCGAAAATCAAATCTGTTGCATTTAAGTTTCCTAACCAGAATTGCTAAACAAAAATAAAATCCAAATTAAAAATCAAATACCCTTGATTGGTTTTAAGGGGGTATTCTGTATTTTCAGGATCGCAGTAACTAAGTTCAATTTTTAAAACTTCGTCAAGAGGAATGTTCACCCAATCAGTGGTCCCCTTCTCTCGATACCTCCAATGGTAAAGTAGATCAGAGTGAAAGTTACGACAGCCGTTACGAAACAAACATTTTCCACGCAGATAGTAAAAACATATACTGTCAGACTCATCGGTGCTCCTAGCTACTGCTTGTCTGTCTTTTGCTTAAAGAAATCATAAAGTATAAATGGTTCATTTGTATGTCTAAACATTGGGCTGATATTAAGACATTTCACGATGGAAATTGAAAAATACATGACCAAAATGTCACAATCAATAGGAGATCATTTCAAGCATGTCCAACTTTTAGGCCCATACATGATCTCAAGTCGATGCTCGATTGTCAATAGAAAAGTATAGGGGAGAATTCTTTAAACGGCCATATCTCTTTTATTTTTTAAGATATCAATTTTGTGCAAATGATGCTAAAATGATAAAGTTGTTTTTATATTTTTGTAAAATTGTAAAGTTTTGGTCTGTTTTAAGGTTTTATTTGATTACTCACGTTACTATAAAATAAGAAGGAAAAGAAATACTCATGCTGATATAAGTTAAAAAATAAAGCCTTTCCGGTCCTTTGATCAAATTTGTGCAAACGACATGAGAAAGCTGTATGTTTCTAGTTTCCGGAGCATTTGTTGGTCTGTTTTGCACTTTTTTCCAAAATTTTTGGATTTTTCATATATTTTTTTCTTAATTTTGTAATGTGCGCTATCGGATATAGGGACCCCTGGTGTGATTGTATAATACACTGTGTATAGCAAGGCACAGCGGGTACACTTTTATGACAGGATAACCTTCCTGTCTCTGTTTCATTGCTAATCAGTTGTATCTGTCACATGATCTAGCAATAAAGGTTTAGAAAAAAATATTATTCTAGATAGTTAAGAAAATGTAATTTTTGGTAGATTTGATTGTCGACTATACAAATCGATGAAATCTGTATTATAAAAATAATATTACTTTAAAATAATTTTACTAGAAAATACTCCTTTATTGCTTATAATATATTTATATGTATATAATTTGCATTTTAATATATTCATATCTCTCTGATAAATGAATACTTTTACACATTAATTAAGTGTTGTAGTTTATTTTGGCGGCATAATAATAACTGAAAGAACGACATGCAACTGTTTTAATTTCACCACTACCGTTATTATTTCTTTAAACGAAGATACCTTGAAAACATTTTTACTGACTAGTTAATTCATGTTAAACAATATTATTAAAAATGTAAAAAATGATCAAACAGTTATACTAATGAATGCATGGTCATTTCAGTCAAAGTAAAATTTTGCAACCGACAAACGTAACAAAAATAGTTATTGACGGCTTAACAATAACTATGAGGATTGAATTAGTTGTTGCAATTTAACTTTAAAGCTTTTGTTTCAATGAAAATATGGTGTATAAAAATTCACGGACGGACAATAAATTTATTTAAAATGGAGATGTTATATTGTAATATATTTCTCATTTCTAACATTATTAAACAATAAGAAAATTATTTCAATCGTTAATTTTGTTTCAACCAGGGATTTTATATAACATTTTTAATATAACATATACACATTTGTTGTATAAAATCCCTGTTTCAACTGAACTGTCATGTATACAAAATGTTACCACTAAAGTAGTGTTAATTTACACTTCATGCACAATGGACAATATACAAATTTATAAAACATCTGTCTACAAGGAATTTAATCCCCCAATGATGAAGTGAAATCTATATGGTTATAATCGTGATCTATGATCCTTATCTTACATTATCGATCACAACATGGGGTCAAGGCTTGTAGATTATGTTATCGCAAAACTGATGTATCTACTGTCAGTGCTATATGACTGTATCAAACAGCGAAAATATTGATGGGTCTAAAAGTTGGGTATGTCAAAAAAGTTTGAATGTGTTAGCTATCATTCAATTTGTTTTCTGTTATTCTAATGAAATAATAACATACAAGAAATGTAATGTGGAAACCACATTAAATCTGGATTTAAAAACTTTAACAAAAAATTGCATAGGGAAATAATCCATTGTAATAAAGGCAGGTAGAGTTGTGATAACTTGCTAATTCTGTTCATCACACGGTATGTTATCATTGTATGAAGTTTCATAAAGATCTGACAGTAAATGGCAGAAATATATGGAAAAGAAAAACTCTAACGCGATTGTTAACGACACCGGATGCATGTTGAAAAATCCAAATAAATTTCAGTTAACTTTAAGTGCTTAATATTTAAAATGCGATTAAAGTCTGCTTCCATACACCTATAAAGCAAACTTCAAAAATTTCAACAAAAACCCCTGATTATTGAAATCACCTTCAAGCAGGTGACCTTTAGAGTACCCTATTCTCCTATCAGCACAAGGTCACGCGATGTGGCCCCTGTGAAAGATGCTTGTAGTATCCAGTAGGTCAATTGCAGGATCCAATTAAGCCTGGGTGAAGTGGAACATCTGTAGATAAATTTCTTCCTCAAGGAAATAAGCAGTGACCCTAGGGTTTGAACCAGTTACCATTTAATTCCTAAGCATGTGTCTTACCACTCGACAACTGCTTAATAGTTCCATATATCTGCAAGTTTAAAGATTATGATTAAAGTTTTATTAAATTTACCTTTTGAAGTTTCTTGTAAAGGCACATCTGTCTTCATTCTTTCAAACCCTTCACTCAATTTAGCTGTCTCCTCACTGCTGCTGGCATCATCGTCCATATCTCTTGTAAGAACTTCTCTCAATTCAGCTAGAATGTACTTGGGTTGCCTCTTAGTTGATATTCCATGTTTCTCTAGAATTTCCTTGGTAGATGGGCTCATGACATCATGACTTCTTGAACAATTTTTACCAAATTTACAGCTATTCTTAATGTGATGTCGGCAGATATGCAAAGACGAACATTTGCCTTTCTTGATTTTAGGGTTACAGCCTCCTTTGGAGTTGTAGAACCAGCATAATCTTAGTGGAGCACATTCATTTTGATTTTTTGACTGTTTCATAAACGTCATAAAATCTTGAACTGTAATTTCATCAAGAAGATGGTTTCTTAGAACTTGCATGTTATGTGGCGTGGTAAGATCATGTCCAAATTTGCAGTTATCCCCAAAATTACACTTTCCAGTCAACATGAAATGTTTGCAAAAATGCAGCCCTGAACACAATGGAATGTTGCCCGAGCATGATTCTTTCTTTTTAATATGTGTTTCACATACATTAACTTGTGTTATCAATTTTACATTTTCTACTTGATCGTCAATCTCAAAGTTATTTGGGTATTTCTGAAGAACAGATCGTACTTGACTCTCCGATTTCCTAATTTTCTTGCTCTTCAAATACTGATGGATTTCCGATAAACTTAACGGTGTTACGGATTTCACCATCAAAACACTAACCATACGTGATATGGCATCATCATCATCCTCAGATGAGAATAAGTAATCAGTGGGCAACTTGTAAGCACACATCTCTTTTCTTGTCTTGACAAGTCAACACTGAGTTTTTTGATTTTCTGAAAACACACAATTCTTACTAGTTATTAATTTTTGTATGTGACTTTTTTTTAGCAAATTCTATATATGTATAGAATGTTAATATTCAATCAATAGTCGATAATAATTCATATGATGATACCTCAGTCATAAGTGCTTGTAATAGTGAGGCTGTGTTTATTAAGCCTAATACCGTTTCAAATTCCAGTGATAAAGTCAACTTAAGTTCTCAGCAAAATTCTGAGGAAACAAGTGTTAAGTCATTGCTTAGTGATTCAACTAATCCAACAATTCAGCCTGTAAATGACAGTGGATCCATTTGTGGTCGCTCTCATGTATCAAGGTCAGCAGCAAGATCAAATAAGAGATCTAGTTCTGCAACACCAGATAGACGTAATAAAAGTGTGAGTAAAACTCGTAATGATAGCCCTCGGGTTTTACCCGTTGCTAAAAATAGCACTTCAAATACACACAGTGTTGAATCTGGGTTTTCCCCAATGTACAAGTTATAAATAATGATTCAAATACTAACATCGCTTAGAGTTGCGACGGGAAGGTCACGCTTCGGTGTGCGCTGATAAACGTTCAAGGTTTAATTAGCAGACGAACTAATAAGTTATTGACAGAGGAACTAAAATCTGTTTTCCACAATCATGATACTGTTTTAATGACTGAAACCTGGACAAATTATATGAGTGATTTACATGTCAATGATTTTGATCATTTTGTCTTGAATAGGACCGAAAATAAAGTGTCTAGTAAAAGATCGTCTGGTGGCCTTATAATTTATATAAGAAATAAATATGTTACAAGTGATACTTTGGTTTTCACCAGTCAAGATCATATTATTTGTATAAAAATTAAAGGGTCAGTTTTATCACTTGATAGCGATTTATTTTTCTGCCTTTGTTACGTTGTTCCGGAGGGTAGCTCTAGACAAGCCATGTTAGATACACATACATTTGATAGGGTTTTAAATCATATAACAGAGTTAAATGTTAACAATGAGAATAAATTTTATTTGGTTTTATGCGGCGATATGAACGCACATACTTTCAATTTCCCGATTTTGTACAAGATGATAATTTATGTAATGATGATTTATTACCACCTGATTATTGTACTGACACATATATTAATCGTTGCTCACGTGATATAGGCAAAGTAGATTCACATGGTATGATGCTTTTAGATCTGTGTAAACAGACTGGTTTAAGAATATTAAATGGTCGTGTAGATAGAGACAAAGAAGGCAATTTTACACATGTTGGTAGTAGGGGTAGTAGTGTAGTAGATTATGTTATTTCTACACCTAATCTGATTAATAATGTGTCATCTTTTAAAGTACATGAACCAAACATTTTTTCTGATCACTGTATTATTGATTTTTCATTTGAATTTGATATGTCACCAATATTGTCTCGTGTTTCTAGTGATGATAATTATGAATGTTTACATGAAAAATAGGTTTGGAACAATGAATTAAAAAGTTCTTATATTACGGATTTGTCCAGTGAGGAAACAATCTGTAAGTTATTAGGTTTTAATGAGCATGTATCCAATGCACAATCTACCATTGATATAGACAACTGTATTTCTGAGTTTTCAGATATTGTAAATAATGTAGCTATGCCTTTTAAAAGAAATATTGTCAATAAATCATGTATGTCAAATAATAAGTATAATGATTGCAGCCAACCATGGTATACAGAAGATTGTGCAATTAAACGTCAATATTTTCATTGTATGCTTAATATGTATAGAACAGATAAAAGTGATTTTAATAGGGCAAATTATGGTCAATACCCGTTCTCATTACAAATCTTGTTTACGTCACTCAAAGTTTGAATACGATAAATTACAAACTAATAAACTAGAAGCTGCACGTTTTAAAAATGCAAAACTTTATTGGAATATGTTAAAACAAAATGCTCTAGTTAAACAAACAAATGTACCTATGAGTGAATTTGAAAGATATTTTAAAAGTGTAAACAATCCTGATAGTCCATGTTTTACTCCAGATGAAGATATCTTGTACTTCATAGAAAGATATGAAAACCATGAATTTGATATTATGTTTAGCGAATTAAATGTTCCTTTTGAACACAAAGAATTATTAAAAGCCATAAAACAATTAAATACAAATAAATCTGGGGGTCCAGATATGATGTTAAATGAATTTTTCATTCATGGCAAAGACATATTGTCTAATTATTTTTGACTCTTTTTAACAAAATTTTTGAAATGGGTTATTTCCCCTCAACCTGGTCAGAAGGGTTTGTGATTCTATTACATAAAAAGAATAGTTTAAATGATGTTAATAATTTTCGCGGCATTACTTTATTAAGTTGTCTTGGTAAACTTTTCACAAGAATTTTAAATAATAGATTAACTAGTTGGGCTGAAAAATATCAAGTTTATATAGAGGCACAGGCTGGTTTTAGGGCAGGTTTAGGGACAGTGGATAATATTTTTGTACTGCATGGTATCATCAACCATATTTTAAATTCTGGTAAACAATTATTTTGTGCTTTTATAGATTTCACCAAAGCCTTCGATTATATTACAAGGGATAACCTATGGGCAAAACTTATTAAATTGGGAATCAGAGGTAATATTCTAAATGTAATGAAATCCATGTACTCTTCTGTGAAATCTAGAGTCAAATTAAATAATAAATTAAGTGAGGGATTTGATTGCATTTTAGGTGTTCGGCAAGGAGAGAGTTTGTCCCCTTTTCTTTTTGCCATGTTTCTAAATGATATAGAAGATGTTTTTATCAGTAAAGGTCTCCCTGGAATCGATGTTGATACATGTACATTTAAAATGTTTTTAATTTTATACGCAGATGATATTGTCATTTTTGCAAATAGTAAAGAAGAGATACAATCAAGCTTGGATATACTTTTTAAATATTGTCAGACATGGAAATTAGTAGTTAACACAAGTAAAACAAAAGTAATGATTTTTAGAAAAGGGGGTAGGATTTCATCTTGCACATGTTTTTATTATAATGATGAACTGCTAGAGATTGTTGATAAATTTACATATCTAGGTGTTGTATTTACTTCTGGTGGGTCCTTCTCCTATGCACAAAATGTTTTATCTGGCCAAGCTCTAAAAGCTATTTTTAAATTGAATAAATACTTATACAAGTTTACTGATATTACAGTAAAACACAAGTTAGATTTATTTGATAAGCTTATTTCTCCAATCTTGAATTATGCTAGTCAAGTTTGGGGCTTTATACAAGGTAACTCAGTGGAACGAATTCACCTACAATTTTGCAAGAGAATACTTGGGGTTAAGAAAACAACTCAAAATGATTTTGTCTATGGGGAATTGGGGAGATTAAGTTTTCAGTCCATTCGGTTTATCAATATTATTAAATACTGGATTAAGTTATTACAGACTGATGATAACAAGTATAATAAAAAAGTTTATAACATGTTAAAATCAGATATAGATATATATCCTCACAAACAAAATTGGTGTTCTTTATTAAGAGATTTATTAAGTAGATTAGGTTTCTATGATGCATGGTACTTTCAGCAATTAGGTGATGTAAAATCTTTCCTCTACCAATTTAAGCAAAGAATTAGTGATAACTTTATCCAAAATTGGAACAGTAGATTGAATGATTCTAGCAGGGCTTTATTTTATAGAAATGTTGCAGATTTTAAATTTCAGTCTTATTTGAATATTCTAAACATTAAAATATTTAGATTTGGGATGTCAAAACTCAGAATGTCTTCTCATAGATTGCATATTGAAACAGGCAGATGGAATAAACCAAGACCTACCTTAATAAATGAAAGAATTTGTAGTATCTGTCAAATCTTAGAAGATGAATTTCATTTCATTTTAGAGTGCAAACTATATACAGATATTAGGAAAAGTTATATACCGATTTATTTCTATAGGAATCCTAGTATGTTAAAATTTGTTGAATTATTAAATAGTGACAACAAAGCTTTGATTACAAAGTTAAGTGTTTATATCAAGAAGGCCTTTGACATTAGAAATAGTGTACATTACCCGATTGATACAAACACGCAATTGTAAGATTCTATTATGATCTTTTTGATCTTTATTACACTTTATCTTCAATAACCTTTATATATATTTATACTCAATCAGGTACATGTTTGTGTATTGACGATATTGATTAGTATCTATTTAGAACTTTGTTATATTTGTCATGTCTATGTAAGTTTCAATGGTGTTTATGATTTGATGCTCTTACATACCAACATTGTATTATAAAATTGTTACTTCATGTTGATATATATATATACTGGTAATTCTTTGTAGAGACATACCTGTCAGCATGTGATGTAAAACATAGTTGTCTTGTTCTGTCACATGATTGGATAAATCCATTTGAAAACACTTAATTGTTATTATGCACTATGCACAAGGTTGTTTTCCCATCCAATATGTATCAAATACCAAGTTTGACTGGTTTAAATATCACAGCCAAGCACTGGTAAATAAGAAGATATTGGACAGGGTTAATCCATCAATCATGACCCCTTGATATCTAGTGCCTGTCATCCTTATAGCTGAGAATTTCACGTTCTATGTACATCCATTGTTTATCCACGTATTTACAGGTTATTTGTTTAATCTAATGAAATATTTTCCTTTTGTATATAATTAAAAATGTTGAATCTAAAATGACTAAATGCTGTCAATAAACCTCACGTTTTCATATGTAGTCTAGATCAAAAGGCGCTTGAATTCTTACTGCAAACGCTCACAGACGATGAGTAAAAAGAATTGTTTTCGGCCCAGTTTTCGGCAACGGTCCGGTGTCTAGTAAATTATGTAAAGTAGTCGCCTTTTATTTATAGCGCTTAGTCGATAGTAAATGAACTGTCCACCGGTATTCTAGTATTTCGCTTTCGGACTAGAATACTAAATGTTGGTCAAGTCATGTACTATCAAGATTCATGTACTACCAATATATTTAAACTTTACCTATTCTATGTTAATATGTAATTTATCTTCTACTGTTTATAGTGTTGTAAATGAGTTGATCATCTGTATTCTAGTATTTCGTTTTCGGACTAGAATACTAAATGTTGGTCAAGTCATCTTCTACTATAAATTTCCATATCCATACATTATCAATATATTTATACTCTACTTCGTTTATGTTGATATGATATGATATGATATGATATGTAATTTATTTTCTTATATATGTCACATATATGTACATGTTGACCGCATGGGTCTATGACCTCCCGGTTTGTAAATAAATAAACTTGTTAAACTTGTTAAAACTTGTTATGTACAGATCATTAGATAAAGTCAAACCTTTTTTTTACATTTTTTTACAAATATCATTTGTATAGGCATTGGGGGATATAGCGGTAGGGGGAGGGTAAGGGGGTCCCGACCATTCTACTTTAAATGACTTACAGTAAAAAAAATACACAAATGGAAGGTACATTTTGGAAATTCTTGAGGAGTCCGTACCCCCACCCCACTGAATCCGCCTACCGTAAGTGTCGAACAACGTAAAATCTAGTCGCAGTTATGATTTTCTAGATGATAAGTCAAATAAAAGTTTGATAAAAAAATTACCAAATTTCATGTCAATGACAATGACACAAATAAAGATTTTACTTGAACCTAAATGCAACTTTGAAAACGAAAGTAGAACATGACGAAATCAAAATCCGATTTTGTTCATTCAAGGCTAAAAAGTGCATAAATGATAAGGGATCGCGTCACTGTTAACAAACCTGCTTAGTTTCAAGACTAAATACCCACTGTCACGTAGTTAATCATTCATTTAGTTGAACAATAGTTAGTTACACATCGCTAAGGGTATAGATTATCTGTATCCAATCAGACGAAGGGCGTTACCAGTATCCACTGAGACGAGTTTTAGTCACGCCCCTCATGAATATCGCTATTAACTTTAACGATCACCAGTAGGAACGCCCAACTGAATATTTATGCTAATATGATTTTCTTTAAAAATGATATTTCACACTGTCCTTGAGTATTAATTGTGCATAAAGTATTCAAGATTGACTACAATTTCATAATAATGAAGTATTATTATTTGAATAGAATTGAAAACAAAAAATAGATAACTAAGTCTCTCAAATGAAACTGTATTAAAACTTGCTACTGTTTATTATTGGATATAAGAATTATTAATAAATGAGCTACGTCAAATATTTTCGAAGTACTGATTCTACTGCATTAACGCTATTTTATGTTTTATCTTATTTTGCAGTAAAATATTTGCAAATAAACATACAAATTCGAAATATCCATAATTATATGTGTCATAGTACCACTGCCGGTAATCACGTGGTTTTGTTATGATAGCAAGTACTATAAAATGGCGAACTGGGTCACTGGCTCAGGTAGGTTTTTTTAGATTCTTATACAGAAAACAGTGATACCTTGTAAAATCATTACGACCAAAGTACCCACACTTACGTCCGATTTATTTCAATACTTATTTTATTTTCCTACGGCCACTAATAAAAAAGTTATTGAGAGTATTTTATCTGAAATTTGTTTGTTCGCCGTGATACACTGTACTATATTGATATGATTTTTGTCTATAAACCCTAAATAAATCGTCTAACTATCGCTACTACCAACAAGAAAACCTATAACATTGTTTTTTGGTTCTTGATAGGTTTTATTTCAGAAAACAAGGTCTTAATTTTGAATTTTAGACGAAACATAAAAATGATACACTGTACTATTGCAATTTTGATGATAGAATGTACTATAAAATTCAGGTACTAGTTGACGATGATGTTAAAACAATTTTTAAAGCTCTGTTTCGTTTTTTATAACTTTGAAGAGATAATTTAAAAACATATCTTAATATTCATGAAGAATGGGACGAAGTGTATGTATAAAAATATGAAACTTCATGTATTAATAAGACATTTCTTTCCCAGATTTCAAGATTTTGTCATTGTATGTAATGACACAGTTTTACAAGAAAGGCATAAAAGTAAATGGTAAGGCAATTTTGATATATGCTTATTTTGGTTAATCTCATAAATTATTAAGTACATAACCGGTTGATTTTTATAAAACCTGCGACTTTTCATCTTACTGATATATCAAATAAAATCTTCAAATGTTTAATATGGAATCGACCGATCTTGAGATGTTTTTGTAAATAAATCAATAGAATCTTCAGTCACTTACTTACGTGTTTCAGGGCCAAGTTGCGTTTTGTTTTCATTTCAACGTATCCAAATTTTCATTTAGATTGGGGCGAAATGTGTACGTATGCATGATAATATTTCTGCATGTATCGATAGTCATTTCTTTTCCAGATTTTGTCATTGTACAATGTCACAGTCTACCAAGAAAAGTATATAAGGTAATTTCAAGGTTAGTTTTATGTCTGTCCTTTATGTTTAGTCACATATAAGTACATTAGTAACCGACTTGATTTTATCACACTTGCTAAAGTTGTATCTTATTGATATATTAATTGAAAATTAAAATGTATAATGTTGATCCGACCGAGCTCAAGACATTCTTTTTAAATAATATAATGGAGACGTCAATCACTTGCATCATTGTCTATAAACATTTGGTTAAGATTTGGTCGTTTGAATAAATGGGAAATCACTTGATTAATAGTAAATCATATAGAGCAAGATGCCGAAAAATACTTGGGAGTGAACTGTTCGAAAATAATGAAGTCATTTATCTACCTTTTCAGCATATGGGATAATAATTTCAATTTTGATGGAAATACTTCTAATATTGAATAGGAACAAATAAAAACGGTCCTCCTTTTTAAAACCTCATTAATGAGTCAGTTGATGTTCATGAAAACAGAAGAGAGTGTATCGTATGTTAAAATGGAGTTTGTTGTTTATCCAGTGTTATTGTCCCCTTGTAAGTACCATTTAAACAAAATGGCATTTCATTTAGTTCATTCATTACAGTGAATGTGTTAATATAACATAACGGTCATTAACCCTGATCATATCTAGTTAGAGTATATGTGACTTTCATTGTCTGATATCTTAAGAAGCCTTTTTACATTAAGTATAATAACATGATAAACATTAATATTTTGTTAATTATTTATTGTCATGAACATAAAGGCTAATATTTTCTTAAGTCGTATTGTATCAAGCATTCCAATACATGAAATTGTAACATTTTTTGCATGTTTTAAACTAAATCATAGTCTTTCTAAAATTATTATTCTTTGGCTGATTAATTATTATTTAAAAATGAAAATTTATATTTGTTTCCAATATGACTCATCATTTCTTTATCAGGAACCACGATTTTGATTCAGCCGAACGAGGTCGTCGTGTTGGGAGGAAAAAGATGGATATTGTGGCGACATCGAGAGCTGCTCTTCAACGATGTTCACTAGGTGTCCCCATGGAAAGGGCCAGAAGAAACAAGGCAAAAGGCTTCCTTCTGATAAAATGGGCGTAATATAATTAACTATAAGTTTGTTTGAATCAAAGAGACAATATAAGAACATCATTAGTAATATTGAAATATTTGTGGCATTATCCAAATAGAATTTCAGCAATCAGATGTTGTATGTTTTTTTTTGTTTATTAACCAATTGTTAGCATTGATGTATGGTGTAGTGCACAATTTAAGCTATTGTGAAATATAGCACCTATGTGTCAAAATTATAAGAAGTATACAACCATTTAATTGTTCTTAAAGGTCTGTCGCTGTTCATATATTGGTTCGTGAAATAATCACCACTTTAGAAATATGGCTAAAACAAATACAAAACTTTCATAAACAAGTTTAATCAAGTAAAATTATTACAGATTTTAAGACAGCATTACAAATGTCGCAGATACTGTTGAAGGAAGATGGCTGCTAGTAGATTAAGGCCGAGAAGGTTGACAGCAGGTGCAGTATAAACCTGCAAATATATGCAATGGACTATTAATAATGAATAATAAGTAATATTCAGTAGGAGATTAGTAAGAAAAATAAATAAATATACAATAAGGATAAGAATAATGATCTATAATAGATATATATGAACACTCATACATAAGATACACACATCAATCTGAAACGGTGACTAATGACCCAGTGACACAATATAATTTTGATTCTTATAAAAGTAAATCACATAAATTATTTATTCACGACTGTGGTTATTGAATTAAACAAGTTAACATAAAACATTACATTATATTTCTATTTGCACATGAAATAGATAATGATAACAAAATGAAAAGCCTCTATCCGAGGTTAGCAAACAGTCAATGAACACAAATTATTATCATGCTAAAAAAGTAAAGAAAAACATAAAATGACTGTTTCATTTTATGAAAGGATACAACAATTGCACCACGATGCAACTTCACAAACATGCCATGTAGACTTATAGAATAAAGTATATTGGCAATTCGAATTAAACATTGTTGCTGCTGAGTTGCTCAATTGAAATTTTAGGCATGATTTACACTAAATAAATGAAAAAATCTTTAAAAAAACTACATTAGCCTATTTATCTATAACATAATCAATTCGAATTATGCAACAAAAATGTTAAAACAAATATTTTTATCGTCTCTTTTTTCGAAATATATTTGAGGCCACTTTGACACCAAGCTATCTCCAGTAGGGAATGCTTCCCGTTCGGGAAACAAGGGGATTCCCCTTCAGTGATTCCCGATTAGGCAGCAAATGTCAACATCCTGCCCGATAGGGAAGGATTTTGGCCTTTTTTGACGTACCTTACCAAAAATGGCCGTTGCATGAAAGTATTTAACCTACAATATAATCCGAATTTGAAATTCAGAAAAAAATATGACTTCAAAGAAGAAAGTTGTTTCTTGTTCTTGAAACATTGCTTCCCGATCAGGAAGCAAGTTATAATATGTGTAATATAGTTTTTATGTAATGCAAATTAAAGTTAAGCAATAGACATCTTTTTCATGTTAATGGAAATATTGCATTGATTTCAATGCATATGTTAGAAACACTTAGATCCCTATTTAAATAGAAAGGAATTAAAAGGCTGTATAACCCAGTCTGTATAGTAACAAATGATCTTACACATACACTTGAAATCAATGTGATTTTCTACCAGAATAATCTTATCAAAGCAAAATTAATTGCCCAAATATGCTAGACCAATTTATCCGCTAATAAGACTACCCCGCTAATAAGACCAATTTTTAAAAGACCGGTCAGTGGTCTTAAAAGAGGGTTTCCAGTGTATAGTATAACTTTCTTCCTGATCGGGAAGCAATGTTTCCAGAATGGGAAACAACTTTTTTTGAAATCATATTGTTTTCTGAATTTCAAATTCGGATTTTTTAAATTGTAGGCATTTTAAAAGAAAACGACTCGGTAAGATTTTAGATATATCTCTCCTGTATTAGATGGTACATTTCAATTTTTTGTAGGTTAAATACTCTTATGCAGCGGCCATTTTAGGTAAGGTACGTCAAAAAATGCCAAAATCCTTCCCGATCGGGAAGGATTTTGACATTTGCTACCCGATCGGGAAGCACTGAAGGGGAATCCCCTTGTTTCCCGAACGGGAAGTATTCCTTACTGCTCTCTATCGAATCACGTAAAGTATAAATTGTATGAAAATGAAAAAAATGGACACTTACATTACCAAACATGTGAAGCGTGCAAAATTACTGATATATTGTCATTTCGGTATAATAAATATCAGAAATATGATACCATTAAAATGCAAAATATAATCGAGCACATGAGACGAAATGGAGGACCTTTTTTCTGTTAAAGATTAGAAATGTTTTCTATCAAAATTGCAGTAATTATCCCATATGATACAAAGGTAAATAAATGGCTCCATTAATTTCGATCAGTTCACTCCCAAGCATTTATCGGCATCTTGCTCTATATGATTTACTATTAATCAAGTGATTTCCTATTTATTCAAACGATCAAGTCTTAAACAAATGTTTGTCGACACTGAAGCAAGTGATTGAAGTCTCCATTATGTTATTTACAAAGAATGTCTTAAGCTCGGTCGGATCAACAATATACATTTTAATTTTCAATTGATAAACATGTATCAATAAGATACAACTTTGGCAAGTGTGATAAAATCAAGTCGGTTACAAATGTACTTATATGTGACTAAACATAAAGGACAGACATAAAACTTACCTTGAAATTACCTTATATACTTTTCTTGGTAGACTGCGACATTGTACAATGACAAAATCTGGAAATCTGGAAAAGAAATGACTATCGATACATGCAGAAATATTATCATGCATACGTACACATTTCGCCCCAATCTAAATGAAAATTTGGATACGTTGAAATGAAAACAAAACGCAACTTGGCCCTGAAACACGTAAGTAAGTGACTGAAGATTCTATTGATTTATTTACAAAAACATCTCAAGATCGGTCGATTCCATATTAAACATTTGAAGATTTTATTTGATATATCAGTAAAATGAAAAGTCGCAGGTTTTATAAAAATCAACCGGTTATGTACTTAATAATTTATGAGATTAACCAAAATAAGCATATATCAAACTTGCCTTACCATTTACTTTTATGCCTTTCTTGTAAAACTGTGTCATTACATACAATGACAAAATCTTGAAATCTGGGAAAGAAATGTCTTATTAATACATGAAGTTTCATATTTTTATACATACACTTCGCCCCATTCTTCATGAATATTAAGATATGTTTTTAGCTCGACTTTTCGAAGAAAATGAGAGCTATTGCTATCACTTTGGCGTCGGCGTCGGCGTCGGCGTTGGCGTTGGCGTTGGCGTTGGTTTTCAGGTTAAAGTTTTTTGAAACACTTATAACTTCAACACTATCCAAGTTATTTTATTGAAAGTTGGTATACTTATTAAGTGGGACTATATTAACCATTCTGTGAAAGGGGATAACTCTGGATGAATTATTTTATGAGTTATTGCCCTTTTATACTTAAAAAATTGCAAAATATGAGGTTAGAGTTTTTCCTATGTAGAATATCTTCAATACTGATCAATTCATTTGACTTAAAGTTTGTATACTTATTTGTCAGTACAATATCTACACGACTGTGAAGGCACGTAAGTGTGGATGAATTATTTTTAGAGTAATTGCCCTTTTATACTTAAGAAATTGCAAAATATGAGGTTAAAGTTTTTCCTATGTAGAATATATTCAATACTGATCAAGGTATTTGACTTAAAGTTTGTATACTTATTTGTTGATACTATATCTACCCGACAATGAAGGGATGTAACTGTGGATGAATTATTTTTGGAGTAATTGCCCTTTTATACTTAAGAAAAATGCAAAATATAATGTTAAAATCATTTCTATATGTAATATCTTTAATACTAATCAAGATATTTGACTTTAAGTTTGTATACTTAGTTATGGGTACTATATCTACACAACTATAAAGGGACGTTACTTTGGATGAATTATTGTTGGAGTTATGCCCCTTTATACTTAAACATTTAAGATTAAAATTTGTTCTCATGGGATATATTTAGAACTTATAAATATATTTGAATGAAAGTTGGAATGCTTATTCGTCAGTTCTTCATCTATCGGACTATAAAGGGACATAACTCTAGATGAATTACTTAAGAGTTATTCCCCTTTATACTTTGTTATTTAAGGGTTATGTTTGCTCAAATTTAATATATTTTGTTTGATAGAAAGTTAGTATACTTTTTCATCAGTACTACATCTAGTTGAATACAATGGGACGTAATAATTGATGAATTATTGTTGGAGCTGTGACCCTTTTCAACTTTTTAATTCGGGAGAAAGTATTATGAAGTCAAATATTTTCAATACTTAAGAAGATATTTAAATGACAATTAGTATGCTTATTCATCAGTACTACATCTACGCGACTACAAAGGGACATAACTCATGACGTTATTTTTTGAAGTTATGCCCCTTACTTTAATTTTGAATTTTGTTCAAATTGAAATACAATGTATTTATAGTTCTTCATATAGATATTTAAATGAAAGTAGGTATGCTTATTCGTTGATACTATGTCTACTTTACTCTGAAGGGGCGTTACTATGGATGAATGTTCTAGGAGTAATGCCCCTTTTATATTTTACAAATATGAATTGGTAATTATTGTTTGACTGAATTATATACTTTCAAAAATTATGTCCTGTCTTGAAATAACTTTTGTTTAAAGATAAGCCTTGCCATGAACAAAACACCCGAAAAGTCGAGCACGCTGTCCTTGGACTGCTCTTGTTAAATTATCTCTTCAAAGTTTATAAAAAACGAAACAGAGCTTTAAAAATGGTTTTAACATCATCGTCAACTAGTACCTGAATTTTATAGTACATTCTATCATCAAAATTGCAATAGTACAGTGTATAATTTTTATGTTTCGTCTACAATTCAAAATTAGGACCTTGTTTTCTGAAATAAAACCTATCAAAAACCAAAAAACAATGTTATAGGTTTTCTTGTTGGTAGTAGCGATAGTTAGACGATTTATTTAGGGTTTATAGACAAAAGTCATATCAATATAGTACAGTGTATCACGGCGAACAAACAAATTTCAGATAAAATACTCTCAATAACTTTTTCATTAGTGGACGTAGGGAAATAAAATAAGTATTGAAATAAATCGGACCTAAGCGTGGGTACTTTGGTCGTAATGATTTTACAAGGTATAACTGTTTTCTGTGTAAGATTCTAAAAAAACCTACCTGAGGCGGTGACCCAGTTCGCCATTTTATAGTACTTGCTATCATAACAAAACCACGTGATTACCGGCAGTGAGTACTGTATCAACTGAGACGAGGTGTCTAATAGCACTGTAACTACTGCGACGAGGTGTCTTATAGTACTGTAACCACTGAGACGAGGTGTCTTATAATACTGTAACCACTGAGACGAGGTGCCTTATAGTACTGTAACCACTAAGACGAGGTATCTTATAATACTGTAACCACTTAGACGAGGTGCCTTACAATACTGTATCCACTGAGGCGAGGTGTCCTATAATACAATAACCACTGAGACGAGGTGTCTTATTATACTGTAACCACTGAGACGAGGTGTCTTATAATACTGTAACCACTGAGACGAGGTGTATTATAGAACTGTAACAACTGAGACAAGGTGTCTTATAGTACTGTAACCACTGAGACGATGTGTCTTATAGTACTGTAACCACTGAGACGAGGTGTCTTATAGCACTGTTACTACTGCGACGAGGTGTCTTATAGTACTGTAACCACTGAGACGAGGTGTCTTATAATACTGTATCCACTGAGATGAGGTGCCTTATAGTACTGTAACCACTAAGACGACGTGTCTTATAGTACTGTAACCACTGAGACGAGGTGTCTTATAGTACTGTAACCACTGAGACGAGGTGTCTTATAATACTGTATCCACTGAGATGAGGTGCCTTATAGTACTGTAACCACTAAGACGACGTGTCTTATAGTACTGTAACCACTGAGACGAGGTGTCTTACAATACTGTATCCACTGAGACGAGGTGTCTTATAGTACTGTAACCTCTGAGACGAGGTGTCTTATAATACTGTATCCACTGAGACGAGGTGTCTTATAATACTGTAACCACTGAGTCGAGGTGTCCTATAATACTGTAACCACTAAGACGAGGTGCCTTATAGTACTGTAACCACTAAGACGAGGTGTCTTATAGTACTGTAACCACTGAGACGAGGTGTATTATAATACTGTAACCACTGAGACGAGGTGTCTTATCATACTGTATGAACTGAGGCGAAGTGTCTTATAGTACTGTAACCACTGAGACGAGGTGTCTTACAATATTGTATCCACTGAGACGAGGTGCCTTATAGTACTGTAACCTCTGAGACGAGGTGTTTTTTAGAACTTTATCCACTGAGACGAGGTGCCTTACAATACTGTAACCACTGAGACGAGGTGCCTTACAATAAGGTAACCCCTAAGACGAGGTGTCTTATAATACTGTATCCACTGAGACGAGGTGTCTTAAAATACTGTAACCCCTAAGACGACGTGTCTTATAATACTGTATCCACTGAGACGAGGTGTCTTATAATACTGTATCCACTGAGACGAGGTGTCTTATAATACTGAAACCACTGAGACGAGGGGTCTTATAATACTGTAACCCCTTAGACGAGGTGTCATACATTACTGTATCCACTGAGGCGAGGTGTCTTATAATACAATAACCACTGAGACGAGGTGTCTTATTATACTGTAACCACTGAGACGAGGTGCCTTATAGTACTGTAACCACTGAGACGAGGTGTCTTATAATACTGTATCCACTGAGACGAGGTACCTTATAATACTGTATCCACTGAGACGAGGTGCCTTTTACTACTGTAACAACTGAGACGAGGTACCTTATAGTACTGTAACCACTGAGACGAGGTACCTTATAATACTGTATCCACTGAGACTAGGTGTCTTATAATACTGTATCCACTGAGACTAGGTGTCTTATAATACTGTTACCACTGAGACGAGGTACCTTATAATACTGTATCCACTGAGACGAGGTGTCTTATAATACTGTATCCACTGAGACGAGGTGTATTATATAACTGTAACCACTGAGACGAGGTGTCTTATAATACTGTAACCACTGAGACGAGGTGTCTGATAGACCTGTATCCACTGAGACGAGGTGTCTTATAATACTGTAACCACTGAGACGAAGTGTCTTACAATACTGTAACCCCTAAGACTAGGTGTCTTATAGAACTATATCCACTGAGACGAGGTGTCTTATAGTTCTGTATCTACTGAGACGAGGTGTCTTATAATACTGTAACCCCTCAGACGAGGTGTCTTATAGAACTGTATCCACTGAGACGAGGTGTCTTATAATACTGTAACCACTGAGACGAGGTGTCTTACAATACTGTAACCCCTAAGACGAGGTGTCTAATAGAACTGTATATACTGAGACGAGGTGTCTTATAATACTGTAACCCCTAAGACGAGGTGTCTTATAGAACTGTATCCACTGAGACGAGGTGTCTTACAATACTGTAACCACTGAGACGAGATGGCTTATAGTACTGCAACCACTGAGACGAGGTGTCTTTTAGAACTGTATCCACTGAGACTAGGTGCCTTACAATACTGTAACCCCTAAGAAGAGGTGTCTTATAATACTGTAACCACTGAGACGAGGTGTCTTATTATACTGTGACCACTGAGACGAGGTGTCTTATAATACTGTAACCCCTAAGACGAGGGGTCTTATAATACTGTATCCACTGAGACGAGGTGTCTTATAATACTGTAACCACTGAGAAGAGGTGTCTTACAATACTGTATCCACTGAGACGAGGTGTCTTATAATACTGTATCCACTGAGACGAGCTGTCTTATAATACTGTAACCACTGAGACGAGGGGTCTTATAATATTGTAACCCCTAAGACGAGGTGTCTTATAATACTGTATCCACTGAGGTGAGGTGTCCTATAATACAATAACCACTGAGACGAGGTGTCTTATAGTACTGTAACCACTGAAACGAGGTGTCTTATAATACTGTAACCACTGAGACCAGGTGTCTTATAATACTGTAACCACTCAGACAAGGTGTCTTATAATACTGTATAGCGGGTATTATCTGCGGGGGTTTCATTTTGGCTTTATTGGCGGAAAATTAAAATGCGCCAAATATAAACACCGCGAATACAAGCCTCCGCAATTTTAAGCCCCCGCCATATTGTTTACTAAGGGACATTACTCTTAATAAAGTTTGTAATCATTAAAATATGTATTTATTAACTCCCTTAAAAACAAGAAGTATGTAATGAATTAGGCGAGATTTATTATGTAAATGAACAAAATTTGGTAAATTTAGTAACAGTGCTATAAGACACCTCGTCTCAGTGGTTACAGTACTATAAGACACCTCGTCTCAGTGGATACAGTGCTATAAGACACCTCGTCTTAGTGGTTACTGTACTATGATACACCTCATCTCAGTGGATACAGTTCTTTTTAAGACACCTCGTCACAGTGGTTACAGCTCTAAAAGACACCTCGTCTCAGTGGTAACATTATTATAAGACACCTCGTCCCAGTGGTTACTGTACTACAATACACCTTGTCTCAGTGGATACATGTCTATAAGACACCTCGTCTCAGTGGATACAGTTCTACAAGACACCTCGTCACAATAGTTACAGTTCTAAAAGACACCTCGTCTCAGTGGTTACTGTACTACAATACACCTCGTCTCAGTTGATACAGTTCTATAAGACACCTCCTCTCAGTGGTTACAGTTCTACATAACACCTTGTTTCAGTGGATACAGTTCTAAAAGACACCTCGTCTCAGTGGTTACAGTACTACAATACACTTCGTCTCCGTAGTAATAGTACTATAAGGAACCTCATCTCAGTGGTTACAGTTCTACAAGACATTTCGTCCCATTGGATACAGTTCTATAAGACACCTTGTCTCAGTGGATACAGTTCTGTAAGACACCTTGTCTAAGTAATTACAGATCTATAAGGCACCTCGTCTCAGTGGTTTCAGTTCTATAAGACACCTGGTCTCAGTGGTTACAGTATTATAATGCACCTCGTTTCAGTGGATACAGTTCTATAAGACACCTCGTCTTAGTGGTTACTGTACTATGACACACCTCGTCTCAGTGGATACAGTTCTTTTTAAGACACCTCGTCTCAGTGGTTACAGTATAATAATACACCTCGTCTCAGTGGTTACAGTTCTATAAGACACCTCGTCTCAGTGGTTTAATTTCTATAAGACACCTCGTCACAGTGGTTACAGCTCTAAAAGACACCTTGTTTTAGTGGTTACAGTACTATAAGACACCTCGTCTCAGTGGTTACAGTTCTATAAGACACTTCGTCTCAGTGGTTACAGTTTTATAAGACACCTCGTCTCAGTGGTTACAGTTCTATAAGACACCTCGTCTCAGTGGTTACAGTTCTATTAAACACCTCGTCTCAGTGGTTACAGTATTATAATGCACCTCGTCTCAGTGGTTACAGTACTATAAGACACCTCGTCTCAGTGGATACCGTGCTATAAGACACCTCGTCTCAGTGGTTACAGTATAATAATACACCTCGTCTCAGTGGTTACAGTACTATAAGACACCTCGTCTCAGTGGATACAGTGCTATAAGACACCTCGTCTTAGTGGTTACAGTACTATAATACACCTCGTCGCAGTGGATAATATACTTATGCTCTCTAAAGGGGACTCTTAAGACCAATCTTTGCAGTTATATATTCTATTGCTGTCGAAAAAAAAATTACCATCTCTGTTATTCTTAGTATTATATTATATATGTAGTAAATTGTGTGTGCACACATACAGCTATTAAGTATATGGAAATGGCATTTTCAGTACTTTGATGAAATATCTAAAATCGTCAATTAATAATTTTACATATAATTGAATATTAAAATGAATATTCAGTAGGGCGTTCCTACCGGCGAACGTAAGTTTTCAGCGATATTCATGAGGGGCGTGTCTAAAACTCGTCTCAGTGGATACTGGTAACGCCCCTCGGCTGATTGGATACAGGTAATCTACTCCCCATCGCTAATTTGGATATTTCTGGATTTCCGGAAAATAAGGTTATACTAAATTCCCGTTTTACGGTCCGTTAAGTTCTCTGGTAATATCCAAGAAGAGTGATCGTTCCTACCTCAGGATGGCCCCCTTCATAAATGACAAAAGTCACGTTGAGTCGTACCCAGAGAAATCTTTTTCGCCTGAAACATTTAAAAGTATGAAAATCTAATAAAATAAGAGTAAGTCTTTGTGTAATTTATGTGAAAGTAAGGTGTAAATGAAATAATTCAAATTACATGTATTGCTATTTTCAAGTTTTTTTTCAGCGAATGTAATATATTTTGATTCATAAAAACTTGTCAGTTAATTAAAACTAAATATGAATCAATTAACGCGGTACCTTATCAACTGAAAGAATATTTGAAATAACTTTAAGGGGAGCACAGGTGCCCATCGCATTACAAAACACCAAAATATTATTAAATTTTACTTAAACAAGGTCCAATTATCATAAAACATTCATTTTCAATAAGCGGGTGCAAGTGGTGTCGCCAGTCTATTCTCTCTGTCCCTTATGATATAAAGTTAGAATAATCAACCTAAAATATGCTATAGCAGTAGACCTTCAACTGTAAGGTTTATACAAAGTATTATCTCATCAAATTTGCGAAAATTTCAATGAATGAAGTTGATTTTTGACATGTTCGTTACTGTCGCCGGTCAATACGCTGTGTCTTTAAACATACGTAGAAATTAAACAAAGCAATTAAGTCCAATTTTGTTAAGGTTATTTAGTAACTGAAAGCTTATAGTCATAAGCCAAATGTATTTCCCAACAACTTTCGATTGTTAATTGACTTTCAACCTCATTGAAAGTCTGGTTTTTAGAAATCAAATTTTCCGGAAATGTACGTTACTAAGTTTTTACATGGCAGCATTTCAAAGAATAACACATCAAATTGTATCGGTTTGGTTATTTTCATAGACGTTAGTTTTATAGTATTACATAATGCTTCAATTCTTGTTAAGAATTTAAGTATTTTAGACAATATACAAGTTTCAAGTTATTACTCACCCTAAATTGACTTTTAATTGACATGTTCGTCACCATAAGTTTCTTAAATACCACACCGTTAGAGAGACATTAACTTACCTTGAAATGAGTAATGCTGCGTATTATCTCAAAAGAACATGTAAACTTTATATTCTTTTGAAATCACTGAATGATAATCAAGTAAAAGCTCCTATTTTGAAGTGTCCGTTACTGACATGTTCGTGACTGAAATTTACATACTGCGTGTTTTTGGCGGTTTAAGTTCAGTTTTTAAATCTCTTTGTACATGATTTCATTAAACTTGACGATATCACTCCCGATAAAGCTTACAGAGAAGGTCAACTGCCGCTTTATAGAAAATAAACGGAGATCTCGCAAAACGGCAGTAAGGCCATTATCTTTACGCCAAAAATTTGCTTAAATTGATTTTCTCTATTTTGTTTTGCTAAATCATTTGATATTGGAGTGAAATTTGAATATATAGTATGTTTTATTGGATGCATAGTATATGTTCAAAATATAAGCCATGACAAAAGTATGACATGTTCGTTACGACAATGTAACGAACGTGTCAGCAGCATTAACGATTCACCGTACCAGTCTAACATAAAATTAAGTTGTTTCTTCAATTTAAGTATATAATTCGTTCCTTATTTTCACTTTTTACCAATATCTTAAGTTAGCTTAAGCATGGTTTCTTTTGAAATCGTATTTATTATACAACACCTTCATTTCGTTTTATATTTTTGTAAGCCCAACCAATTAAATTGTCTCATCCTGTCTTTAGTCAGTTTCAGAAAATGTATTGGAGAGTAAAACTAGAAGGGAAATAATTACACGTCTTAGCAGAGTACAAATCCTATTCATGGCAGTATTCTATTTGCAGTGATACACCAATGAATGATTAGTAACGAACATGTCAAGATTAGTAACGGACATTTCATGTCGTTTTTTTCTTTTCTTGTGAAATCAAGGGCAGGAATTCAGAAATATAAATCGTCGATGGCTTAAACAGAGCAAAAGCAATGTGAACCTATATATAGAAAGATTGAGAAAACAAATTACATACTTTTGGTAACGAACATTTCGGCGACATTTTGGTAGCATTTTTGAAAAAAATCTTGTGAAAAATCCCATATAAGAGTAATTCTTCAATTACACACTATCCTTTTAAGGTTCCAGTGTAATATTTAAATGGAATTATAAACGTGGAATATCCAGACATAAAATTATGATTTATTACACTCATATCGATTACAATTTTCTTTGAACCAGATTGTACTGAGTTTGATCTAGCATATGGCAATTGAATATTATTAGTCATTACGAATATCTTCCTTAATTTTCTGAAGATTGACACTTTGTTTATATTATGGGAAATTCTTAAATGTGTAATATACCAACTATTTATGGTAAGCGACCATTGAAAGTTAGCATAACGAACATTTCAGGGCAAAATTGGTACCCCTGACAGTCGTACTTCAAATAAGCATATGACAACAATTACTGATGTCATGATCAAAATATTTCAGAAAGTTGTAGTTTACAGGTTATATTCTTCGATTAAAATGCTATAAAAAGAATTCTAGAACACTGATTTTCCTGTCTTTCATACCTCCAAAATGCATCCGCTTATTGAAAATGAATGAAAAACACAAAATACTAAAGTTCTAACCAAAAGCCAAAATTTGGTTTGGTAAAAAAATATGACAAACTGAAAGTATTCGTCAATGAAGGATTTTAAATGGATTAAATGACTGTCTAAGGTTAGAATTTGAAATAATTATACTTCTATCATGTGTATTTTTCATTGGTATATCATTTTATTGCAAAATTTTCGAGTAGAACGTTCAGACCTGAGCTTATGATTACCAGTCCAACGACGTGACCACTTGGCAACGGCCTCTCCATTTTTTCCAAAGGTATATTCTGGACTTCAGCAAAAGAGTCCAGTACAAGGTCTAAACTGGAAGAATTTTCTTTGGGTAGAGTTGTCTCTTCTTACGGGGTAAGTTGTCTGGGGTCTACCGTCTATAGTTGTCTTCAGGCTGAGTTATCTATACCCTAGTCCTATATATAAAACCCTCCGTAACTTTTTTTTTTCATTTGGACATTGCCTCTTTTACGTTTTGAATACTTCTAACACTAAACTCAGGTTATGCCGTAACCGATACCGGATTGGTCATGATTAACGCCTAACAACCCGTTTAGAATCCGGATTACAAATTCAAAACATCATACTAAACAATTTTTTTCTCGTCGTCGTTGAAACAAAATTACTTTCTAACAATTCAATTAACACAATAGTTACACAGGGTTCCCACAAAGACGAGAAATCAAAATTCCCTGACTTTTCCCTGATTTTTCCCTGACCAACTTCATTTTTCCCTGACCCGTAACAGTGTCAAGTTTTCACAATCTTTGAGCACTAAATGTATTGTTCAATGCTTATATCCTTCCACATATTGAGTACTGTTGTACTATTTGGGGATTATGCAATATGAAATTATCCAATGCCATTCTAAAATTTCCAAAAAGAGCTGCGCATATAATCCTTGACCAGCACCATCTTAGGAATTATTTAAAGAACTAAAATGGATAAAATTTGAAGACTGTGTTGACTACAAAAAAAGCAATTCTTGTCTACTAATCCCTAAAAAACAATGCTCCTGACTGAAACAGTAAATTTGTTTTTGCAGCAACTCTAAATTAAGGTCAAATTCTAATAAACAATTTTATGTCCCAAAACCTAAACTTGAATTCTTCAGAAAATCCTAAACATATTCTGGATCAGTTACATGGAATAAAATGCCTCTTAACATTGGACTCACGGAAAGTTTAACATCATTCAAAGTCAAATACCTTAAACAGAAATTTAATAAATGTAAAATGGTCTTTGCCCACTGGAAATACTTACTCTTTTTATTTCAGGCTTCTGCGACTTTTTATTATTTTTCTTACCTTTCAAATTGCTAATTTATTATATGTTTATCACTATGTAATTAATGAAAATAACTTGTACATGTTTTTTCCAAAGGACTTAGGTCCACATGGAAGATAGGATTTATTCAAATGTGTAGTCTCATTTAATCCCTTACCGAAGAAATGGCCTTGCTGTGTACTCTTGCAGCGAATATAGAGTGTATGTGCCGTGTACTTGAAACGTACTCATTGCATGACCTTATAGTAGTACACAGGACATACGCAGCATATACACTAGTAGTACATTTGTAGTACACTTTTCACATGCAAATGAGCTCTGCGGTGTACTATCTGCTGGGAACTAGTACACAGGATGTACGCAGGAGAACAAGTACGTTGCAAGTACACAGCAAGTACGCTTGAAGTTCACCGGAGAAATAGTACACAGAATGTACACAGCATATACACTTTTCACATGCAAATGAGGCTGCGGTGTACTACTCTTGCCGCGTACATGCTGTGTACTTCTGAATAAAATCGCCTGTGGTGTATGTGCTGCGAAGACGTTTGCTGTGTATGTGTGGTGTACAGTTTACTGTATGCCTTAATTAGATATCATAAAAACATAAATTAGATATCAATAAAAACCCTAATAAGGATTAATTGAGAAATAAACATAAATCCAGTCCTTTAACAATAGACTCTATTTCAATATCCAAGTTTTCATTCTTTGTTGGTTTATAACCAACATATTTGTATGTATACATGTCTTAATTTTAATTAACATCCATGGTTTTGCAAATAAAAGACATAAAATATAAAAAAATCAACAAAAGAATTTAATGGCCTCACATCCATAAACATAAATATACACTAAATGTGGAATAAAAAAGAATTACAATAAATGTAAAAAGCAATGCCATATTTCATAAAATAATAAACAGTCACATAATAGCGATTATACTTCAGACCAACCTGATTTTTCCATACACTACTCAAAATTCATCTAAAAAATACTGTTTTCTAGGTGTATCTCTGGGCTATTTGTTTTTGTTGGTAGCATTTGATGTTGACAATAGATGATAGTAAATATTTTATATTTTTAAACGTTATTTTTTCTGTGTTACGGTTTTTCTAGTTATGTTCTATACCAATTGTTTTTATCAGAATCCGAAATTTAAATCTTTGAATGAATGTTAAAATGCGTCTGTAACTTACAACAGTCTTCATCATTGTTCATGTGCTTAAAAAGGTAAATTATTTTGTCAAATGAGAGAATATTTATCTTTGCAAGACAAAAAGAAAATTGCACTTTTCTATTTACATGTAAATCAAACTTTTGTATAAGAGATCATTTGAAAAAAATGCATGTGCATTTATACATGTTTCACTTGTGTATGCATGCAAAAAGACCAAAACTTATTGGGCTTTATACATATTGCAACATGGTTACAGTATTGTTACACCCCTACTCTCAATAGTCATTGTAGACAGGTTTTACAATATGTAGTTTTAATAGACGGTTTACAAGTTCCAAGTTATTCAAACATTACTTAAATAACATACAATTAAAAGATTCTTATAGAAAATGTTCACTGATTTTCCTCGGGCGAAAAATATTGAGTACGAACCAGACAACTAGGACGAATCTGGAGCAAAGAGCAAACTAATAACAAGAGCAGTCCAAGGACAGCTCCTAAAACATTCATCCATAGTAACGTCCCATCAGGGTAAAGTAGACATTGTATCAACGAATAAGCATAGCTACTTTCATCTAAATATCTATATGAAGAACTATAAATACATTGTATTTCAATTTGAACAAAATTCAAAATTAAAGTAAAGGGGCATAACTTCAAAAAGAACATCAAGAGTTATGTCCCTATGTAGTCGCCTACATGTAGTACTGATGAATAAGCATACAAACTATCATTTAAATATATCCATAAGTATTGAAAATATTTCATAATACTTTCTCCCAAATTAAAAAGTTGAAAAGGGTCACAACAATAATTCATCAATTATTACATCCCATTGTATTCGACCAGATGTAGTACAGATGAAAAAGTATACTAACTTTCCATCTAACAAAATATATTCAATTTGAGCAAACATAACCCTTAATAATCAAAGTATAAAGGGGAAAGGGGAATAACTCGGAAAGTAATTAATCCAGAGTTATGTCCCTTTATAGTCCGATAGATTTAGAACTGAAGAATACGCATTCCAACTTTCATTCAAATATATTCATAGGTTCTAAATATATCCCATTAGAACAAATTTTAAACATAAATGTTAAAGTATAAAGGGTCATAACTCAAAAAAATAATTCATCCACAGTAATGTCCCTTCATAGTTGTGTAGATATAGTACCGATAATTATGTATACTAATTTATAGTCAAATATCTTGATTAGTATTAAGGATATTACATATAGAAACAATTTTAACATTATATTTTGCTTTTATTTTAGTTTAAAAGGGCAATAACTCCAAGAATAATTCATCCACAGTTACGTCCCATTATAGTCGGGTAGATATAGTATGGACAAATAAGTACACAAACTTTAAGTCAAATATCTTGATCAGTAATGAAGATATTCTACATAGAATAAAACTTTAACCTCATATTTTGCAATTTCTTAAGAATAAAAGGGCAATTACTCCAAAAATAATTCATCCACAGTTATGTGCCTTCACAGTCATGTAGATATGGTACCGACAAATAAGTATACTAACTTTAAGTCAGATGTCTTGATCAGTATTGATGATATTCTATACAGGAAAAACTTTAACCTCATATTTTGCAATTTTTTAAGTATAAAAGGGCAATAACTCATAAAATAATTCATCCAGAGTTATCCCCTTTCACAGAATGGTTAATATAGTTCCACTAAATAAGTATACCAACTTTCAATAAAATAACTTGGGTAGTGTTGAAGTTATAAGTGTTTCAAAAAACTTTAACCTGAAAACCAACGCCAACGCCGACGCCCAAGTGATAGCAATAGCTCTCATTTTCTTCGAAAAGTCAAGCTAAAAACCAGTCAAAATATTTACAAAGCCAATAATGAATTGATATATAAAGCATGAAGTATATAGAGCCTGAAATATGCATATAAATGGTTAAATAAATAGGCAAGGACTTGAATTAAAATTGTTTACAAAACAGAAAGGTCGCGAAAATATGTTACATTGGAACTCTCATAATAATACATGTGCTTTATAACAATATCGCTAATTTCAGATCAAAAAGTCAATAACATTCATTTAGTTTATTTTATTGTTCATATATAATTCTCTTAAAATACTTACATATCACCAAACAATTCTTAAAATATCTTCAAAAAAACGTTCTTAACAGTTAGGCGCTCAAAAAGTTGGCCGGTGCATTGGTAAAATGCACTATAGTGTGCAAATCACAAAAGCTAACTCATGCAGAGTTATTTCCCTTTATTTTTCCTGTGTATATGAAGTGTACTTGCAGACCAATAAAAACAAAGCAAATTATTACATGTCCCTCAGGTGTATATAAGGTGTACTCAAAAAAAGAATTAAAATTTCTAAGTTGCTGCAGTGAACATGAGGTGTACTGTTCTTTTTGAATACAATTGTCTAACTTCTTCCGGCATACATGGAGTGTACTTTCTAAAATGCCTATCACTGTGTGGTGTACTTAAAGTGTACTAGTGTCTTCCTGCGTACATATTGTGTACGATGTGAATAGTACACAGCATGTACTCCGCATGCGGTGTATATAAAACGTACTTCTCTTGTGTACTACCTAGTTCACAGCATGTACACAGCACATACACTATATATTTACCGCAGCTGTTTGCTTTGGTAAGGGAAAGTCTTTATTATTATCATTATTTTGTTTATATGTTAGCACCCTCCTTCCCATACATCTTTCCCCTCATTCTTTAGTTTAATTTAGTTAAGATACAAATACATGCAATTGTCATTAACTACTTGAGTTGTTTGTTTTTATTTAGTATGCATACACTTATCCGAAATGAAAAGTATTTGATAACACATGTCATGCTCAAAGATGTTACATTCTTAAACATACATGAGAAAATTGACTAAAACAGGCACACATTTTACTTGAATATAATCATATTTAGTAATCAATGGTAAACTAACATTGAACAAAAACAATAAGACTGGTAATGATCCTACATAAAAACAAAATGCAGTAAGACAAAGGGCGCTTCAACCCATTTCAGTTTCTTCCTGAATAACTTAGTTACTGTATCCAAAATCTTCAGATATAACCATATTTCTAGAGAAAGATGTTAACAAGAATAATAAAGATACTCATAATAATAAATATCAACAAAATACCCAAGATAATGAAAGAAACTGCCTTAGCCTTCACTTATTTTGCTTCCTACTGTTTGTCCATAATTCTTCTCTGACAAAATTCCCTGACTTTTCCCTGACTTTTGCTCATTTTTCAAATTTCCCTGACTAATTTCAGAATTCCCTGACTTTTCACTGACCTTGAAAAAAAATCATTTCTCCCTGACTTTTCCCTGACCGTGGGAACCCTGTTACATTGGCTATAGTTTTTGTCTCCCGAAAATTAAAAATAATCAAATTATTAATCCGTATTTGGTACGTCTAATTTGGCGTTTCTCAGTAACAATTCGGGAAATGGTACCGTGTGACTGGAATTTAGCGTTGTTATTAAAACGAAAGACAGGATTTTTTGGACTTAACGGAAACAATGGAATATTTCTACTCGCTGAGGTGGCCTATTGTAATTCTCATATTATAATGTGATTAATTATTGTGTATACTAGCGGTCTAATAGAGTTTGTTAAAAAATTTCGTAAAAATAACGAATTACACTCGTTTAAATCGCACACTAAAATATGTGCACGTTTTGCTACATCAAACTATATGGAAGCCAATAAGACCCTATCTATTTATCTTCCTTTGATGTCAAACCCCTCGCGGGGACGTAGACATTTGCGCGTCAAAGACCGAAAATGTTAGTAAGAAAAAATTTTAGAAGATATAGCTGCGTTGAACTCAACGGTTGGGATTGAGGGGATATCAGGGGGGAGGGCATTCCAGAATGTGACTGTTCTTGGAAAATACGAGTACTTGCAGTAGTCTGTGGTTGCTGTTATTAACCTGTAGGACCATGGGTGGGCGTTACGAGAGTGACGAGGAATGGGAGTTAAGATACCTTCAATAGGGATAGCAACCAGTCAGTTTGTAATTTTATACATGAGAGACAGACGATTATCTATACGTCTTTGATCAAGATGTCGGAGATTTAATGCCATCAGCATGTCTGTAACACTGGAAGTGCGGCGGTAATCATGTTTGATCCATCGAGCTGATCTTCTCTGAACACTCTCAATTTGATTCATTAATGTTTTGGTGTAGGGAGACGAGATCTAGGAGCCATATTCAAGTTGGGGTCGCAAAAGTGTCTAATAAGCCAATGACCTATGAGGTTCAGATTTGAACGTTATGTTCCTACGTAAGAAACCCAGGGTTTGGTTTGCTTTTTTGGTTACTCTGTTTATGTGAGCATCCCAAAACAGGTCATTTGATATGTCCACACCAAGGTATTTGGTTGAACTAACAGACTCTTGGAGGATCCCTAGGATATAGTATTAGGTAGGTATGTGATACTTTCTTCTAGTGACATGGATCACCTGACATTTTGATGGATTAAATTCCATGTCCCATTCTAATTCCCACTTTTCAAGTGTCTTAAGGTCGTTTTGAAAGTTCTCAGATTGACTTAGTTAGGTAAGGGAGAGGTATATTGCAGTGTCATCAGCGAAAAGACGGCCTTTAAATTTTATATTTTGAGGAAGGTCGTTAATATAGACCAGGAAGAGGAGCGAACCGAGCACAGATCCCTGGGGTACCCCCAGATGACACAGGTATAGGTTCATAACAAGTACCATTTAATATAACTGATTGGACGAAATTGTCTGAGAAACTTTTTATCCATTTTAGGGTTTGACCTCGTAACCCATAATTATGCATTTTCAGACGGACTTTCTCAAGGCTAACCTTATCGAAAGCCTTGCTTAAATCAAGGAGAATCAGGTCTACATTCTGTTTGTTATAGACAGAGGTGACGAGATCATTAACTAACATGACAAGCTGGGTTGTACATGATCTCTTTTCTTGAAAACCCTGTTGTGGATGGTAAAAGATATTTTGATTTGTATGCCTGATGATAGAGGAGGAAACAAAGTGTTCTAGTATTTTACAAAGAACACATGTAAGAGAAATTGGTCTATAGTTTGCTGGACATGACCTGTCTTCCTTTTGAAAATATGGGCAACATTAGCTGTTTTCCACAGTCTTTCCAGGTGGCAATTGTCATAACCCAGCCACATGGAGCCAAAAAGGAGTGTGACCTGTGTTAGTCTTGGTTTCATGTCAATTGTCAAAATATAAATGACTCTCTATATGACAGAGTTGGAGATAGCGTTGGTGTATGGAGGTGCTCCTCGAGTAAAATATAATTGTCTTCAGTGGCTCTTGGACTCTCTGGAAACACCAAACCCATTTTCAAATTTAGACACATCTTCATGCTCTTCTAGTAACATGTCATTCTCAAGGCTCAGACATCCACTCCTAAACCAAATCGCACAAATCCGTGTATTGGCCCCAGAAAAAGTAGGAAAAATAATATAAAAAGGTCACTAAAAGTCTTAGTTATAAACTGTAGATCCATCGTTGACAAAATTAGAATTTAGTAATCTGACCTGCTCAATCAAACCCGACATTATCATAGGTACTGAATCTTGGCTCAAACCAAAACACCTAACCAGTGAAATATTTGACCCAGACCTTGGCTATTCCATTTTCCGCAGAGATAGCACATCAAAGGCAGGCGGAGGTGTCTTCATTGCAGTACAGGAATGCATAAGTACCAAGGAGATGGATGAGTTACAGTCAGACTGTGAAGACCTCTGGATTAAATAAGCTCTTGTAGGAAATACGTCTCTGGCTATTGGAGCCTATTTCAAACCATCTGAATATGATGTAAATAGTTTTAATAAATTTCAGAAATCACTTCGAAAGGTAACTAAAACATATTCCAACGTCTAGGTGGCAGGGGACTTGAATCTCCCTAAAATGGACTGGGACACCATGACCCCATCCTTTGACTGAAAACACCAATCCTTTTATAAAGAAATTATTGAATCCTTGAATAATACAAACTTTACACAAATGGTAAACCTACCAAACAGAGAAAATAATATCTTGGCTCTCTTTCAAACCACAAATCCCACACTTGTAAATAAGATTAACATATAACCAGACATCAGTGAACATAATACAGTCTAAGTTAGAGTAAACACATCTGCAAAAGTATGTTACCAAAAACCTCGTCAAATTACATTATATAAGAAAGCCAACTGGGAGGCATTTAAACAGTCAGTCATAGACTACCATCAGGTTATGCTTAACGAGGGTAAATGCTCCACTCTTAACATCGAACAATTATGGGATGACTTAGTTCTGACTCTAAATAACCTACCAGATAAATTTATGCCCTCTAAATGGTCATAGACAAGAGATAACCTTCCATGGGTCAATCAAAGCTTAAAGCGCATAATCAGAAGAAGAAATCGTGACTTTTAAAAATCTAGAAAAACAAACAAGTCTTCTGATAGAAAGAAATTTTAGATCATCACACTTGGTGCGAAAAAAGGTCAAGGAGGCTCACGAAAAATATCTAGAAGAAATCCTGAATTTAAATAACACTGAAGCACCTTCATCAAACAAAATAAACACTAAAAAAATCTATTCCCCCCTTAAGCATTCCAAACAGGATTCTACAACCCTTCCACCCTTGAAATCCCAAAATAAATTACACCATGAGATGACTACCAAAGCAACAGTACTAAATCATTAATTCTAGTCTGTTTTAGCCCAAAGTCACCATTAAGCCTTGCCTCTGTCTGCAGATGAAAATCCAGGACCTCAGGGATGACAGAATCAGAATTATCCCATTTCGTCGTGTAGTTTGACAATTAATGAAATTCAAATTCTTTAAGAATGGCCCATTCTATGAGTAAGTAAATTAAATCTAAATTACTGTTCATTTCTCTGTGATTGTTATGTTACCTTGAAAATTTGTGATAAAAATTATCATTCGTGTTTATCACATATCACGTTTTTACAGTCAATATGAGGATTAATTACAAATAATGTTCAATTATCAGCAAAACAGGTACTTAATCTTAAAAGTATATGAATACTAGTTACACATTTGACATACAATTACATACAACACAATTGACACACTATTTACGCAATCTCTAAATACCATACATTACCTATACTTTATTCACAAATATTTTACATTCTTGTTAGAAATATATTTAATTTCACTTTTTATTGTTAATACATATTTTATTATTAATAACTATTTACATTATTTATCATATCATAATATATTATACGGGTTGAGTTGTCCACGGGTTGAGTGGTCCTAACTTCGGGTTACGTTGTCCACGGGTTTAGTTGTACCGGACCCTGTATTACCTACCCTGATGACATTCAACCCCAAACCCATTCGGGCACAAGATTCAAGTAAACAAAAAAGAAGTATTCTTTGTTTATGGTAAAATGTTGTGTTACTAAATGAAAATACTAGAGCTATCACTGAAGTGATGAATACCCCACCTGGAACCTTGTCGAATGGGAAGGCTATTTAACTTTTTACCCAATTTATAGGCCATCCCCATCAAAGTATTGACATTGCTCTAGCACAATGTCTTATCACAATTACCATTTGTGTCAAGTAATAATAAAATTCATCAATCAAAAGTAAAGTTATGTTATTGCCCTGACAAGATTCGGGATGAACGGACTGATGGACAAAGTAACTAGAAGTGATGGAGGTATAACAAGAGATCTATCTTTTTTGTTTTACAAAGAAATGTGGTTTTAAATGATGATAATGCATGGTAAAAGCATCATTTCTCTGAAAATATTAGATTAAAATGACATCATCGTAAATGATAAATGACATCATCATATATGATAAATGATGTGGAGTTATATTTGCAGTGACTGTATCTGTGTACAAATATGTCTAACAACACAGTTAAAAACAGGAAAAGAAAAGAATACCCGTCAACTTTAAGATTAGATCTTTTTACTTACTTAAGCTTACTTAAGGGGTTTTCCAGCTCAGGATACTTATCATCTTCGTCAGAATTCTATATCATCATCTATTACAGTTTGGACTGCATTTTCGGTTCCGGAGATAATTGTTTTAAAGTCACTATATTTCAGTTCCTGGTTATCCCAAAATTTGACAAGTCTGTTTTTAAAACTATTATTTTTTATTTTAACTTAAGAGCCTTAAGAAAAATAATTTCGGAAATAACATCGTTAATTCACAGCTACGCAGCCTATGCCACTTTTGAAAATAGGTTTACTGAACTCACTTGGTGAAATAAAAATTGATCTTACACCTGTCCATTGTCATTGAAAATCTTCAATACCTGAGAGATTTTTAAATACAAAAAATATAGAAAATTTGTCAGCACAAGATTTACAGTACAAAATATATTCGAAGGGAAATGACTGGAGCAGTATTGATAAAATTTGAATTATCTTCCTTTCAAACTCAATTACGCAGTTACGCCTGCAATCTTGGAATGTTTGAAGAAAAAAAAACAGTTAAATTTCAATTATCTGAAGTCTGATCTAATAAAGAGTAAGAGTTAGCTAAAATTATCATTCGACCAAGAATGTTTTTTCTATAATTATGAACTATAACAAACCAGTGATTTATCAAAATTTTTCACCAGATCAATGAATTTGCAAATTTTGATAATCATTTACTATACCTGGAAATCTAAGAAAAGTCTATAAGGCCCTAGGTCTGACCATGGACCCTATATAAGGCCTTAGGTCTGACGATGGAGTCTACATGAGGCCCTATGTCTGACGCAATAGTCAAGTTTATCAGACCTAAGCAAATTTCATGAGCAAGGACTTGCAGAGCAAAATTGTTGGAAAAAGTTGATTAAATCATAAATAAAACTTCAAAAAAAATTACAACAAAAATAATCTAGTATAAAAATATTAGTGTTTATAGTCAGTGTTTCATGCTTAGCATATTCACTGACTTCACAGCTACATCTACTGGGAATCACTGGGCTCATAAATTTCTAAATATTCAGCTGAACACTGAACATGATATTTAGCAAGTTGATAATCTATTTTAGTAAACTATAAAACTATCTAAACCATAGCACTCAAACTTAACTGCAGTTCAAACCAGACCAAACTTTGGCCCCTTAAGAAAACTATGAAAGCATTTATATTATCACAAGAAAGTAAAATAAAATCGCATGGCACAACAGTATAAAACTCACGAACATATAAAATATAACAACATACTTTTAAACAAAGAAATATGGTTAAAAAACAACACCGGCAAAAAAAATACATAAAAATGCCTTTTTAAGAGTTCAATGTCATTGTTTAAAATTCAGTTCTCCTTAAAATCCACATTCATTAGAAAGACATAGATTTAATACTGCAAACCTAACACCAAATAAACTTAAACCCCTTCTTGAAAACATAATTTAATGCAAATTAAAGTATAAAATGCTGTGGTCAAATACTGGGTTTAACACTGTGTCAATACATTTTGGTTATACCAAGTTGTCCAGTGCATCTAACATTAGGCATTAGGCTATTTTTCTGATGATGTAGTAATTTTCACTAATATTTTTTATCTTTATTTTAATACTAAACTTATAAGCAAAACATTCAAGATCAATCAAATTGCTGAATGCTCGTTAAGCTATGGAGCAAGTTGCAGATGTCACTACCTCAGGCTTTAACAAAGTTATTTTTTGCGTCTTTTAGTACAATGAAAAGGTTTGCTAAAAAGTTGTGGAAATATATAGAGGATATTTGTTTATTTTGGTGTTAGATCAATTTTTATTTCACAAGTGAGCTAAGGATGCTATTTTGTCACAAGTGGCTTAGCCACGAGTGAAAATATAATATCTTTGGCTCATGAGTGAAATAACTAGATCTTAAACTGAAATAAACAAATTTTCTGTTTACTACATGCTTCTAACTGGCATTTTTAAAGTTTAATTATGATCAGTCATCAGAACAGATCATTCAAACGGTGAAAAATAAACTTATTTTCACTGTTTCAAAACAGTTGAATAGCGATTTTTTATTTCACCGATAAATCCAGGTGGAAAGCATATACAGGCCTCCTAGCAGGCCAAAACAAAAATGAAGGTTTTTATAGGCTCCAATGTATGAAAATAAAGGCCTTTTAGTGTAAAATATGAAAAAATAAAGAGTAAATAAAGGCTATTTTCGTGGAAGTTCTCATTTCTTTATTAAACCGACAGTCATACCAAAGTCATTTTTTGATGTTATATACAGTTTGAATTATGCAATATAATACAAACCTTATTTAATGTGTATACCTATTTTCTCTGCATATTTATATCATACATAGCTCCTGTTTTACAGTGTAGGGAAAATGCAGAACAAAATCCATTACTTGCTTTAAGCTAGCACGGCAACCAGCCAGAGCAAATATAAACGTTTTGAGTGAGAATTACAGGCTATTTTTGCGTTTTAAAGGTTATCTGGGGAAATGTAAAGGTTTTAAAGGTTTGCTCTGAAATTAAAGGTTTTTAAAGGTTTTAAAGGTTTCACTAGGAGGCCTGCATATAATAAAAAGGAACAATATGTAGATTTTAATGACAGTGAAACAGAATCATCAAAACGATCATTTTGTAGTGGGCTCCCTAAATAAAGACCTGATCTTAATGAGAATTGTGTTTAACCCTTTACTGGTCAATCCTGCATTTAAGCACGTACCCACCCTTTTTTGAATAGCCACCCCAAGACTTAAAATCAGTGTTTCCTCATTTACTGAATTTCACTTATGAAAAGCCCCCCTAATGCCTTTTTTGAGCACCTCCCTCACCCAAAAGATGGCCCAGGAAGGTGCCAGAGGGGTATGTGCCCCCCTCGGCCCCTGTTGCTGGGGTTTGATGGGGTACAGAGCCCCCATGACCAGAAATATGGGTCATCAAGTGCAGAAAATAGCACAAAATGGTGACAAGATATCAGACCTTATTTCGGGAAAATATAACTGAATAAAATGCAAATTTGGTGTTGAAAAAGAGGAAAAATTGCATTTTTTGAATTTCTTTGCCAAGTTGCATATCTGTCACTCAATTAGTAATGAAATTGAAATAGCTTAATCACATTAAAGTGAAGAATGACCAATTTTCGTTCATGTCTCAACCAGTAAAGGGTTAATTTAAGTTGTAAAATCTATCAATACTTGTACTCATATTTTATCAAATACTCAGGATAAACCTGTCCCGAGTTATCAAATATCACAAAAATAGTAGGATTATTAAGGTCATTAACACAAGAATCATACAGATCACTACATAGATTTTTTTCATCTTTAGCTGGAGGTCTCACATATTTTCTTTTTCCTAGAGCGTATTCTCCGACCATTACTTTTACAACAAACATGGTACGAATACTACTGTCATCTGTGTAACTATGGGAGTATTTGGCCGTAGTAGCAAAGTAGCTTCCCTTGCCATAGACTGCACCTGAAAGTCAGAAATAAAATAACATTACTTTAATGTATTAAATAGTGATGGAACAGCGGCTGGAAATCGTAATCAATCATCAGATGGAATCAATTTTTGCTGTCAATGCGATTCTTCCGATTTTAATAAGTTCTTGATAAGTTTGCTTTTGCATAAATGTTTCACTGCGAACCTAGATAAAATTAATGTATTATGGATTAGAAAATAAAAACAGCTGCTTTTGTAGTCTAGTGCCATTTGTTGTTTCGTACCTGCTTTCTATCACCTGGTTGTGGTTCTCTGCTTTGTGCTAAATGTAGATGGCTTAGTAACATAAAAGTATGGTGGATGGCATGTAGCATGTCCATATGAACTAATTAGTGCGCTTTGATGGCATTACTTGGGGATTCAAACTACAATATAGTTTAGACTATAAAGGCAATTATGCTGTGTTTAATAAACTTGATCGAGAAGGGTAGTAACAAAATAAAAAAGC